>JAMPIV010022325.1:460000-995036 GCA_024509875.1 Oreohelix idahoensis | reverse complement strand
CCCAATTAACCGCTATGTCGTTTTCTTTAGAGTCTTTTCCTAGCCCTAACGAAAGAATTGACAGCTACCTAGAAAAATTCGAGTGCCTCGCGAATCTTTATGGGTTAGAGAGTCCCCGCTGGGCGCTCAAACTTTCAACGTCACTGAAAGGCAATGCTTATGACGTGTACACAAAGCTGGGACCGAATCAACATGATTATGACCTGTTGAAGAAGGCCTTACTACAGCAGTTTGAGATGACTGCCCGAAAGTTTCTGCAGTTGTTCAGAAACAGCCGAAAAGAGAGCACGGAAACATTTCCCCAGTTCTCTTCACGTCTCACGGGTTATCTGACAAAGTGCATTGAATTATCTGACCTACCTCTTTCATATGAGGGACTCCTCGAACTTGTTCTTGTGGAGCAGATAAAATCCACTTTGTCGAATGAAACTCGTAGATTTTTGGCTGAACAGGGGGCAGTCAGGCTTGAAGACATACTCAATAAAGCCGAACGCTATAGCAATGCAATGGCCGAACTTCCCAGCACTAAACGTAAACCCACCGATGAGCCATCTCGAAAAAAGAATCTAGAGCAGGCATCCTATTCTTCCACTTCCTCTCAACATTATAACCAACGAGATAACAATACCCAGAAACCTCCCCAGGAAAAATCGAAATTCTACAAAACCCGATACCCCCCCAACACGAGTACTGAGCAACCCAACAAGCCTACCTGGCAGCGCGGCCACCAAGGGCAAGCAAAAGGGACGACCCCTACACCAGGAACGTCTGATCAGGGCAAACAAACCGGTGCAAACCGCATTGGATGTTTGCATACAGCCTCGAAAGGTAGAGTCAACGTCAGTGATTCTCAACCTGAGGGGGACCGACCCTCAACTCGAGGAACTGTAATTTTGAACGGTACCTCTACTACTTGTCTTTTTGACACTGGATTAAGCCTTAGTTGTATTGTTGCTAGACACCTAGTCAAACCAGGTCAGGAGACAGAGGAAACCGTCAAACTTAGTGGAGTTTTCAGGAGTGATGCACCCAGGACGCTTCCTATCGCACTGGTAGAAATACACTCTGACTTTGTCAGAGGAGTTATTAAAGCGGCCATAATGGATGATCCGATCTACCCAGTTATCCTGGGATGTAGATATGTGTTCATTGGGAGACCTAAGGAGCCGATTGTGGCAGCGGTAACCACAAGAGGGCAAGCCAAGAAGGAGAGGGAGCCTGCGCCAAACTTGTTGCCGAATGAACTGAAGGAGGCGCAACAAAAGGACCCTACTCTGGCGCCCTGCTTTAAAAAACTGCCCATGGCTAAGGACCCCAGACACAACGGAGACATCTTTTCTAAGGATGGTGTATTGTATCGTAGAACGGGCAACCCGGACACGGGGAATAACCAGCTCCTAGTACCGACGCAGTACAGAAACCAGATCTTAGAAATGGGGCACTCTCTTCCCTTTAGCGGACACATGGGACAAAACGCCACTATTCAGCGAATAAAAAAACCACTATTGGTGGCCAGGAATGAACTCTGACATTGTCAGTGTGGTGAAGTGGGAAGTTATAAATACTTATAGGGAACTTAGTGTACTGACTGAGATCAGCTGTGAAGGTATCTATATCTATTAAGAGTAGTGTATTATAGATAACCTTACTTGCTACCACATATCTATATATCTCAGTCAGAATTATTCTGGAATAGTGTGATGCTACGTTATGTGTCTAGGGTATGAGTATGGTGAAGTGTAAGTCACAACAACAGACAGATAAACAATTTAATTTAATCCACTACTCTTGACAACACTGTGACACTCACATACATATACCACTCTACAAAGATATCTTAAAAGAGTCACTGATAAACTTTCAAATAACAACATGTATTCATTACTGGCATGAATGAATATGTGTCCTGATTCAACTACAAGGGAACCAGGAATCACAATCAATTTAAATTACAAGTTATGTACAGAATGTATTTAATATGAATATTGTAGTGACATATATTAGTACAAATGTTCTATGTGTGTCAGTTGTGTAGTAGTAAAATGAGGTAATACTGGTTTTGTTTTGTTCAAGCTCTGTTGGTATTTGTCATCATGACTTCAATAGTTTGTCTTTAGGGACCAGTATTGGAGATGTTCACAGTTCCTGATTTTAAGACAAGTAAATTCCCCTCTGAATAGTATTTTTATAAAGTTAATTCAAGATGAGGGGACATAATGTTGAGCTCAGCTGGCCAACTCTGCTTATCTTGAGTGATGGCGGCAGGAAAGGACTCCTCTGCTCGAATTCTCCTCTGGGCTCAGGAGACACCTCACTGATAGCTAAAAAGACCAAGGAGTATGCTGTCCGACTCTGGATTCAGCAAATCTCTGACCAGATGCTGCTCAGTACCATCAAGACCACTGTCCCTGAAATCAAGAAGGATGTACCTTCTACTTCATAACTAATTTATATTCTCTTTTACACTGATCACAATACAGCACAAACATTGCGTTCAGAGCGTTAGGCCAACAGTCAGCTTCATTTGAAATACTTTATTCCAGTATTACCCTTCTTAATGGTTACTACGCCTCTGCACTTCCAGCATTATTTCTTTCTAGTCAATCATCCAGGTGTCAGTGTACTGTTTGGCCATTCCATGCCGTTTTACTTCTCTCCGACACCCTCTGTTCAGGCTGGAGCATTTTAGGCTTTACCTCACGTTTGCCACTGAACTACACATATATATACAGGCATAAATCAACAATTCACATTCAATTTTCATTAAAAGATATTAAATGGTTCAAGCTTACCACAATTCATACGAATAAATACAGATACGTTGATTAGCAATGAATTCTGGCACAAACTGGCACAAATTTCCATCTGCTTATCTTCCAGGCTTTTATTGAGCCAAATATAAGCTGGCTTCAACGCACTGATGCTTTATCAAGTGTATTTAAACAAGTGGTTTCGAACTAACGCTCCCAAGTGTGTATATCAGCGAGACTGGCCAATGAGCCACGTTTCGACAAGTGTTTGAAAAAATGTTATCTTTTCCCGTCTCCCCTAACAACCAAGATAGTATTTATAGCCCGACCAATCGTGGTTAGGCTTTCATTTGTTGCGCTCCAATCAATTTGGAGTTTACATGGTAGGCTATTTCTGTAACGTAAATTTTTTTTCAAACACGTTAAAAAAAAATCTTATGAGCAGAAATGATTTTATGCTGTCAGGCACCCCCAACATTTTATTTTGGGTATAATTTATTAATTCCTGGACTATTTGCGTAACGTTTTACATATTATTTGTCAGCAAGCCCTAAGGAACCCAAAAATACTAATTTAAAGGAGCTACGTGGCTGCGTTCAAAATATGCAATTTCTTCTACCTCCTGTTTCGAAGATGTGCTGTCTGGGTACTGTTATGTGTTCAAACGTAAACCCATCTAATGTTGTCTTTTCTAATAAGAGTTTGTTATGATTTATAAACCTAACTCTGGGAAAGGGTAGTGTATTTTATCACTGTCCGTCTGAAAAAGTTAGTGCTTGTAGACTTACACGCGTGATGCCAGCATTTGTATATCGCGCGTCGCGTGTTGCATGCGTTCCTGATTTTCAGCCCTCCCCTCTCGCTATCCTTTTGTCCATCTGTTCGTTCGTTTTGGTAACGTAATATAATTAATGTTAGGATTAATTTAGGTCATTACGCAGTACGTCTCAATGTTTTTCTTAGAAATGCAGCACACGTTTCATTGAAGAAGGCGGGTAATAATACAGTAAGCTTTTATATCAACGTGAAAGCATTACAATTTGCAGACGAAGCAGAAAACAAGGGGGATTTCGAGTACATTCTTTGTGACAGCACTGTTATTTTCCCATTGCTCTTCTCTTTATTAATTTTATTTGTTAGGCTTTATATTTACCTAATAATTTATATATGTGGATTAGAATATTTCATGACAGTCAGGTATGTGAAATCCTGCGCCCAGTGCCAACGGATAGCACCCAAGCACTTGACACCCCCAGTACCTATGGGGCAAATGCCAATTGTAGGGACTCCATTTGAACGGGTTGCTGTCGACATTATTGGTCCCCTGGAAAAGACCAAAAGAAGGAACAGGTTCATCCTGACCTTAGTCGACACTTGCACTATGTGGGCCGAAGCTGTACCGCTACCATGCACAAATTCCAAGCATGTCGCAGAAGCCCTTGTGCAAATTTTTACACGGTTGGGATTCCCTCAACAAGTTTTGACGGACAATGGATCCCAATTCCGTAGCCTGTTAATGGAGGAGATCTTTAAGATCTTGAGGGCAAACATATCCACACAAGTCCCTACCATCCGGCCGGAAATGGGCTCGTGGAACGTTTTAACGGTACCCTCACCATGATGTTACGTAAGCTGGGTCAGGAGAAACCGGAAGACTGGGACCAATATATATCGGCTGCCTTATTCGCCTACCGAGAGGTACCCCAAGCGTCTACGGGTTTTGCGCCAGCTACACTTTTATTTGGCAGACCTATTAAGGGGCCACTAGAAGCCTTACTTCGGTCCCTGACAGACCAGAAGGCTGACGAGACAGTCGTCTCTGCAAGCAAGTATGTATCTGAGCTTAAGGAAAGGCTAAAGCTAGGATGGGATCTAGCTACTACCAACCTTAAGAAAGCCCGCGCTAAAATTACTAAAAGATACAACAAAGCTGCAAAAGAGAGAGAACTACAACCAGGGGAGAAAGTCCTATTGCTACTTCCAACCGGAAGCAATAAACTTCGCATCGGATGGCAAGGACCGTTTACCGTCCTTAAAAGATCTCACGTACCAACTACAAGATCTCCATCAAAGGAAAGGAGAAGGTCTTCCACATAAATCTGCTAAAGAAATATTTGGAAAGACCGGTGCCATCCTCCGAGCATCTCCTGGCTGTCGCCATAGCAACGGAAGACGAGGAAGATGATGATGGTTGCATGGAGTATCCATTGCAACCCACAGAATCCTTTAAAGATGTCAAGTTCGGCGACAATCTCTCACCAGAACAACAAACAGAAACCAGGGCTCTACTAAAACAGTACAGTGCAGTCTTAACGGATGTACCTGGTCGAACAAATCTCATTGAATTTGATATGAAATTAACAAACGAGACCCCTGTTCGAACCAGAGTTTGCCCCACCCCGTACGCTAAAGCGGATGCACTTCGCGGAGAAATAGACAAGCTGCGTCAGGCAGGAATTATCAGTGAGTCTACATCTCCTTACAGCTCGAGCGTAGTGCTGTTGCAGAAGCCCAATAAGGAAGTTCGGCTGTGCATTGATTACAGGTTGCTAAACGCTGTAGCGGAATTCCAGCCCGAACCTCTCCAAACTGTTTCTGAGTTGTTCACCAACCTCAGCAAAGCAAAGATCTTCTCCAAGATTGACCTCAGCAAAGGTTATTATCAAATACCAGTCAAGGAGGACATTAAACCTTTGTTAGCTTTCAGCACTAGTGAAGGACATTACACATTTAACGTGATGCCGTTCGGTTTGCATAACGCACCAGGAGTGTTCACCAGGATGATGAGGAAGCTTCTAGAACCTTTGCAAAGTCCCCATGTCCATAATTTCATAGATGACATCTTAATTGCATCGGAAACCTATGAAGAACATATTGCTACGGTTGCTATGCTCCTCAGGAGACTACAGGAAACGGGTCTTACAGCCAGACCTAGCAAATGTCTCATCGGGTTTGAACAGTTAGACTTCCTGTGGCACACTATTTCTCACGGATGCAGTTGGCCTATTAAGAAGAACGTGGAGAAAATAGTGGCAGCAAAAAGACCCCGAACGAAGAAAGACGTACGTTCCTTCATATCGCTATGTGCATACTATCAGAAGTACATCCAGAACTTCAACGGACTGACGGCACCTCTGACTGACCTCACAAAGAAAGGTTGTCCTGATAAGGTCATATGGGATCAAAAGTGCGAACACGCGTATAGCACTTTGAAAGGACAGTTGTCTGCATACCCCATTTTGAGGTTGCCTGACCTCAAGAAACCTTTTGTACTGAGAGTCGACGCGTCAGGTCAGGGCATCGGGTCAACACTGCTTCAAGACGATGACAGTGACCTGAACATGCTATTTCCAGTTGCCTATGGCAGTCGGAAATTAAATAAAGCGGAACGGAAATACAGCGTAGTTGAAAGGGAATGTCTTGCTCTGATTGACGGTATCAGACGCCATCATGAGCTTCTTTATGGTACATCTTTCACGGTGCAAACAGACCACGCTCCGTTAGCATTTCTTGGTGCCAATAAAGAATTTAACGCTAGGATCATGCGTTGGGTCCTCCTTTTAAGCGTTTATTCTTTCAAAGTGGAATATATTCCGGGAAGACAGAATGTCGGGGCTGATTTCCTGAGTAGAAACTGGACTACAGAGGAAGAGGAGGAAGGTGAAGATACCAATCATCCAAAAGTTACAGATCAGGGCAGCTTCATCGTCATTAATCAAACATGAAAACACGTTTTCACGTCTCAAAAGAGGGGACGATTGTGATGGACGAACTCGGCTGACCCTGAACTTTGTTGTAATTCTTGTAAAACGGGACTTCTTTCACGTGGATTCATTAGCTATGCAACTGTTCCACACAGAGGGCAAACTCGTTTGCTGATTGATATGCGGAAAGTTTACCTATCGTTCAGTCTGGTCATCGCATTGATTTAAGGAGAGATTAAATCACGCCCACTAACATCTCTTGAACAATCATAGGCAGTTATTTTAATTAACTTGGCCAGTGGGGGGCGTCGCCAGAATCAAACAGATACAGCAACCACGATCAAAGAGACAGACTGAGGGATTTCAGGGGAGACTATCGGCGTTATCAAAGACAGTAGTGGTCCCTGCTACGAGACGCAGTTGCTTGCCGCTATTTTTCGCGTCTCGGTGTCAATCGCAGAACCGAGCGAACGGGGAAAGCCGAAACGGGCAGCAGCGAGCGGATACGAAGACCAGGGGGCGGCTTCTTCCCTTGATTTGGCGGTCAGATCCCCAAAAGTTCGTGAGATCAAATAAGCTGTCAAGTTTATCATGTCCCACTCAACTTACATTCCATTTTAGATAAATAGACCATGAAGAATAGACATTTTATCATTCGGTGGCCAGAACTTGATAGTAGCACTAGCGATATTTGAAATCTTGCTAGATCATCCCATGGATTTTATACATATTTGCAATGAATTCTATTCTGTGCAAAGCGAGTGATCGTAACCTGCGGTCCCAGCTAAATAAAGAAAGAAATAAAGAAATCATCCTATAAACTTCCAGTCATATTGAAGAAACATTTCTTTTAAATATAATCTTGTGGCGGTCCTTTTGCGACCTAGCTGTCAGAATTAAATGAAATAAAGCCCACCCAAGAACATTTTAAAGAACAATCATCAAATTACCCTTACAAACCTGTAAGATAAACTGGAAGGTAATCATCGCCAGTAGCGATATTATATTTACTGTTTACTGTGAGAGAGTACATATTTTCCTGACTGTGACTGAGCCTAGTTTTTCCTCAATTGGATTTAATAAAACTATCATCACGCATTGAAGGAATTTTACCATAGCGGAGGATTAAAAGAGACCACTTCATTTTCACCCCCTGTGCCGAACTGTGTTAGTGCCATCCCATAGACTCGTTTCTTTATAAATAAACCACAAGAACTCTTAGAACTGCAAGTCCGGCGATAAGCGGGAATATTTGCTCTCAGTAAAAAAACTCGCAATATCTGGGGCGGGGCATAGAAGTGCTAGACAGTTACACGTGTCAAGAGTTTAATCAGTGTGTTTATCATTCTATGGAGTGACTGATGCTGCAACTCGGTAAGTGTGTGGTGTATATGAGTGTGGATCCGCACAGAGTGTATGAATGACAGGAAATTTTATCTTTTTCTTTTGTAACCCTGTTGTTAACTTTCTTGCCTAGTAATATAATTTTTCTGTATTCCCTGCATTGTTCCTTTAAGGGGGAGTTGATAATTGGTTAACTCTGTTTAAACCCCCCTCCTTTCCATTTGCTTAGTAAAGGGAAGAACAGCTGGGAAGATTAGGTTTTTTTCTATCACCTATACCTAACTTTGTAACACCTCTTTCAGAGCAATTAACTTCACTGTTAGGTTAACGTACCTATGTTCCTGATATTATCTATCTCTGGACTGGGTTTATCTTGGTCTAATAAGCGGGAAGGGCTTAGTCGATACCAATCTTCATCACCCCTCCCAAACTTGTTATTTGCATTTGTGTACTTATGATAATGTATGTAATACCTGATATTTGTTAGTGATTGATGTTTAAAGTGAATAAAATCACATAAACTCATTTAGTTCTGTGCGTTGGATATACCCAAAGCCCAACTTTCCCCTATTCGTTTAATATAGTTTGTATCTACGTCGTCTGGGTGTTTGAAAACACCAAATCGGTGTGCGCGCAGATGCGTGACTGGAAAACTGGCAAATAATTGTGTCACGTGAAAGATAATTTATTTTACCATCTTGTCCATAATGTTATTCATTCATTCATAACCCTCCACTCCCAAAGGAGCATAGGCCTTCAACAAACACATGCCAAGTCCTCCTGTCACGTGCCATCATCTCAAGTTCTTTCCATGTTCTCCTCATCATTTTCACCTCTGTTTCCAACTCTCTTCTCCATGTACTTCTTGGTCTTCCTCTGCCTCTCTTGCCCTGGGGGTTCCAGAACAAGGACTGCCTTGTAATGCTATCAACAGGCTTCCTCAGTGTGTGTCCTATCCATCGCCATCGTCTTCTTCTCATCTCTTGTTCCACTGGCACTTGTCCAGTTCTTGTCATCAGTTCCACATTGGTAACCTTGTCATACCATTTTAATCCCTCTATTCTACGCAAGCACCCATTTATGAAAGTCTGTAGCTTTTTGGTTGTTGTCTTTGTTGTTCTCCATGTCTCTGAGCCATACAATAGGACTGACTTCACATTTGAGTTGAAGATTCTTATTTTCGTGTTGGATCCTATTTCTCTAGATCTCCATATATTTCCCAATGCAATGAAAGCTCCTCTTGCCTTTTGTATTCTTATTTTGATATCGCTGTCTGTCCCTCCAACTTTATCTATATTACTGCCAAGATATGTGTATGATTCTACATCTTGTATTGGTGTTTCTTCAAGTTCAACCCTGTTTTCATTACCTGCATTTATTCGCATTATTTTTGTCTTTTCCCTGTGTATTTTCAGACCCAATTGCTGTGACCTCTCATCGAGTGTTTCCAATTTGTCCTGCATCTGATTACGGTTATGGGACAGGAGAGCCAAATCATCAGCAAAATCCAGATCATCCAACTGCTTAGTCAGAGTCCACTGGATTCCATTTCTGTTGTGTGTTGTCGATGATCTCATAACCCAATCTATTGCCAGCAAGAAAAGAAATGGAGACAAGAGGCATCCCTGTCGCACTCCTGTTCTGATCCCAAATGGTTCTGTAAGCTGTCCTTCATGAAGAACTCTGCACGTCATGTCTTCATAGGTTTTCTTTATTAAATTAATGATCTTCAGGGGAACTCCATAATGCCTCATCAATTTCCAAAGTGATTCTCTGTCCACACTGTCAAATGCTTTTTCGTAGTCCACAAATCCGATGTATAGTGGTGAATTCCATTCCAGACTTTGTTCAACTATTATTCTCAAAGTGGCTATCTGGTCTGTACATGATCTGTTTTGTCGAAAACCTGCTTGTTCATCTCTCAATTTCTTGTCTATGGACTCCTTTAATCTCTAAAGGATAATCCTGTTCAATACCTTTCCTGGCACTGATAGTAACATTATTCCTCTATAATTTGTGCACTCTTGTAGATTTCCCTTCTTAGGCAACTTAACCAGATATCCTTCCTTCCATTCTGCTGGTATCTCTTCTTTTTTCCCAGACTTTACCAAGTAATTTATATAACATCTCTGTAGCCGTGTCGATATCTGCTTTGATGGCTTCTGCTGGAATGCCATCAGGTCCAGACGCTTTTCCATCTCTTAGAAGCTTTATGGCTTTCTTTATTTCTTTCTTCGTTGGTCTTTCACCGTTAATTTGTAGCTCTTCTTCTGCTGGCTGGATGTCCGGCGGGTTTTGTGGAGCTGGTCTATTGAGAAGGTCCCCAAAATATTCTGTCCACCTCTTCATTTGCTCTTGTATATTGCTGAGCAGTTTCCCATTCTTATCTTTTATGAGGCAACTTGTTTGCTTGTATTTCCCTGTTAGCTTCTTTGTGCTGCTATACAGTTCTCTCATATTTCCTTTGGCTGCAGCATCTTCTGCCTCTCTTGCCAACTCCTCAATATACTTCCTCTTGTCTCTTTTGATACTTCTTTTTACTTCTTTGTTTGCTTCTGTGTACACTTCTTGAGCCTTGGCTTTGGAACTTCTGGTTTTGCTTGTGTTTAACTCTGCTTTCTTGTTTTTTTTTCTATCTTTTATCTTATTGATGGTTTCTGTTGTTATCCATGCTTTTTTGTTGTCTTTCCCTTTTCCCCAGTATTTCTTCACATGTCTCCTTCCATACCGTTTTGACCTGCTGCCAATAGTCTTCTGTATTCTCTACATCTTCCAACTGTTGGAGCACTTGGAATTTGTTGGATACTGTGACCGCAAATTTGTCTCTTGTTTCTTGATTTCTTAGCTGTCCTACATTAAACTGTTGTCTATAATTTTGCATTGTTGCATATCTCTTGAGTTTCATTTTTACTTTGGCTATCAGAAGATGGTGATCTGATGCCACATCTGCTCCTCTATATACCTTTACATCCTGCAATGATGATCTAAACTTCTTCTTTATGCATATATGATCGATCTGATTTTCTGTTCTATGGTCTGGTGATATCCATGTTGCCTTGTGTATTCTCTTATGTGGAAACATGCTTCCTCCTATAGCCAGTTGATTTGAAGCACAGAAGTTTGCGAATAGTTCTCCATTTTCATTCATTACTCCTAGCCCATGTTTTTCCATGACTTCTTCAAATCCGGTATTGACTGTACCTATCTTTGCATTCATGTCACCCATCAAAATTGTGATGTCTCTTCTTTTTACTTTATCCATAATTTCCTGTAGTTTAGTATAAAAATGCTTCTTTCACAGACTCTTCTTTGTCATTAGTTGGTGCATAACATTGGATGACATTGACATGAATTTTCTTTTTTAGCTGTTTTGAAAATAGCTGTTATTATTCTGGGTCCCACAGCTTCCCATTCAATGAGTGCTTTCTGTGCTTCTTTAGATAACATAAGAGCTACCCCTTCACTGTGGTGTGAACTTTCGTCTTCGTGTCCTGAGGACAGCACCAATTCACCTGTGATGAGTTTCTTCCTGTCTACCCCCTTCCACTTTGTTTCACACATTCCCAGAACCTCGATTTTGTATTCCCTCATTTCTGCTGCTACTTGTGCCACTTTCCCTTGTTCGTTCAATGTCCGAACATTCCAGGTGCCAAATCTGGAAGTTCTCCTAGAAGAAAGAAGGTTAGTCAGCAACACAGACTCCTTTCGGCTTTCTCTGTGTTGCATCATACGCCTCCCCGCGAGAGGACCTTCCCCTGTCTTGGATGGCTGTGTTTTATTTTCTTTATTTGACTTGTCCATATTTGTTGAAGTTTTTTGTGGTTTAAATTTTTTTTTTTTTTACAGGATGGGGTAACCGGCCCCATGCCCAACCCTCCTTAGTCGCCTTCTACGACATGCTTGGCAGGGGACAGTGTTACTATTCTTTGCTCCCCTTTCGGGCCCCGGTAACACACGGGTGCATAATGTTATTACTCCTTTAAATGTTCTGTTTTCCTAGACATTTTGTATTTTCTTTTTCTTTCCTTTTCTACCTTTGTGGCCAAACTTTCTCACCCTCCCAAACCCCACCCGAGGTTGTTTACGCTGGCCAGCTGCGGTCAGCTAACGCTAGACGTAATGTTATATAAACGCACCTGTTCGACCTGAGAAACATTTCTCGGGTCCGCTTTAAGTGTTAGAACGAGCCAAGACGGTTTCTGTGAAAGAAACGGTTCGTTAGCGGCGGGTACCCTCTGTGATCCCAACAGGGGAATTTCTCTGGTCGCTTTAAAACGTTTGATGACGAGCGGCTGGTACCCTTTGAGGCCTGGGGAACTTTCGCACGATTTCTTTTGTCTTACTCTAGATTACGTCTTTCGCCGAACTTCTGTAGAAATACGCACGCCAGGTGTTCGGGGGGAGCGTCCCTTGTGATCTATAAGATTAGACTGGTTTTAATAGACAAAGACATTCGTAAATTTTCCTGGCCCGTAGATGATCATCATGAGATAAGGCAAACTTTAACACAGTACTAGAATGTGTTTGCCTATGTTCTAGTCATTTTTCGGGGTGAGTTGACATATCTTATAATTATAATATTAGATTCATGTTAGCTTTTATATATATCTGTTAGGGAAGTGAATTTATTTCTGAGGACTTCTCCTAGTAATTTATTCAGTGATAAGGTAGCGCTGTCTACGGCCCAGTAAGGGTGCTTAAACTGTTAGGGTTTATCATGGGTTAAATGTTAAACTTACAATAACAGATATTAGGCGTAGAATCAGTCCACGAATGCTTACCATTGGGTTAAGAGTCAGCAAAAATTAACTGTCATTTCTGTAAGATAATGTCAGGTGTGGATTGTTCACTTTAAAACTGAATAGTGAGATGCAGGTAATAACTCTGGATTATAGGAGATAGGCACTTATTCCTTTTGATAGATATTTCTAGTGGCAAGGGAGGATCATTTTATGCTTACTTGTGTGGCTAGGCACTAGTCTATAACTTTCACTGAAAGCAGTCACCAGGCATAGATATAATTATATCGTATGATCTAGCCACAACTGTATTATTATAGCAAGAACATTGCATTTTCTTTGTACTCATTTTGTGGAAATGCTAATATATTTCCCAAAGGGGACATACGATTTATTTGTGTAATGTCAAATGCTGTAATCTGTTTATGTAAATTCATTTAATGTTGTAAGATGAATAAGCATATTCATTTAACTGTAACTACAGGTTAGGTTTCCTGTATGTTGAGATTGGGAGAAGAGGAGTAGATTGTTGCTGTCAGAACATTTAATGACAGTTACATGGGTGTACAAAAGATATTAAGCCTATGCGGGCGCGTGTTGATAATTGATATTTTTAAGGAACAGGAGACATGGTTAAAGACAGCCCTAAACTATCATAGCAATAACTACAATAAATCTAATCCCATAGTGGAGCGAAACTTTCTGTATAAAGTTAGTGTGATTTTTAGCGTTGCTTGAAGTTAAAAGGGTGTCTCTTTTTGGGTCTCAGTTGCAGGGAGACCGACTCGCGAGAGCAGATTCCAGTCAGGCGAAGAACGAAATATTCTCTTCGATCTAGAGGGTTCTGAATACCGCTAGCGTCACGAATCGTCACACCCCGTTCCTGAATCAAAACCCCTTTTTGTCAACGCCAAGTTAAGCTCACGCAGTGCAACGGAGCCAACGCTAAATCTGGAATCGCCAAACGCAGTAGTAGTTCTCTACTCGCCTATTGGATTACCAGCCAGAGCATTGCGGCTTCCAGAATATCAAACCCGCTCAGCATGCCTATAGCAGAATTCCATATCACCCGCCTTTTTTGTGCCTAAACGGGGCACTCAGCAAACCACAGCCAAACCAGTTTAAACAGGATTTACAGCCAAGCGGAGCCTTGCGCCGGATAAGCGCGCCTGGGTCTCTTTGTCCTCAAGTGACTTCTTCTGGTGTATTTCCTGGATACTTAAAACCTCGCACGTATGAGCAGCCATCTATGGACAGAGTTCCAGCCCAACTCGCGCCAGTAGGGGGGGGGGGGGTCACCAACGATAGCGCCTATACAGTGATGTTATTCAGGTTAATTCCATCACCGATGGAGGATATATACGAAAACACCACTTACTGGAGTTACTTCAGCTGGTCCCCGAAAACCGAAGGACTGTCACTCGATTATTTATCTCTTTGTGTTCTACAGGTTTTATGAATGGTGATCTGTGTGTGTGGTTGTTGGTGTATATGATTATTTGATGAATATTTGATTATTGATGTAATTTTATGTTGTTGTGATGATATGCATTATTTTCATGCTTTTCTTCTTTAATAAATTTTACACATTTATTAATGCGCTGTTCACGACCTTTCCATCCATATTTGTATTTTTAGCTCTTTACTATAATCTCTATGTATGATAAGAGAAAAGAGTGAGAGCCGGAGATGCTTAGACAGTAAAGTGAGTTGAGGCCTGGAGAGAGAGATCCTTTGAATAAATCTTCTTCCAGGTTGTCTCAAGTCCATCTCCTATTTACACCTTATCTAAAGTGTAATCTATAACTCTGTCAGTCCACTATCCCTTGTCGATTTCACTACTGTTGTCCAACTCGACAAATACTCTACACTCTAACTCAACCACGACAAATGGGGGCTCGTCCGGGATTCTAGAACCCATCAGCCCACAACAAATGGGGTCTCGCCGCGGAATTTGAACTACATCTGCAGCAATCGCAACAGATGAGGTTGCAGTCTGGTAGGAATCTCTCACAAGATTCTATTCTGATTCTTAGAGTTTAGTGTTCGGCAGATTATAGGAATTTCTTTCCCCTAGACATATCGAACTATTTCTTTTGGAGGAAGTCTGAACAGCGTTTTTTTCTCCACAGCAATCATAAATATTTAGTTACATTTATTGTTCATGCTACACATGAGACAGCTGGTAAAGGTTGATGGTATCACTGCTGAGTTTTTGGTTGACAAATCTGACGACTATTGTTGTAAAAGTCAGAAAATTTTTTTTTTAAGTGTTAATATTTTTTCAGGAGTAGCTCTTTAATCTGAGATAAGAAGCTACAGATAGTCAGTTACTAGCTTGCATTTGTACCAAGGGAGGGTGTTGATTCGGACGATAGTAACCAATCCTCTCAATAGCTTAGTACTGACAGAACTGGGGTGAAGTGATAGTAAGTTTTACATCACTTACATTTTTTGGAGTTTTTTGGGGTTTTGCTTGTCGCAATCAGAGTAGCTACAAACTTTCTTGTTTTTTAAAGTTCCCAGGCTAGCCTAGATTTTATTGATTATTAAGTTAATCAGCACGTAGTGGACTAGGTAACTAAGATCTCTAGGTTTTATCCTTCTATAGTGTTTGCTCACCCTGATATAATGGCCGATCTAGATAAAGTGCATAGGATTGCCCTCGAGGTAGCTAAGTACATGGAGTACAAGGATAGCAAAATCCAGCCCTTTCTAGAATTTGCAGTAAGCCTGCAAGATCAATACGAGGTAGACAATTGGTTTGACAGCCGTTTAATCTTGGCATGGTCCTGTAAACAAACTGGGGAGAGTGAAGCATTCACCCGACAGTATGTAGAAGAAGTGATAGAAGATGAGAAGCAAAGGGAAAAGCAAAGACAAGAACGGGACAAGAAATTGGAAATGGAGCAACAAGAACGGGACAAGCAATGGGAAATAGAGCGCCAAGAAAGGGACAGAGCAAGCCAAGAAAGGAGCAGGCTACACCAAATCAGAATGAATGAACTGGATAGCCAAATTCGGAGGGTGGAAACAGATACTAAATGTAGTCACTTTACTTCCCCTTCTACTGTGCCCTTAACGGTCAACGCCCCTGCAAACCTTGCGCCCATGAAAGAAAACTTGCCTGCTAAAACCGAACCCCAACTCCAGAAAATTGACTTTCCTTTGGACTTGGATCCGAAGCCCAAACAAGGAAAGAATTTACGTCGGGATAGCAGACCTAAGGCCACGGGGAAAATTACGCAACCTTCCCAGGCATGGAAACTGCTCAAAGGTGAGAGAGGTGCTAACAAGCATTGTAATACGGATTGTTCCCGTCTGGCAAGCGGCGAACCCCGAGCCTCTCACGCTCCAGACCGAGCAGCACCTAACCGACACGTGACGTCGAGAAAAGGGAGCCACACCCTATCACGTTATATTTCGCAAGATTCCCGGCCGGACAGCGAAAAACCATATGCAGAGGCGTATCCCTCCAACTCAACGATCGTAGAATGGAGGCGCCGCTCCTCTTATCACCCTGAGCTTAAAAGGTGCAAGAATAAATCGCCTGCTAAAAGGGTTAAACTTTCCAAACCGTTCCAAGGAACTTTGGAAAAAACACACCGAGAGTTTTTTCTCGGGCACTTCGCGATCTAACGGGATCTCAAACCGTCCAGTCCTTTGCATGCAGTCTGCGGGGCCTGTCAACCAGGAAGTGGATCTCGCATTGCAGGACAAAGTTCAACTGACGCCAGTAACTTCCTCAGGGGAGGGCAAAGTTGACGTTTATGATGGACACAGGGTTCCAGGCGAAGGGATCCCTGGTATTCCATTTGAGTCTCTCACACTTCTCAGGGCAGAAGACAGTGAGAAAAGCTGCCTTACTACTGTACAAGGAGCCATTGTTGAGAGCCTTGGCTCACGTCATGCTAGTAATGGGAAAGCGACTCAACAAACTCTGCAACTAGCAGATATTACCTATCTGTCTTCACGGATAGAAGCTACGGAGATCTGTTATGATTTAGTAGAACCCCAGAATGCGATCGATTACTCTCTGCTTCAGGCAG
The DNA here is from genome assembly GCA_024509875.1 of Oreohelix idahoensis. NCBI lineage: Eukaryota > Metazoa > Mollusca > Gastropoda > Stylommatophora > Oreohelicidae > Oreohelix > Oreohelix idahoensis. The sequence continues at coordinate 978,450 of JAMPIV010022325.1, read as the reverse complement.
CTGAGTTCTCTCATTCAAATCGCATTATTCCAGTGGTCTCAACCCCACTGATGGACAGCAAAGTAGTCGCCTCCGCCAGGCCATTACAGAGCAACTTGATCATTTCCGTTGACCAAGACAGAGTTGTGACTGACAAGGCAAGGAAAGCTCCAGACCCACCTTTAGACGGCACAGGTCTGAAGATTGATCAATGCTCCCACCGAAACAGGGGAGTAGGTGTGGAGAGGCAGAAGTAAAATGCTAGCATTTCTTCGGCCAACGAACGGCTTTATTTGCCAACTATGGTTACACGCGCCCGAAAAATCCCTATACACTGCAACTATAGAGGGTTATTCAAGTCCACGCCCGTGACAGGTAAATATATACATAAGCAGCCTGAGCCCATCAATGATTACACTGCATATAACAGGCGGATTATCTATGCAGTGGCCAGTGAGTTCAGGCGGGGCCGAAACTCACAACAGGTGCGGATAATTTTCCGGACCATAAACAGGCACAGCGAACTGCGGAAGCAAGGTCAGGTTCACACGGAAACGAATTACGTCAGCGCCGAGTGGCCTCGCAAAATCCCATTCGCTGAACGTCTATTAGACAGAGGGAAGAAAAGAAATGAACTCGGAGCTAGTCATACAGACAGACAGAAATTGGAAACGTATTTGGTTTTATGAGTATAGGATGTTCCAATGACAGGTAACAAAAGACGATGGAAAAGATAAATTACTGTCATTTTTGTCCGTATTCCTCGAACTTTAAAAGGGGGGGGGGGGGCACTTGTCACGTGAAAGATAATTTATTTTACCATCTTGTCCATAATGTTATTACTCCTTTAAATGTTCTGTTTTCCGAGACATTTTGTATTTTCTTTTTCTTTCCTTTTCTACCTTTGTGGCCAAACTTTCTCACCCTCTCAAACCCCACCCGAGGTTGTTTACGCTGGCCAGCTGCGGTCAGCTAACGCTAGACGTAATGTTATATAAACGCACCTGTTCGACCAGAGAAACATTTCTCGGGTCCGCTTTAAGTGTTAGAACGAGCCAAGACGGTTTCTGTGAAAGAAACGGTTCGTTAGCGGCGGGTACCCTCTGTGGTCCCAACAGGGGAATTTCTCTGGTCGCTTTAAAACGTTTGATGACGAGCGGCTGGTACCCTTTGAGGCCTGGGGAACTTTCGCACGATTTCTTTTGTCTTACTCTAGATTACGTCTTTCGCCGAACTTCTGTAGAAATACGCACGCCAGGTGTCCGGGGGGAGCGTCCCTTGTGATCTATAAGAGTAGACTGGTTTTAATAGACAAAGACATTCGTAAATTTTCCTGGCCCGTAGATGATCATCATGAGATAAGGCAAACTTTAACACAGTACTAGAATGTGTTTGCCTATGTCCTAGTCATTTTTCGGGGTGAGTTGACATATCTTATAATTATAATATTAGATTCATGTTAGCTTTTATATATATCTGTTAGGGAAGTGAATTTATTTCTGAGGACTTCTCCTAGTAATTTATTCAGTGATAAGGTAGCGCTGTCTACGGCCCAGTAAGGGTGCTTAAACTGTTAGGGTTTATCATGGGTTAAATGTTAAACTTACAATAACAGATATTAGGCGTAGAATCAGTCCACGAATGCTTACCATTGGGTTAAGAGTCAGCAAAAATTAACTGTCATTTCTGTAAGATAATGTCAGGTGTGGATTGTTCACTTTAAAACTGAATAGTGAGATGCAGGTAATAACTCTGGATTATAGGAGATAGGCACTTATTCCTTTTGATAGATATTTCTAGTGGCAAGGGAGGATCATTTTATGCTTACTTGTGTGGCTAGGCACTAGTCTATAACTTTCACTGAAAGCAGTCACCAGGCATAGATATAATTATATCGTATGATCTAGCCACAACTGTATTATTATAGCAAGAACATTGCATTTTCTTTGTACTCATTTTGTGGAAATGCTAATATATTTCCCAAAGGGGACATACGATTGATTTATTTGTGTAATGTCAAATGCTGTAATCTGTTTATGTAAATTCATTTAATGTTGTAAGATGAATAAGCATATTCATTTAACTGTAACTACAGGTTAGGTTTCCTGTATGTTGAGATTGGGAGAAGAGGAGTAGATTGTTGCTGTCAGAACATTTAATGACAGTTACATGGGTGTACAAAAGATATTAAGCCTATGCGGGCGCGTGTTGATAATTGATATTTTTAAGGAACAGGAGACATGGTTAAAGACAGCCCTAAACTATCATAGCAATAACTACAATAAATCTAATCCCATAGTGGAGCGAAACTTTCTGTATAAAGTTAGTGTGATTTTAGCGTTGCTTGAAGTTAAAAGGGTGTCTCTTTTTGGGTCTCAGTTGCAGGGAGACCGACTCGCGAGAGCAGATTCCAGTCAGGCGAAGAACGAAATATTCTCTTCGATCTAGAGGGTTCTGAATACCGCTAGCGTCACGAATCGTCACACCCCGTTCCTGAATCAAAACCCCTTTTTGTCAACGCCAAGTTAAGCTCACGCAGTGCAACGGAGCCAACGCTAAATCTGGAATCGCCAAACGCAGTAGTAGTTCTCTACTCGCCTATTGGATTACCAGCCAGAGCATTGCGGCTTCCAGAATATCAAACCCGCTCAGCATGCCTATAGCAGAATTCCATATCACCCGCCTTTTTTGTGCCTAAACGGGGCACTCAGTAAACCACAGCCAAACCAGTTTAAACAGGATTTACAGCCAAGCGGAGCCTTGCGCCGGATAAGCGCGCCTGGGTCTCTTTGTCCTCAAGTGACTTCTTCTGGTGTATTTCCTGGATACTTAAAACCTCGCACGTATGAGCAGCCATCTATGGACAGAGTTCCAGCCCAACTCGCGCCAGTAGGGGGGGGGGGGTCACCAACGATAGCGCCTATACAGTGATGTTATTCAGGTTAATTCCATCACCGATGGAGGATATATACGAAAACACCACTTACTGGAGTTACTTCAGCTGGCCCCCGAAAACCGAAGGACTGTCACTCGATTATTTATCTCTTTGTGTTCTACAGGTTTTATGAATGGTGATCTGTGTGTGTGGTTGTTGGTGTATATGATTATTTGATGAATATTTGATTATTGATGTAATTTTATGTTGTTGTGATGATATGCATTATTTTCATGCTTTTCTTCTTTAATAAATTTTACACATTTATTAATGCGCTGTTCACGACCTTTCCATCCATATTTGTATTTTTAGCTCTTTACTATAATCTCTATGTATGATAAGAGAAAAGAGTGAGAGCCGGAGATGCTTAGACAGTAAAGTGAGTTGAGGCCTGGAGAGAGAGATCCTTTGAATAAATCTTCTTCCAGGTTGTCTCAAGTCCATCTCCTATTTACACCTTATCTAAAGTGTAATCTATAACTCTGTCAGTCCACTATCCCTTGTCGATTTCACTACTGTTGTCCAACTCGACAAATACTCTACACTCTAACTCAACCACGACAAATGGGGGCTCGTCCGGGATTCTAGAACCCATCAGCCCACAACAAATGGGGTCTCGCCGCGGAATTTGAACTACATCTGCAGCAATCGCAACAGATGAGGTTGCAGTCTGGTAGGAATCTCTCACAAGATTCTATTCTGATTCTTAGAGTTTAGTGTTCGGCAGATTATAGGAATTTCTTTCCCCTAGACATATCGAACTATTTCTTTTGGAGGAAGTCTGAACAGCGTTTTTTCTCCACAGCAATCATAAATATTTAGTTACATTTATTGTTCATGCTACACATGAGACAGCTGGTAAAGGTTGATGGTATCACTGCTGAGTTTTTGGTTGACAAATCTGACGACTATTGTTGTAAAAGTCAGAAAAAAAATTTTTTTTAAGGGTTAATATTTTTTCAGGAGTAGCTCTTTAATCTGAGATAAGAAGCTACAGATAGTCAGTTACTAGCTTGCATTTGTACCAAGGGAGGGTGTTGATTCGGACGATAGTAACCAATCCTCTCAATAGCTTAGTACTGACAGAACTGGGGTGAAGTGATAGTAAGTTTTACATCACTTACATTTTTTGGAGTTTTTTGGGGTTTTGCTTGTCGCAATCAGAGTAGCTACAAACTTTCTTGTTTTTTAAAGTTCCCAGGCTAGCCTAGATTTTATTGATTATTAAGTTAATCAGCACGTAGTGGACTAGGTAACTAAGATCTCTAGGTTTTATCCTTCTATACTCTACACTCTAACTCAACCACGACAAATTGTTTGACCAGGAGAGTGGAAGAGAAGATTGAGAGAAACGATTTGTCGTAAATAAGTCTGTCTTTACTCTCCTCCAGCACGCCGTGAAGCAACTATTTAATCGCTACATTTTCTATCACTGAGCTTGAAATCATCATTTTCCACTCTAAACCGGACCACTATTTCTAAGACTCTTTTCTCTCTAAATAAGTTTACGACACTTGTACATAATTATGTACTCATGCTCGTTTATTTGTGTTCTGTACATGATGAATTTTTTTTCCTAATTTTTCTATTTGTGTGTGTGCGTGCGCGCTCTCTCATTTGAATACCTTTTTGTCTTTGGATACATAACTGTCCCACAAGCTTCACTCATTTACTCTCTAAATCGCAGACCTCATTCATAACGATTACTCCTCAGCTAATAAATAATAAATTATGTATTTATTTACCCCCAGCTGTGTGAGGTCAGCGGTTTCTTCAACACTTTTGTGACAGTGGCTTCCATGCTGTCTCTGTGTGTTATCTCTGTAGAGCGCTTCTACTCCATCGCCCTACCTATGCATCACGCCGGCCACGCCACCCCCTGCATGTACATCTTCGCCGTCCTCATCGTCTGGGCTGTCAGTGTAGTTCTGCTTTTACTTCCTTGGCTTGGTGTCTTTTTTTCGGTGAGTGTATATGCCTTGTTTCATTATCAACACTTTTGTGACAGTGGCTTCCATGCTGTCTCTGTGTGTTATCTCTGTAGAGCGCTTCTACTCCATCGCCCTACCTATGCATCACGCCGGCCACGCCACCCCCTGCATGTACATCTTCGCCGTCCTCATCGTCTGGGCTGTCAGTGTAGTTCTGGCTTTACTTCCTTGGCTTGGTGTCAATTCTTACAGGTGAGTGTATAACGCCTTGTTCATTATGATAGAGTTAGTAAGAAAGAGAGTTATTCATCGTTATATACGGCCATTTTCGACATATGGAAGTGAGTCATGGGCAGTTATCTAATAAGTAGGAAAAGCTCTGGGGGCTGTAGTTTTACAGTAGAATGTTAAAATACAACATAAGGTAAGAAAAAGGGTAATGAGGATGATATGACAGAAGCCAGATGGCACAGGCAGCTTACTATTCACATCAGAAGTAACAATCCGCTTCTTTTGTTTTTTTGACATGTTATGAGAAGAAGAAAGCTAGAATATATCGTGACGGGAGCCGCGCTAGCGTAGTGGTTACCACACTGCGCTGGCGACCGGGTGACCCAGGATCAAACCCGGACGAGGACATTTGAAGATTTTTCGTCGACCGGGATTTGGACTGGATTAACTCGAGCCCTGGCGAGAACATTTGAAGCAGTGTCGTCGACCAGGGACTGGCGGCTTCAGAGCCGACCCAGCTCTAATGGGTACCTCCGAAATCGGCGAGTATCTGTCTGAATGGCGAGGGACACCTGTCTCTGTGCAAGAAAAAAAGGGATACTCACGTAAAATCAGTCTCAGGTTAGACATTAAACCTGAGATTTCGCCTCGAGTAATAGCGGGCGTATGGAAAAAAAAAAAAAAATATGGTGACAACAGGAAAGAGTGAAGGAACAAGAGTTGGAGGAGGACAAAGAGAGAAGATTCTGGACAATAAAACATCACGGCAAGGATAAAATTTAACATCACGGCAAGGATAAAATTTAACATCACGGCAAGGATAAAATTTAACATCACGGCAAGGATAAAATTTAACACCACGGCAAGGATAAAATTTAACAATAAAATTGATAAACAGTACCGGAGACCGGAAGCTGTGGAGAGACATGATCGCCTACTTCACCAGACATGGTACAAAAAAAAGAATGATATAGTTAACACTAATTTTTTAAAATCTGGTTTTAGGGCACGTGGAAGACCAAGAGACACATGAATGGACAGTAATTCATAAATCCTACAAGAACATATAGCCACGTTAGCCAGTACAACACACTTGGCTAAATAACGTACACTTGAGAACAAACGCCTCTTTACGACAAGAGTTGACCGAAAAAGTAAAGTAAAAGGTTACACTGACATGAACATAAATCTTCCAACTTTTTGTGCCGTTAAATATTGACTTTAAGGTAAATCTTCCCGAACTTTATGCGCCGTTAAATATAATTGTTAGGAGGTGTACTCCAATTTTACTTAAGCAATACAAGTATACTGTCACCCATCTTACGTTACCACACGTCCGAAAAGAGAACAAAGAATAGAAACACTGTGCTCTACTTGAAATCTCGTAGTAAGCGACTAAGGAAGGTTGAGCGTCGGGCCGACTACGCCATCCTTTACAAAATTGGAGCCAAAAAAAAAAGTCTTCAGTAACATGAAGGAGATTTGGATGCAGGCATGACAGGGATAAGGGAGGCATGGAAAGATCTTGAAAAGATGGGAAAAGACAGGAAGTCTTGTCGTGAATAGGTTAAAAACTTACACTTCACTGGGAGCTGAAACGTAATGATGATGATGATGATAATGATGATGAGGGCAATAATGATGATGATGGTGATGGTGACGACTATGAAGATGATGGGGATGACGATGATTAAAATGGTGATGTGATGATGATGGTGGTAATGATGGTGGTAATGATGGTGATGCTGATGATGGTGATGATGAGAATGATAATGATAGTGATGTCGATAATGGTGATGATGATGGTAATGATGATGATGGTGATGAATTTGTTGATGATGAGGGCGATGAGGATGATGGTGATGATGATGACGATGATGGTGATGATGATGAAAATTATGGTGATGATGGTGATAATGAGGATGATGACAGATACAAATAAACACTGCCAATAAGCAAGATATGACGCTGTTAGCTCCTGGGGGGGGGGGGGGGGAAGGAAAGGAGGTCTCCCGTGTGGCAAAAGGAGGTGATGAGAAGTACCCCGCACGACAATGTGGCCCGGGACTTGAGAAGGGGCGGTGTTGATATTTACTAACTTACTAACCACTATACTACCAACGACGTCAGTAAACGGCGGGCTCCAGCGCGCTCTTATGGAACCGTACATTTATTAATGTAATAGTTATAATGCTTCTTCTTATTATCCCTTATTCTTGCACCTTGCACCTTGCACCTTGGGGAGCATGGAACAATCATTGCAATGGCAATTGCAGTGGTGATCTCTGTAACCTCATGTGCAATGTGCTGGAGAAAAAACAAAAGGAAGGGCACATGAGAAAAAATAAAGGAGGTCACATAAAAATGTAACGATCGAAGATTTGCCTTGTCACAAGCACGCAATCCAAACACAGCAGACAAGACGTTCTTTTTCTATTCTATGAATTAATTATTAAAATACAATGATGATTATGATGATGACATTAACGATAACGATAATATTGTTCTATTCCACAGCTTCCGTCCAGCCAAACGGATATGTTCTTATTATTGGCAAGGAGGATCGCTCAAATACCGAGCTTTCATTGTACTAATATTCACCTTGTCATTTCTCATTCCTTCCCTAATTCTTCTCATCATGTACATGGGAATATTCCGTGTAGCAAGAAAAGCTGCCACCAGCGTGGGGCCTCAGCCGAGTGGCACAACAATCACAGCAATAGATCCTGAAGTTGACGTACGAGATACCGACCGCTTAATGACACACAACAATTCAAATGGAGACCCAATATTTACTATATCGTCGCCAGGAAAGGATTTTAGTATGGTATCACAGATAAATGTTCAGGGGGCTGTATCCTCGAATGGCTCCAATCGTTCACAGACACAACTTCTCAGCGAATATCCCCTGCTTCTTGAAGATTCAGGCATTCGTACTGCAGAAGTCACTAATGGTAAATCTGAACAGTATTTTTCTGGGGACAACAATAATGTCAAGGTCGGGGGAGGTTCCAAAGGAAAATCATTGTCATGTGGTAAACATGATCCGGAGAGGACTTGTTCTAAACTTTTGTGCGTCTGCAAAAAAGCTGGCATTCACTGTATAGCAGGCCCTAGTATTTCCATCTCTGGTCCACAAATTTCAGATTCCAATCATGGACACACGCTAGAGTGCTCCCAAACTAAAGAACAACAGCGGAACTGCAACAATGAAACACTTCCGAAACCCTGCATTGTTTTGAATGACGTTGGCAAGGTGAAGGCCAGTCATATGAAAGCCTTTAAAACTCTGATGATTATTGTCGTTTCATATTTCGTCTTATGGAGTCCATATTTTGTATGCCAAATCTACGGTCTCGTCCACGCAAAATCAGCGCCCCATGTTGTCGAACTTATAGCTACGTGGCTCAGTTTTGCGAGCTACGCTGTCAACCCGTGTCTGTATGGTCTGATGAATAGACTGATCAGAGAAGAACTAAGTCAACTTCTGAAGTGTTTATGCTGTGGGTTCAGTAACGGAAATAAAAGGTGCAGACGACCTTGCCAGAAACTGCCCAATGACGAGGAGGATGAGAATGAAGACGTTTGCCTGGGTGGCGCAGAGAGTTTCTATCAGTTTCTCCAGAGAACACAGGCAAGTGACGACAGTCCGACTGACACCAAAGGCACAAGAAAAAACACACTGACTCACGCGGGAAATATCCTCAGCAAGGAATTTAACAGTAACAATATTTCATCAGACAACCAGAGTAACTGTGTGTTCTGATAGTTAACATTGCAATCTGGCAATTTTATTATGGTCAGCTGTGAGTTGTTCATTTATTGAGGGCAGATATTTTAATGCGTCTTTCACTTAAAACACCAGAATCGTCATAGAAACATAACGACTATTCTATCGAATGGCAGCAGATCAACAACGAAAATGTTGTTAATTTCACCGAAACTCGCTTGCCCCCAGTAATACGAGGTAGCTTCAAAAAGTTCCCGGAATAGTCGACTCATGTTTGAATGAGTGATTATGGCGTGGAGATTATAGTTTTATAAGTTGGTAGTGACCTTGAGGAAATGACATGGCTGATGTAACCTTCACATGTACTCTCGAACAGAAGTTACAGAAGTTTGTTTGTGTGGTGTGCATGTAGCATCGTCGGAGTTGAAAATGTCCTTGATTGAACAACGTACAAATGTCAAATTTTGTGTTTTGCTTGAGAAGTCACCCTCAGAGACAGTAACCTTGCTTAATAAAGCATATGGTGATACCGCAGTGAAGAAATCGCAAGTTTTTGAGTGGCACAAGCGTTTCCGTGAAGGTTGTGTTAGTGTCGATGATGATCCACTCCACGTAGCGGACGACCGCCTACCTCGATAAACAATGAAAAGTTATGTTGGAAGTTTGTTTTTATTCCCAGGGTAATGTCTACCATGAATTCATTCCTGAAGGCCGAACGGTTAACAAGGAAATGTATGTTGATATCCTCCGTCGTCTAAGATATGCAATCAGAAGGAAACGCCCAGAAAATGGAGAACAAACAGTTGGGTTCTGCTGCATGACAATGAGCCAGCACATCGATCCCTAATGATGAAGCAGTGCCTCGCAACGCACAATGTAACTGCCATGGAACATCCTCCATATTCTCCCGACCTGGCACCGCCTGATTTTTTCTTGTTCCCTCGCCTAAAATCGGCACTGAAAGGGCAGAGATTCAAGGATGCTGAGGACGTTATCACCAAAGCGTCAAAGCAGCTGAGAGAGGTGTCAAAGAATGGGTTCCAGGAATGTTTCCAACAGCTGTATGGACGTTGGCAAAAGTGTGTAGTTGCCGAAGGGAAATATTTTGAAGGAAATGTAGTGTAAATAATTGTATTATTACTTATTTCTATACAATACACAAATTCCGGGAATTTTTTGAAGATACCTCGTATATGACAAATGGGTGTCCATCACAAATGTTGATTTTTTTTTTTTTTTTAATACACGTGTATGCATTTGTTTTTAGATATGTTCGATATTACTTCACAAGAAACATATTTTGTTGCCGTTCATAATTTAGACATTTTAAACCGTTTTGGCGACGCATGGCACCGCTCAGCTTAGAGACACGGTCTGTAGGTTGTATAAGGGCCCATGTTCAAATATAGCAGACCCTGTAGTCTGCTGAATGTCTGCAGAATGGGAGAACTGGCTACCACGACAAGTATGGGAATGTAACAGCCAAGGATCCAGACTTCCAGGACGACCCAGAATCCGCTTGGAGGACAACATTAGACAATCTCTGAAGGACCGAGGACTAGAATGGAACCAGGTCAGGGGGAAGACAGCCGATATGATACTATGGCCCTTTTTCTTCCAAAGCTCTACTCCTGACGGTAGAAGATGAGCGACTAAGTAAGTAAGTAGTCTGCTCAAAGAATAAATAAAAAAGAAGATATTAAAAACCTCAACTACATTTACATTTCATTTAGGATTTATTTTAATAGGGCTTGTCGCTTTCAGTGACTGCATTTTGCATCCTATAGAAAATTTAACTAGAATGTAGAACGAAATATATCTAATACGTAAGTTACGTGCATATGTTCTGATTAAAAAAAATAAATACATAAATAAACGTGATATACTTTAAGTTCGAACTTTGAACTTGTATTGTAACATAAATTGGCTCCTGTTATATTTATGTTAATGGCTGTGTTAGTAAATAAATTAGTATGCGATATATTTAAATTTCTTGACTGTGTTGTGAATCAAACTATATTGTATTATACTGAGGTTCAGTTATTGTTTTATTAGATTAAAAAGTATTGTGTAGTATTTCAGTTTGAATGCTCATGCAATGAAGTAAAATAATGTAGGCCTACTTTACAGGCAATTTGAGCAACAATTTTTTTAAATAGAATTATGTGATTTCTATTCGAGCGTCTGAATGTTGCGAAATAAACATGTTATATTTATTTCCAGATTTGTTAAATTATGCATTTTTTCTTGTTTATTCAAAATACTAAAATCATGTAACACATAAACAGTATTGTGTGGTTTCCAGAATGTTCGATGAAACAAAGAAAGAATTTACCCACTGCTGCCTAGAGGCAAGTCGTAAGAGATGACCAATATGAGGTCGGGCATGTGGCTAGCATTCCCATCATGTAAAGCGAATGTCTACGGAATCCACCAAAAGAGCACATAAATGCTCGTCCTACACGGGGGCTACTACGGCGGTGATACCATGCTTCAAAGGGACCGGGAGAAATACGGGAAGGAGGACATCTATAGACATGCGTGAAAATGTAGACATTGTAGATGACGTGACATTGCTGTCGCTCAGTAATAAACACAAGCAAGACACATTAACGTACTAGAGAAAAACACGTGCACACTTAGCCACACATAAACATTACTGCCAATTAACGAGGGGGGAGAGGAAGGGAGAGCGAGAGAGAGAGAGAGAGAGAGCTAGAGAGAGAGAGAGAGCGAGCGAGAAAAAGAGAGAAATGGCTCACACCACTAGCTGAACCACAACTAGAGGTATGTCAGTATGCTGTCAGTCCATCAACATTTAAATGTCGGAAGATACTAAGCACGGCCTAAGCCTCAATCGCGTTATAGCCATTGTTTAAGCCATTGTTATAGCCACTGTTTTTGTCAAGTGCTATAGTCATAGTTTAAGCCATTGTTATAATCAGTTTTTTGTCAAGTGCTGTAGCCATTGTTATAATCACTGTTTTTGTCAAGTGCTATAGTCAGTGTTATAATCACTGTTGTAGTCGAGTGTTGTAGCCATTGTTATAATCACTGTTTTTGTCAAGTGCTATAGGCACAGTTATAATCACTGTTTTTGTCAAGTGCTATAGTCACTGTTATAATCACTGTTTTTGTCAAGTGCTATAGTCATTATTATAACTACTGTTTTTGTCAAGTGCTTTAGTCAGTGTTATAATCACTGTTTTTGTCAAGTGCTATGATATTGTTATAATCACTGTTTTTGTCAAGTGCTATAGCCATTGTTATAATCACTGTTTTTGTCAAGTGCTATAGCCACTGTTATAACCACTGTTGTAGTCAAGTGCTATAGCCATTGTTTTAATCACTGTTTTTTTCAAGTGCTATATTATTATTATAATCACTGTTTTTGTCAAGTGCTATAGTCAGTGTTATAATCACTGATTTTGTCCAGCGCTGTAGTCAGTGTTATAACCAATGTTGTAGTCAAGTACCATAGCCATTGTTATAATCATTGTTTTTATCAAGTGCTATATTCACAGTTATAATCACTGTTTTTGTCAAGTGCAATAGTCACTGCTATAATCACTGTTTTTGTCAAGTGCTATAGTATTGTTATAATCCCTGTTTTTGTCAAGTTCTATAGTCAGTGTTATAATCACTGATTTTGTCCAGTGCTATAGTCAGTGTTATAATCACAGTTGTAGTCAAGTGTGATAGCCATTGTTATAATCACTGTTTTGTCAAGTGCTATATTCACAGTTAAAATCATTGTTTTTGTCAAGGGCTAAAGTCACTGTTTTAATCACTGTTTTCGTCACGTGCTATAGCCATTATTATAACCACTGTTTTTGTCAAGTGCTATAGCCAGAGTTACAATCACTGTTTTTATCCAGTGCTATAGTCAGTGTTACAGTCACTGTTTTATTCAAGTGCTGTAGTATTGTTATAATCACTGTTTTTGTCAAGTGCCGCAGCCATTGTTATAACCACTGTTTTTGTCAAGTGCTATAGTCAGAGTTACAATCACTGTTTTTGTCCAGTGCTATAGTCAGTGTTATAATCACTGTTTTTGTCAAGTGCTATAGCCGTTCTTAAAATCACTGTTTCTGTGATGTGCTATAGCCATTGTTATAATCACTGTTTTTGTCAAATTATATAGCCATTGTTATAATCACTGTTTTTGTCAAGTGCTATAGTCACTGTTATAATCACTGTTTTTGTCAAGTGCTGTAGCCATTGTTATAATCACTGTTTTTAGTCAATTCTATAGTCATTGTTATAATCAATGTTTTTGACCGTGTGGTCGAGGAGAATATTAAATTCCTTGACTGACATCCAGCTGGAACAGTGGGTACCCTGGAACTGAGACCAAAACAAGCAACCTTTACATCAAGCAAATACATACAATCATAACAAAGGTATAATAATCTGTTATGTCCCATTGTAGTAGGTGTATTAAAATTATGCTAGGTAAATCTCGGTGCTGTCTTTATCCACATGTGTTGTCCTCCTGCTAATTCCACTCTATCAATTATCCACCTGCAGTTGCATAGGCTAAAATATCTTGTGCCTACATGTACATCTCAGCATGTGCGCTGACAGAAACAATCTGCTCGAGGTCTTCTTCCAAATCAACATATGGGTTGTCCGAGCAAGTGGTTCCCGTTAAGAGGGCATGCGATCCATCTTACATCATTAAGTGAATTACAAAAATATAAGTACTACGAGTAGATACATTACACAATGAATGGTATGCGGCCCTTTAGGTCAATACACAAAAGGGAAAAGTAATAACCTCCCAACAATTGAATACTTGAAAATGCAATGTTTATGCTATTATATTACATGGTGACTTAAACATAGGATATAATTATATGCCTGGCCGGTGGCTGCTTCCTAGATTGCAGTGAAAGTTCTAATCTGGTGTCTAACTACCCAAGTAGGCATATCTTAATTCCACATTCAACCACGAGAAGTTTCTCTCAGAAAGTAATCAGTGACTACCTCTTCTAATTCAGTTTTAATAGTGAATAGTCGCCACTTGTCAGGTTTAAGTGAGTAACACCACTGATGTTTCCCTAAAGTAATGACAGCTTTTTTTCAGCTTTTTTTAACACATGGTAAGCACTGAACAGACTATGAGGTTCTTCGCCTAGTAAGTATCTGTTAGCGTAAGTTTACCATTAACCCATTGTAAACAATAACACCAGGAGACACCTAACAGCTTAAGCACCTGTTAACTTAGGCGGTAGACGGCGCTACATTATCACTGAATCATGTTTACTTAGGAGAAGTTACTGGAAAATAATTCAAGTCACACTGCTACCAGTTATATTAAACTAAACATGCATTTTATTACAAAAGCCGTGCTAGCGTAGTGGTTACAACACCGCTCTGGCGACCGGGTGATTCAGGATCAAACCCGGGCGACGGAATTTGAGGATTTTTCGTCGACCGGGAATTGGACTGGATTAACTCGAGACCTGGCGAGAACATTTGAAGGTGTGTCGTCGACCAGGGATTGGCGGCTCCTGAGCCGACCCAGCTCTAATGGGTACCTCCGAAATCGGCGAGTATCTGCCTGAATGGCGAGGGACACCTGTCTCTGTACAAGAAAAGGGATACTCACGTAAAATCAATGTCAGGTTAGACATTAATAATAATAACCTGAGATTTCGCCTCGAGTATTAGCGGGCGTAAAAAAAAAATAAAATAAAATAAAAAAATGTCAACATACCCCGAGATGACGAGAATAGGCAACACAATCTAGTTTTGTGCCCACAACTGCCTTTGTCTCATTTGGTCATCTACGCGCAGGAAAAATGTACGAGTGTACTGAACGAATAATCTCATCAAGTTATATAGTCTAAAAGAGACGCTAACCCAGCCACCTGGCATCGCATGTTTTCGCAGGTGTTCGGTCGCTGTGCTTTTACAAGCGTAATCTCGAGTAACATAACTTTATTCCAGAGTCTACATCAGAAGACAACAGTCACGAGAAAGTCCTCTGCATGAAAAAATAATATTATCTCTCGCCAGCCGCCATAAGAAAGCGACGGCTATCAAGGGCCTGTAGCAAAGTTAGATTTTGCTGGGGAGGTTATGATGGTATCCTAAAAGAATGAAATCCGTGTATGTATTAACCGTGTGAGGTCAAGCACATATAGGCCCCTGACTCTATAAATGATGATGATGAATTATGTGCAGGGAACCTAACGCTACCTCCCTAGATCTCACACGGTCACTATTCTGGCTCTAGTGTCTGGTGTATGATGTACCTAGTGTCTAGGGGAGAAATGAAATGATGGTACACAACACAAAAATACTTTAAGTTTCTATGAGGAAGTGAAAAAAAACCAGTGGTTAAGTTTTTCTTTAAATTGAATATTTTTTTATGTACAATTTATTTTGCCTGTCCAATCATATCTTTTGGACAGGTCTTTGAAAATGAGGACAAGATAGTTTACAGAAAAGATCAACTAAAAATGTGTGGACAATCTGCCCAATAACTATAAAGTTAATATCTGTCTTTCCTGTTGGAATGTTCACAGCTTACACTTTATTCATCTAGGAGGGAGAGTCACTGTGTATGAGGGGCTGTATTATCATCATACCCCATAAACTTCCTGAGTATGATTTGAAATACCAGTGTTTATTTAAAACGAAACTGTCAGATATACCCAGGTCCTTAACATATCACCTGGGGTTTCTTGTTGAATGATAAGATAGTGTGTAGTTGCAGAAATATCGATATCACATCACACGCCCAAGCTCCTGCTGTTATCTCTTGACAGCATACATGAATTGTCGGAGACGTCTTGGCGTTATCGTCACTCCTCAGGTTTCCTGTTACCAGCTGGCAACAGGAAATAAAACCTCTGCAACAAAAGGACACCCTGGCTTTTTATATCTGATCACTTTTGATATTATTTATTTCCCTACGGTGATATGGGGTCAGCCTCGCGGGCATTAAAGGTGCACTCGCCCCTAATTTTACATGACTCCCACCTTGCTGTGACCACACCTTAGGTCCCTATGGCAGATACGCCACTGAACATTTACATAGTTTTCCTCAATAAAATAATGTGGGGTAACCGTATTTCCTTTTATATGATTTTCTCTTCTTTTCCTTTTTAAATATAAATGCTTCAGGAATGTTGAACAGTGTTCATGGAACACGGAGGCTTACTAATATATTCTAATACAATAATATTCAAACATAATCATGACAACATACATCAGTTAGATACATTTCAATGTGAGGACTCAACAATGTCTGCTCCCGGCACGTCCTTCACTTTTTCCCAATAGCAGTATCTAACTTTGGAAATGGGATTAAACATATTAAATTCATAAAGCATTCTTACCACAAAATTCAAGAAATATAAACAAATGACGCTGACTTTGCAAAGAAGTGGCCTCAGTTTCCTCTGCACTGCCCAGACTGTGAATACTTCTCTATATTTAAGTTTAAATTTAACACAGCTGTTCTCGGCGTATTTGAATGAAAAATATTGTTCAACTGGCACTGAATAGTGAAAGCTTTTTGCTAGTATTTATTAGCACTGGCCAATCGAAAGCTTGCGACTACCAGAATTCAAATGCAGTTTTTGAAAAACAAAAATAATTCCAAACATACTCTGCGTCTGGCAGTCGATTGGCCAGTCTGCTTTAGTTATGCCAATACAAAACGATGTTAGTTTTAGATTACATTTTCCTACCGCTCCCCTTTTCCCTCCTATACTCTTGTTACCCAAGCGAATTTGAATTTACCTCAATGCCTCCCTTCTAAGCCAGTGTCCCCACTAACGTTATGAAAAAAATAAGCAGGAACAACAGTCTGTCTGGTCGCGCGTCCGTAGACATTTAGTATTTTCTCAATAACTTGGCTAATACTGGGACTATCATATTATTTAAAACACATTCTTGCTCAGTGGACTCTAAGCTATACTACCATATGATTTTTATGGTCAGATTCATTATGGTTTAGATTTTCAATTTTGTCACCGGCAATCGTCAAATAAAATTTTTACACAAGACGGACATCTTCCCCTCTCGCTAGCATGTATTTTTCAAATAACTACTTGTTTTAGTGACGTCAGAAATACTACCGCGAGAAGAAAAAAAAATAGTCTGCGTGTTTGCCTCTGTTGGCTTTGCCGCAGCGTATATACATGCATGGCAGAATGTGTCAAGCGAAGCGGGGTTTTGAGCGGCGGGTATTTGAATAGGCGTTAAATATTGGGAGTGTCTCGTGTTACACTACCAAATTTGTAAGGATTATTACTTATTACCAGCGTTAAAGTCAAAATATTACGTTAATTCAGATAGTTATTTTGCGGCACACTTCCGCAAAATTGTTAATTATAAGGCTAGGCTGCATTGTGTATGCAGCAGATCTGGCAAAATGTTAAATATTAGTAGTACGTTTTCGAAACCGAAACTAAAACTCGTGTTAGATTTTTACCGTGGGATCGTTCTATAGGCTTTAGCACTGCACAAAAGGCAGTGTTGCTGGCGTGTGAGAGTATCACCGTCAGACACAATAGGGCGGGTTTATTTATTATCATTTTATGACTAAAATCTTACTGAAATGAGCGATTATTCTCGCAGATTTTATTACAGGGCCGCTATCAAAGTCTCAGAACGAACGTGAATTTTTATCCCCTGAAATGGAGATAAATGGGGGATACCCAGGTATCAAAGGGCTGCTTCGTTGCGCCGCTCAAGCTACCAACTTTAGTAAAACAGCGGTTCGTTCTTCAAAGAATCTATTTACTTGGCCAGTGGTCAAAACTGTTACAAGCGAAGAGCGTTCCCCTAGTTGGGCAGACTGCATATGCTTCTTAGGTAAGATTACCACAATCGCCGGTCGCTGGCCACCAAGAATCGAACGATGCATTTATAATGAGCAAGAAACGAAAAGAAAACCCCAGCCACGCTTCGGATGGGGGGGGGGGGTGTCTGAGAGGGAAATAATAGGGTTACTGGGGCCATTAGAACAATGTAAAGAAACGAAATATATATAGCCTGTGGAACCAGAAACAATTTAGAAGAAAAAGGAGAAAGGGGCGGATTGGAAAAGACAATTTATCAGTCGTTTTGTCACACAGCCGAAAAAAATATATATAATTGTGAACTACAATGACTGTTGTGAGAGGCGACTGAGGAGGTTGAGCAAGAGGCCAGCTACCCTACAGTGTAGAAACGTAGATTTTTTTTTTTAAAGGCAGACAAACATGACACGTATGAATGGAAGAAATGTAAACATTGACACGAAAATACCAAATACTGTCGGAGGTAGAAAAATAGAACGTGCTAACAATCGAATGGCGTACATAATTAGTACGCACAATAGAGGTAGATCAATACTGCCGGAGAGGACAAGAGAACGAACAAAATTATGTGACAGATGAACATCAAATAAAAACAAGAAAGTTAGACGAACTTTTGTTGCATATAGAAATAAATGGAAATCAAAGGAAATCAAAACAAAAATAAGTACTTTCCACTCTAATGCCAATGAAACCCAACTGTACGTCTCTGAAACATGGAGAAGGAAGTAAAAAAAATGTCAACCAAGCAGTTACAGCATAACTGAGCGCTTGCACATAATAGAATGATAAGGCAATCAGATCACGCAGTCTTTTATATTTGGACATGTGCCCTAATATAACCGACGGGCCCTGTGTCTATGTTGAACGGTACGCGCCTTAGCATAATGAGGCACAATTTTATTTCTAAAAAAAAAAAAAAAATAATAGAATGACAAAAGAGAATGAGAAAAACAACATTGCGGGTGTGATACAAAGAACCAGACAAATACTAGTGGAACAAGAGATAAGTGGAAGACTGTGGCGTTTGACAGGACTCAAAGAACCAGACAAATACTAGTGGAACAAGGGATAAGTAGAAGACTGTTGTGATGGAATACATTGATACAGCGATAAAATCCTCCATTTATAAAGATAAAAGTTAAAATAAATTGTAGGGATAAAATATAGTTAAGTTACGCTGCGGCGTTTTCGCCTACGCCACAAGCACGTTGATTTGGTAGATCGTTTTCTAGTGTCATTGGAAAAAGAAAAAAACTAATTATAACATGAGAACGCGAAAGGCCTATTCGTTCAGACGGGATAAGGAAAGGAGAAAAGAAAAAAATGATGCTGTCTGCAAGCGTTTGAATCTAAGCCTAACACACGCGCGAACTCGTAGTTAATGTTTGAAATACGAGGTAAAGTAAGAACATGTAGCCACTTAGGTTACGAAAACAGACTTAGCTCTTATTTAGAATGACGTAAAACTCTCGAAAATAGCTGGACAGCACATGGAAAAGAAGTGAACGCGTGGTAGTAAAGATTTCAAGACTAACATGGAAAAAAATATGGAATTTCTTATTAATAGGTTTAGAATCACAAAAATTAGCTAGTTAAGGAGCTTATCTTTTCCTGATAAATAATATGCTTTCAAATAAAAAGACGGACAGATAATTCGGAAGTTATTGACAAAAGACTGATTTGTTCGATGCAGACTCGCAAACACATGTTAGTTTTGCATTCACTAAAGTTACATTTGACGCGTCCTTGAGACGAAGGCAGAAAAACAAGTACATGTAAACAAGGGGGAGACAAGGAGGAGAGAATCTAAAAATATCTTCGCAGTAGAAATCTAAGCAGTGGGTGAGGAAAAATTTGTGTAGTTTTTTTTTTTTTTTGTAGTTGGTCCAAAACCAAGTGCAATTTTGGGAAAACCCAAGTTCGGACCGACCGACAGACAGAAATACACTACACACTAGACCGAAACTGGACCCAAATTGGACATTTATGTTTGAAATTTTAAACTGTAGAGGGGAAGTACTCTCATTGGACGAAATAGTTAATGTTATTGAAAAACGTTGCCGGCAAGTTGCCATTTTTTTGAAGACTGTCCATACAAGCAGATCGTTGAGGCTAAGAAGTTTGTCGTCCATTGAATATATATGCTAATAATAGTGGGACGCCCTAGTCTAGCCAGCAGCTCAGCTGAGTTTGTGCTATTTCAGCGTATCTGTGTGTTTTATTCTGAATTGTGGTAAGGCTAAAATTATTAACCTTTTATTTAACAATTCTGAGTGATTGATACTGCCATATAATGAAAAATGATTACGACGAAGTGAGTACTTATTCTAGGTCCCCAGCCGACTGTCCAGGGCCTAGAGGTTGGAATATAGTAGGATAAACTATCAGAAATGTAGAATACAGATGTTTCTTTTCAGGTGGTCAGGTGGAAACATATCACCCACCTTATTATATGGAAAAAGAGATTAATGAAAATATTTCAGATGCAGTGCAGTCCATAGAGGAGAGGAATGGAACTAGTGCTACTTGATAACAGCCTGGATGTAGATGTGCTGGGTCGGTCAGAGAGATCTGACCCCGTCTTGTTAATTCAATGTAATTATGCTTGTAAACATGGTGAATTAGGTAGTATGTTAAGACATAGCCTAATTTTGTGGTTTCAGAGTTTCTTCGTCTGGCACTGTGCTAGTGCCAGATGTTCTGACGAATACACCATTGCATAAATTGAGATGCCTACCATATTACCTCTGAGCATATGAGGAGTGAGCCTAAGGAACAACTTTCTTCAAGCGTCACAGGCCAGTTAAGTAGTAAAGACCTGGCCTGCTGATTCATCAACGAATATAAGCTACTAGAAACTCCCTTGTGTATTAATAACTTTTTCCACCATTAATCCTGTTTAAAGAGCAAATGAACACTATTAACTACAGACTGGGGATGAGGAAATACCCCGACCCGACATCCAGCACTAGTTCCTAAAGACTTTTAGTTAGTACCAATATTAGTAAATTCAACTTATATATATATATATATATATGTACAAGTCTTTCATGTGTTTACCCGATTCTATGTAATTTTATTGAAATTGATTCATATTTTAATTTAAAAGTCCTGACCAGAAAAAAACTTGGTTCAGGACAAAATAAAATTGAAAAAAATTGTAATTCCTAAATTTTAAACACAGTGTTAATTGACTTGATCATAGAGCTTAATATTAGTGTATGTGTGTTTGTGTACTCAATTACCAGCACACCACATTTCATTACCCTAGACATTAGACGTAGCTATCAGTCATATAAATCACAAATAAGTCTGCTTGAGGTCATATGTGGTAGTAGTAAGGTACTCTGTAAACTCACATAAACTGTTATCCTCAGGGACCTTCACAGCTGACCTCATTCAGTACACTAAGTAACCTAGCAACCACACTTAATAACATCAAAACCCACCACAACTGTGGCGTTTGACAGGACTTTGATGAAGCCAGCTGATAGTACTAAAAGGCAGTCTTTGTTCTGAAATCCTCAAGGTATAAAAAATACAGAGACCCAAGAACTCATGGAAAATATCATTTCGAGCAAAACAAATAAAATATTAAAAGAACACCAACTGCTGGCACAGGGGGGGGGGGGGGGGGGGGGGGGTGATTGTGATGTGAACTGATTGAAGATCTACGTTCTACAAGGAGCTGAAGGAAAGAGAGTTACAAAAAAAAAAAACACATTTTGCTTCTCTCCGGCACTGTCAGTGAACTTATATTAACACTAGTGTAAAAGCCCGTCATAAGACATGAATTAAATTCGAAAGCACCAATACCAAACGGCAATTTTACTTATTCAAAAGTATTTTTAAAAACCACTGTGCATCACCACAGTACACGAACTACGTAGCAGCATCGAGGATCCCAATGTGTGTATACGGGATCACACATTCTATAAATATATTTTTGTGCACACCGTCATTTGCGCATTCTTCTTTGGTAAGTGTTACTATTTTCGGGAGAGTACATATATGGGAAACAATATAATTAATGTCTAACTTTCAACCAAAGTTGCATCCCTTAGCGTTACGCACTGACAGAAAAAGCTGGGATTATATATTTATAACATATAAGGAAGGGAAACCCGAGGCCTGTAAACAGTAAATAAATATTAGACAAACATAAAGGTATGTTTTCAGGCACTCGTAAGAAATAAAGAAGTAGAACACTAGACAACAGAAAAACCACAGACGTGAGTGGCTTACCCAGGATTCGAACCCCGGACCTTCCGTACGACAACACCGCCTAGCTATACAAGCGAATCACACTAGCCTCCCGCCAACACGCCTCTGTCGTTCGGGGAGTTATGCCAAGTAAAGCTAATGAAAGCTTGAAACGGCCATATTGTTTGCTCCCATCTGATAAGAGGTCTTGCCGAAGTCAGAAAAATATGCGTATTTTATTAATTGCTGTGAAGTTCCAGGGTGTCTCTGAAGAGACAAAGGAAAAAAAAGAACTACTGCACCCTCAGGCGTGTATAACAAGGCGACAATAAACGGTTGTGCGTATGGCGGCTGGCAAACTCATCTTGTAAGACAAATCGCCACAGAGGTCGCTGTTGCAAGACCATGTGACTGCTTCCAGCGGGAGGATTGGCTGCATTGGTAGCCCCATGCTCCAAAGGGAGCACAAGAGAAACTTGATGATGAAGACGGTGATCGATTACTGTGTTTGATATGCAGGGTTTCAGCACCTCATTATTCGGGGATCTATACTACTGGACAAAAGTTAAGGGCCACCATTCAGTTTAGACAAGGTTTATATAATTGATTGGCAAACTGTAAAGACAAGTGAAAATGTCATTAAAACTGAGCTCAGAGAAATGTGTATACATTTCTGTGTGCACTAGGTTAATTTTGTTTAAATGTCCAAAAACTGGGTCACTTTAACCCGCACGTGAAAATTGCCATTGTTGCTGCAAAAACTCATGGTTTTTGCAACACGCCCCACTATTTCAAAAGGTGAAAAAGTGAGTTGAATTTGAATGCACGTGGAAAATGATCATCGGTAAAGAGTGTTCACCGTTGGTATGCAATAAATCAGTATGACAAATGGTCGAAATGATCACTGCATTAGCCATGCCACCAAGGAGAAGTCTCAGCACTCTAGACCGAGGTCGAGCCATGGCATGGATTCAGGATGGTCAATCTGTTCGTCATGTTGCAAGACGTTTAGCAGTGTCCCACTCTACCATTCAGAGACTTCTTGAGAGATTTCAAGCTACCGGACATTTGGAAAATCGACCCTGCTCACGAAGAATTATATAAACCTTGTCTAAACTGAATGGCGGCCCTTAACTTTTGTCCAGTAGTATATAAAAGCAACTCTCCTGGCCGGGAATACATCGTGGGGCACGCATACAGTTCAGATTGGCTTTGGTTCCGCTTGTTAATGTACAAGGTCCAGGTCCAGTGACTTCGTGGACTGCCCGAAACAGGTTCATAGATAAAATCAACAGCTTTTCAGCGTACAGAGCCCTTGAGTTACTGGATAAGGATAGTCATAGGAGCAGCATCCTTATCATATAGATGCCCCAAGAGATGCCCAATCAATACTTAAAAGATATATACATAACACAAAGGAAAACATATAAGGTTAGTACTTCAGGGAAAACATTCAACTAAATAAAAATTAAAAAGCAAGAACTAACAAAGCATTAAGGTAGTAGTATACCCAGAAAAGGTTAAAAAAAATAAAAATCCAACAATTTTCATTTTCATGCTTTAAATCATCGTCAACATGTTCTTGAACTAAAAATAATTCATAGAAGCTTAGAGATACTCTGGTTTGATAGGAATAAGTGTTTTTCTACACACACCCCCTTGAGTGATTTGCATAGCAACCAATGTTTATAGTTGGTTACCATCTGAATAATGACCCAACATGAAGGTGCGTAATTGTAAAACTGTGAAATTATAATTATACTGAGGCAACAGGAAAAAAGATATTTATAATTTCTCCACGGGGAATCACTCAATGATTTCTTATGAATTTTTCAAAAGTGTGTGTCTAGAAAGCTTTGATCGTAAATTTCAACATTTGTTACATGCATTGTGCATTTTCATCAACATCAACTCTATTTTTTGCTAGTTTTATACTGATTCTGTATAACAGTAGTTAGCAGAGCTTCTTTTGTTCACAGTGGGAAATAAGACCTAGACTGGGAGGCGTGTACACCAACAAACCGTTGCCTGAAAATGAGACACCTATTGTCGATAGTGACGCTATAAAGCCTCTGTGCTCCTCAGCAAAGAAAATAAAGGTCATAAAGGTCCAAGAAAGTGAAGGACAAGCTAAAAATGACAACAGAGGAAATGGGTTTATCCTTATGGATGTAAAACTACTGTTTGGGTTTTTATGCGCTAACTTTAGATGTGACAAATGTTATCAGTACTCACTGACCTGTGAGATCGTCGAAGAGACTCGGGATGGCTTTTGTCATGAAATCAGTATCAAGTGCACAAACTGTGGCGAATGGAATGCCAATTTCAATACTTCTGATGTTTCATCTTCAGCTACTCACAAACAAAGAAGTAAATGTGCGAATGGTGGCATTTGTGCGTTCTATTGGGAAAGGCCACAGTGCATTGCAGAATTTTTTGATATACATGAACACAAGTCAACCCATGGCAAAGAAAGCATACAGGAGAACGCTGAACAGGATCTATTCAGCAAGTAAGGACATTGCATTGGAAAGACCCTGAGAGCACTGAAAAGGGGATTCATAGACACTGCAGCTGCAGTAGAAGGAGACCTTTATTCAACAGGAGCTCATTAAACTTCATTTTGTGAGTTCTTTTTCTGTTTTCCTTTGTTTTCTCGGAATTGTCTTTTTAGCATAATTGGTGATCTTTGAAACAAGATATCTCTGGATCTGTACATTCAATTGACATGAAAATTAACACAGTTGGTTGTCATATAATCTTACAGATTCTGACCTAAAATGGATACAATTGAATTCAAAGTTTTAGTTTTATGACCATCATGCATATATAATGAGGCACAAATATCAAACATTCCAGAAATGTAAATTTTGAAAATTCATTAAAAATTAACCAATCTCTGTCATTTTAGCTCATGACCTCACGCTATATATAATGATTCAGTTTGCCAAGTTTCAGTCAGATCCTTGTACAAATAACATAGTTATGATGTTTTAAAAAAGGTGTATAATCTATTCACTACGGCGGCCATATTGGATAGCTAATTTGCATAATTAATGAGGTCATTATGTGGACAAACATTTTAAGTCCATACTAACACTATACCCATGGTTGTTTGATTCTGAAAGGAAAATTTGAGTTTTTTACCCTATCAAGGTTTATATAATTGATTGGCAAACTGTAAAGACAAGTGAAAATGTCATTAAAACTGAGCTCAGAGAAATGTGTATACATTTCTGTGTGCACTAGGTTAATTTTGTTTAAATGTCCAAAAACTGGGTCACTTTAACCCGCACGTGAAAATTGCCATTGTTGCTGCAAAAACTCATGGTTTTTGCAACACGCCCCACTATTTCAAAAGGTGAAAAAGTGAGTTGAATTTGAATGCACGTGGAAAATGATCATCGGTAAAGAGTGTTCACCGTTGGTATGCAATAAATCAGTATGACAAGTGGTCGAAATGATCACTGCATTAGCCATGCCACCAAGGAGAAGTCTCAGCACTCTAGACCGTGGTCGAGCCATGGCATGGATTCAGGATGGTCAATCTGTTCGTCATGTTGCAAGACGTTTAGCAGTGTCCCACTCTACCATTCAGAGACTTCTTGAGAGATTTCAAGCTACCGGACATTTGGAAAATCGACCCTGCTCACGAAGAATTATATAAACCTTGTCTAAACTGAATGGCGGCCCTTAACTTTTGTCCAGTAGTATATAAAAGCAACTCTCCTGGCCGGGAATACATCGTGGGGCACGCATACAGTTCAGATTGGCTTTGGTTCCGCTTGTTAATGTACAAGGTCCAGGTCCAGTGACTTCGTGGACTGCCCGAAACAGGTTCATAGATAAAATCAACACCTTTTCAGCGTACAGAGCCCTTGAGTTACTGGATAAGGATAGTCATAGGAGCAGCATCCTTATCATATAGATGCCCCAAGAGATGCCCAATCAATACTTAAAAGATATATACATAACACAAAGGAAAACATATAAGGTTAGTACTTCAGGGAAAACATTCAACTAAATAAAAATTAAAAAGCAAGAACTAACAAAGCATTAACAAAAACTAACTACTCATAGGACAAGGAAAGACAACGAGGTATAGAAAAAAATAGGGCAACAACTCAAAAAGAACAAATGCCAATACAAATTAAAACCAACTGTAAAGGACAATAGTTATCTATGCACAACACAAAAGAGAAAATAAAATTTACAAATACTAATATAAATAAAAATCAGCAACCGTAAAAGACAATAGATATTTAAATTGAATACAAAACTAGAAAATAAAATGACACTAAATACCCCAATTATAACCAACTTTCAGGTTGAACAGGGTAGACCAAGATGGAATGAGAAGAGGCAAGAATGGACAGATAAGAGCCCGCTCTACACCCATCAACGCATCAAAACAACAACAACAACAACAACTTATCTATACATCTAAATCCATGTCATCAGCTTGTGATGATGAAATTATTTTAAAGAATGAACGGTTTTCTTGATTTCATTGTTTGTTCGTTTCTTTCATTTCGTCGAAAACAAAAAATCCAAAGTAATATGTGGGTACATTTGTTTCTCTTATGCATGGGATGCCCGCTTCACCCCTATGTGGGTTATAATTTTGGTAAAGCACTCAACATTTAAGTTTCATTTGATGCTGTAACTGTTGTTACTGTCATTAGTTTTTGTCGCGCTAAAGAAAGTCCAGAAGAGTTATTCTACCATTACGCCTCATCAAATAATTCAAAATTTCGAGAAAAAAAAATATGTTCTTCAACTTTGCGTTGTGTTGAATACACTGACAAACAACATTTTTCTTTCTTATATAAGAATAAGTGTTCTTAGGTCAGTTTCTTGCGCTGATTTCAAATCTGAAATCCGTTTATCTCTATCACGTCGGGTTCTTAAGATATTTGTGAATAAATATATTTTTGGGAAACCGTTATTAGCTCCGTTTCATTTTTACTATATAGCTTATTAAAAATTAATAAAAAGCAACATAATTCTACTTTTTATACTGCTAAAAGATGCATGACATATGTTACGTGATTTTTCAAATAGTTACTGTATTTTGAAATAATTCTGAGCAAAATATGGCTTCTAGAAGTTGTAGAAATTCGGCTGATCTGTTCTGTTACGTGTGCGGATATTTTACCGATCGTGTTGACCAGAAAAACTGTACACCATTACTAAAGAAAGCATATGAACTTTATTTCGATTCGAAAGTTGATGATGCAAATAAATCTTGGAAGCCAAATGCAGTTTGTTCGATACATTGGCAGGTTGGTTACGAAAATCGCCGAAGCATAAGTCGATGCCTTTTGGAGTGCCAGTAATATGGCGTGAACATACAAATCACACTACTGATTGTTACTTCTGCTTGACAAATATCCATGGTTTCACTTTTAAAACTAGAAAGTCTGTGGTTTATCCAAATATTGAATCGGTTTTGAAACCAGTGCCTCATGATCCAATCACGTGTCCGATCCAAGTACCACCAGAACAATATCCGTTGGACGTAAATGAACCATCAGAAAGTGATAGTTTACCTGCTTTAGAAACTAATTCTGACTCAGATTACATACCGGTGAATGATGGTGTTTACTTAATTAACCATTCAGAACTTTCAGATCTAATACGTGATCTCGCTCTTACCAAAGGACAAGCGGAATTACTCGGTTCGCGACTCAAAGAATGAAATCTTTTAGCGCCCAATACTCCGATATCTAAATTTCGTCATAGACACAGAGAACTTGTTCAATACTTTGAGATGGGTGATGACATTTGCTATTGCAAAGATGTAAACGGTCATGAGCACATAGTCAACGAATGGCGATTTTTCATCGATTCTTCCAAGACTAGTCTAAAAGCCGTGTTATTGTATAACAGAAATTTTTTTTCATCAATTCCAGTCGCCTACTCTGTTCATATGAAAGAAACGTATGACAATATGGCTATACGTTTGGAAAAAATAAAGTACAATGACTACCAATGGCGGATTTGTGGAGACCTAAAGGTCATTGCAATTCTCACGGGCATGCAGACTGGGTATACTAAATTTTGTTGCTTCCGATGTGAATGGGACAGCCGCAACAGACAGGAACATTATGCAAGAAAGGTGTGGCCTATCCGGGATCGTATGCAGCTCGGGCATAAAAATGTAATACGCGAGCCATTAGTTAACAAAGACAGCTTCATTTTACCACTGTTACATATAAAGTTGGGGCTCATGAAGAATTTTGTAAAAGCGTTAGATAAAACGAACAAAGCTTTCACTTATCTTCGAGAAAAGTTTCCGCAAGTTAGCGATGCAAAGATAAAGGAAGGTATCTTTGTAGGACCTCAGATTAGGAAAGTTATTGCAGACAAACAATTCGAGAACTTGTTACATGGTAGTGAACTTCGCGCATGGATGGCATTCAAATCGATCGTCGATAACTTTCTGGAAAATCACAAATCTGTCGACTATGTTGCATATTGTTAAGCAGTGCATAGATGCATACAGAATTATGGGCTGTATCATGTCCCTCAAAATCCCTTTGCTCGATTCGCATCTTGACTTTTTCCTTGACAACCTTGGCGAATTCAGCGATGAACATGGAGAACGATTCCATCAAGATATCGCCATAATGGAGTCACGTTATCAAGGATGGTGGAGTGTGACCATGCTTGCCGATTATTGTTGGATGCTTCATCGCGATGTACCACATGCCATTCACCGACGAAAGTCGACTGCAAAGAAATTCAAGCCTACATAACTGTTATACTTCTTGTACGAATGATGTTGTAATACTGTATGCGTTGTTAAAAAAACTTCAATTGCGTATTTCTAGATATCCCGACCTGATAGAGAAAAACGGTTTGCAGATTTAAAAACAGCGCATTAAAATTGACCAGAAAAACATAGAAATGTTAGAGAAAGAAAAAAAAAGTTTTTTTTTGTTAGTCAGTGATATTGTAATTTTTATATTCATTTGCCAGAAACATCTGTTTCTCGACATCTCTTTCGCATACCGTTAACATCAAATTGCTTCTAAGAATATAAGCATGTGTCACGCAATATTTCGAGACACGTCTAAAACTATTGACTCTCGAAAATCACTAATCTTATTATTCCTCCCCTCAAAACTCTGGCTATGGGTTGTACTTTTTTGGCGCCAATGAAGGCTTTGAAACTATCATAGTCGCTTGCACAATGTCTATAGGTACGTTGATGCGCCGATTCAACTGAAATGATTAATGAACAGGAAAAAAAGCTATCTGGAACTTCCATAGGCAAAGGAATTTTCACGGTAGGTGATGTTAAGTTGTATTGCTCACAAATTGATTTATTCCGTAGAAAATCACATTTTGTTCAGTATTCGACTATCTGTGTTTTAGAATGCTTCATTAGTGCATTTCTTTCTGGTTTGAGAGTTCAAGTGGCTAATCGAATTATAGCGTTTTTCTCTCGCGGCACAGTTACTGGGTTCCAGGATCCACATCTGGTAGAGTCACGCTCCACTCTATCCAGCTGTCAATGGGTACCTGACCCTGTTCTTGAGTTAGGGAAGTCAAAGGCAGAGAGGAAGGGAACTGGTCATCCCGCCTCATAAAGCTGGACATATCATGGTGGAGACTTTAATAATTTACTCCTCTACGACATTTTCTGCTATGGGACTACCTTTGCCTTTTATCTTCGTACAACCTGATCGTTGTCGAGCTTAACGACATACATCTTTCGTTTCAGTGTACGTATGATCCAAGGATCCTCTGTGATATTTAAAATGTTTAACAAAGAGTTTATCAGATATTAGCACTCGTTTGGAATGACTTTCTGAATCTGCCTAGGGCATCATGACCGTTAGCTGTGTCGTTTATTGTAACCTGAAGTAATTCAACAGGTGACTTTCCTGAAGTAGGATTAAGGTGTTTTTCTGTAGGCGAACAGCTATTTGTCTACCGCACTGTCCCACGCTCCCTGCAGGTTACGACAGACTTCAAAATGTTGATGCGGCGCTCTGCTTCTTCATTTGTTGCGGAATAGAATAGAGCTATGATGAAACGTTTTGTTCAACGTCAAATACAAAATTAATTGTTACAAAATGAGTTGGGTACCATTGTTTGACACGCATGTGGCAAACTTTTGAGTACAAACACCAAATGTACGTATTTCTGCTCCTTTAGTGATCGAATTCATGCCAAATATTCAATGATATTAGGAATATGCGTCCGCTGCAATGATCGAATATTGGTTCTTAAAAGACCCTTCACAATCAATTTGAATTCTCACTCAGGATTGTTCTTATTGGTTTGTCATGAGGCACATGTCTTTGCTGTTGCTACCATATTGGCGTTAATATTTGGTCACTAGTTGTGGCGTCATGCCAACCATTTCATGCGATCTACACCAAAATATAACTGACGCAGTACATGTAGGACTTTTTGTAAAGTGCTGAAGGAATAATGCCGCCACTAAATTCAGCTTGCCAAAGTAAAATGTCCTTGCGAATAGACAAGTTCAGACTACGATCAAACAATGGTTTGAGCGAGTCATTTGGGTAAGATATGGAGCCTAGCCATCCTAACTGCACAAATTTGCGGACTCTGTTAAGTATTTGATCCTTGCTGTCTCTGTCTCGACAAATTGAAAATCAGTTGAAAGAATCTGAAGGTCCATCATCATTCCAAACGGAAATAGAGTTTTCAGATTGATCAGAACATGGATCTGACCCCCTAGGCACTCTTGACAGTTGTGTCAGCATTAGCCTGCATTCTTGTAGGTCGATATTTGATCACAAAATTGTAGGACATATGCGTAATTGTCCAACATTAAAGACATTGATAAAACAGGTCGTTTGTGATTCAGTTTTAAAAAATAGCCAGGACGGAGCTTCTAATCTGTATGCAGTCTGTGTGGTTGTGTCTGTCCATACAAATCATTTTCTTTAAACAGTTAAGAAAAAAATATATTATCCAACCGCTAATGAGTTATAATTAGGATATAGTGTCTATAAATATAAATACGTTCAATTATCGCTATTTGTTTCTGGCATTATCCATCCTGGCCAACTATTGTATACAGGGTAAGAATTTTTTTTTTCTGTTACACTATGAGGTAGCCAGCCTCCCACACAACATCATATTAGTCGCCTTGTTCGACATGCCTGAGAATGCATTAGTCCTAGTTACGATGATAAAACACGTTGACTTGAGCTTTAGATTTTTACAATAATTAAAAAAAAATTATCATCATTATCATCAACACCCTTCAGCACCCCAAAGAGCATTGGCTTGCATTCAACAAATTTATGTTGTCATCCTGTCACGTGTCGTCTGCTCAAGGTTTTTCCATGTCTTCTTAATCCCCTTCATACATGTCTCCGTGTCTCGTCTGCTTGTGTTTCTCTCCACCTCTCTTACCCTTAAGATTCCAGAAAGGGGACTGTCATGTCATCCTATCAACAGGTTTCCTCAGTGTGTGTCCTATCCATCGCCAGAGCCTTCTTTTCGTCTCTTGTTCTACTGGCAGTAGCCTGGTTCTCGCCATCAGTTATACATTGGTGATCTTGTAATGTCACTTCAATCCTTCTATTCAACGCAAGCCTCCTTTAATGAAAGTCTGTAGCTTTTTGATTAATATGCATTACTAGATCTGTATTAGACTTTAACTTTCTTATTGTGCTTTTTTACTATTACATATCAGTTCTTGTTAAATATTGTTTGACTATATGCTGTGTAATTCACTAAGTCTGTCTGTTTAGTCTCAACACCTGTTCCATAGTTACGGGTGAAAGTAAGCCTGGACATAATTTAATATTGGGATTCTCTGTTGTTCATACTTCTTACATTATAATAGAAGTATGGCAGGAACATTTCATACAACGATCATGTAGTGGGCATCAAACATCGTTAAGATGAACGTTGAGATAACCTTTGATTGATAACGCCGGTCATTATAACAACATGGTCAAATTCTTGACCAATTTGAAGACTTCGTCGATTTGAAGATTATTTATATTACTTTGACATCTAATCTCGCTCCTCGTGCCAGAGGGACGCACTAGCCATTGATCACAACGAATTCAATGGAAGTTCTGCCGTGGCAAGCAGGGCTATAAGTCTCTGAGGCGTGAGACATCGAAATGAGCCGTTATCTGGCAACAATTATACATCTTGACGGATTCCTGAGAAGATTCGGCAGGAATAGACTTCATCGTCTTTTAATTCATAATCATGTTAACATATATGTGTCTTCTCTTCACATCAGAGTAAGAACACCGAAAAGTACGTCTATCATTGACGACTAAAATATTACAATGCCTCAAGAGTCTGATTTGTATGGCAACCAATCGACGTAGCAAAGTGCGTCATCTGCATTCAACGATAATGCAGAAAAGTACGCACAAATATTTAAAATATACATTTATTTCAGATGCGCTCACATGTGTGTCTATCAAGACTAGACTGGCATGTGAGAATCGCACACACTTAACTCCCAAGCGAAAAATGACTTAACACGGACCTTGTGTCTATGTTGAACGCCTAGCTAAAACGAGTTAAAACTCCTTTTTTAAAAATCATTTTAAATGTGACTGTAGTTCCATTCGGCACTAGTCATAGGCTCAGATACAAAATCACTATGTTTTTATTATACCCCTGGATGTCCGTTGGAAAGAACAGCTTCAATCATATAAGATGAGGCATTGTGACGTAGAGTATGAAAATTGAAGTCCCTGAATTGATGGATGATGAAGGATAGTAGCCTTAAATAGCATCGTAGCCCCTGGATTTTTGTGAAACACAATAGTCAACGTGGATTCCACGCGGGCTCATTAGTATGCGTCATTTCCACGTGGATTTTTACCAACGTTGGATAATTAATATGTAAACAGTTATCATGCGTGCAGTCAGGACATCGCTTTGTCTTAATGTTGAGTTTGGCCACACCTACTGCCAATCTCTAGAGCGATTAAAATCAAGCATTTTTCTGTGTCGTAAGATCAGAGATTACACCGATCAAATAGATAATATTCTTGTTTATAGAGATAAAATAATATAGGGATAAAATAGTGGAGTTGTGTGAAATATCATCGCCCCGCCTGTAGGTCAGTACTAACTTTCTATACCTCGTCCTTGGGACACTAACGGTAACAATTTTGAAAAAGCAAAGCTTAGCCGTTCTAAATAAGATGGACAGAAGAAAAAACGCGAGGAAGGGTAAGGGAGAGACGGAAGAATGCAACTGTTGACACGCGTTGGAGTTTTGGTCTCGCGAACCGAACGAAAGTGCGTGGCAATACCGTAGCAGATTTCACACAAAAAAAGACGACATAAAAACCATACTGTTCCCGTTCGCTCGACACGCGTTCAAAATATATAACCTCGCAGATTAGCCGTCCGAAAGCATAAACACACACACAGTTTTTACTTCCGGTCTAAAAGTCGCAGTTTTGTGACGTATTGCAGATGCGTTGGTTCAATTTTGAATGAGAACGTTAGTTACAGACAAATAATACGATTAATGTGGAATATTTGAAAATACAGTGGGAGAAGGGGAGAAAAGGAGCATAGGTGGTCGTGTCACGAGTTCGTTGTTTACAGAAATTTGAAATTGGAACCCAGCGGAGCATAGAAGGATAGAGAAGCGAAACTTAGAT
Organism: Oreohelix idahoensis; assembly: GCA_024509875.1. Classification (NCBI taxonomy): domain Eukaryota; kingdom Metazoa; phylum Mollusca; class Gastropoda; order Stylommatophora; family Oreohelicidae; genus Oreohelix; species Oreohelix idahoensis. The sequence goes on along the minus strand of JAMPIV010022325.1, from coordinate 944,977 downwards.
AATTTTCTTACACACTAAAAGAAAGGACAGTTGACAAATACAATGACATTAATGGTTAAATAGAAGATTAAGGTGTTAATGTATCTTACGGTGGATAGAAAAATATGTTATTTGAATAAATAACGGGGAAAAGCAATAATGGTAAATATAATAAAGGAAAGAATAAAAATATAACTACTGTGTGACAGACAGCAGCCTGATCTAGAATTACTTTTCAGAATTTGAAACACTTAGTAAACAACCGAGATATTGGTAGAAGACAGATAGACGAACAGACGTATATCTCTCTCAGCTTGCCACATATTGGGAGGGGGGGGGGGGGAGGTAGTCTCAAGTTTGAAAGTTGTAGTTTCAATTTGAAAAAGGACGCTAGAGGCATGATAGTCCCTGATTGGCTGGAGTCTAATATACTAACGGTAGTGATAAAAACAATTTGAACTGGCTTTAGTTGCCACTTATAAAATATATTTCATACACTACTGTTGTGTTAAAGACCAGAATTTCAGTACGATTCTGCCTTTGCTAAACTGCACTAGCAAGCGATCTGGAAGTGATCATGTTATCGCAAATTTAACAAATTAGAAGGAATATTTCATTGATTCGGTAAGATAAAACATTTATATTATCATTATTATTATTAAGATGTATGTATTATTGAATAAATATGAAACTTATATGGGTAGAAGCCTATCTAGAAAGACGCCAACATCAAACTTTGTGTTGTGTCACAGAGTTGTTAAGAAAGATATTATCATTTTGTAGTAAAGCCAGACAGGCTTACTGACACTTTGGGAGAAAATAAAATAAAATAGTAATGGGGAAATTAATGTACAGTATTGAGATGTAAGACCAGCAAACCATTGGCCGTCTTCTTCAGCAAGTCACCGTGATTGTACATGACTTGGTATAATTAAATATAAAATGTTCCTTTGTCAAGGAAAGTGTCAAACTGAAGTTTGAAGATTGTCTGACCATGAATGGGGTACACAACCAAATAAAAACGATAACTATTTAATGAGTTACCCTGCTAATTCTGACATTATTGAAATTGTTAATGTGTTTAGGGATAGAGAGAGATAACTGAGATGTTGAGGAGGGCTTATTCCTCTCCTTTCAGGGTTTCTTCAATGAATCAAAAGTGTGCCATAGGTCCCACTATACCTGTATGTACACCTGCATCTGAATATTGGAGGCAGTGCTGCCTATTTGCCTCATTGTTGTGAAGTCAATAACTGTATCCTGGCTTAGCAGTGTGGAGCTGCTGGTTTGAACTTAAACCATCCTGTGGTCCAGCAACTACGAAGATAAGAACTTGTCCAGGGCACATGATACCTTCAACTAACCACTCTCTTCCCAAGTGTATTTCATAATGCAGAAAGTGATGAACACAGTCGTTTTTCCAAATTAGTACCCACTCATAGGATCAAGATTTATTTGACACTTTTCAAGATTGACATTTGTCTTTAGATGTGCATAATACAGACTCATTGGTAGTTGAAATAATTTCTTATAAATACATTACATTATCACTTTGAGTTTATTTCATTTAATTCCTGTATCCAATAAACTGGAATACAGGAACAATAAATTGTAAAAAGATTTCAAATTTAAAACTTTAACAGTGACTTGTTTCATTATTGTTCATTAATTTATAAGTGTAGTGTTGTCATTTCATTACATTACATCGCATATACCCTAGACATCTAGCTAGACAACACTCACACACCTTTACACTTAACTAGGAGAAAATATATGACAGGTTGAGGTCATAGGGTGGTAGCAGACAGGTTCCCTGAGAACATATTCATAAATAACTAACCTTAGGGGCTTGCACAGCTGACCTCACATCTGTTACAACTAATATCTATTTCTTTAACATCAAAACCCACCACACTCTGCACCTTTCTGTCACCCCGCCTAGTAGGAGTTGCCAAAGCTTATCTGGAGAGCGGCTACCATCAAAAGGCAGTGGTGGTCCCAGAACGGACGAAGCAGTTTCACGCCTTCGGTTAGCACCGCAGTGCGAAACAGAGAAGAGTGCGGAAAGCGCTGGCGGTCGAACAGAGACGGGGGGAAGTCAGGAAGCTTTGCAGCGGCGCAGAAACGCAGAATTCCCCTGATATAAAAAAAGTTGTGAAAGTTCGCGTGTCCCCCTGATCCTTCAATTCTTTAATTATATATTGCGACCACTGAAGAATGCGGTTATCATTTGCGCCAGAGAGTCTGAATAAAGTACTAGCTTATAGAACAAGATTTCTCGCGGATATCTTCTATATTGGAGACTTTAATTCCTTCTGTTTGTGAAAGCGGTAATATATTAGTTTCAAGTGATCAGTGGTCTTGTTCTTTCATTTTATTTCACTGGATTTTGTGTTAATTTAAATCTATTAAATAAACCCATCTCAAAAGTTTCCAGTTGTAAATTAAATGATATATCTATGATAGGAAACTCTTTACAGAGCGATACAACAGGAAGCAATCTGATCATCAGAAGGAGTCACCCCATCCGACAAGTGTTTCGGCCCAATTACTCCTTTACACTCTAAGGGGGGCGGGCTCACTTGGGTCATGACTCCCAAGCGTCTCAGCTTCCTGTTGTCTTGTATCGAAAATGAACCTATTTCACTTATGGTAGCAACTTTTAAATCCACAACGCCAGTCGCGGAGGCAATTGTGAAAGTAACAAAGAGAAGACAAATTATTCCGTTCGTTCCGTCGCCCTTCTCAACTAAGGACACACACTGAGACATTAGCGCGCAGCCGACGAGCTGCGCGCCGCAAGCCACTGAACTTTACCTGACACTCTCCCTATAGTATACATCGCCTGTTGCCCCAGAGTCGCATCTCTTTCACTCGTACACCAAAAAAACTCAGCGTTGTGGACTTAGAAAAATTTTGGTGTTTTCTGTACCGCAGCGTTTATTGTTACGATGTCCATCGTCCATTGCGGTTGTTCCACAGCCAGCCTGATGCCTTTTCGGCAGTTTCACTAAGCCTCTTCAGTGCCCTTGTTCTAGACTGTCCCTTCAGCCCCAACAGTTTCAATAAATCATACACTGATGCAGCCACAAGCCCTCTTGCGCCCACTTCAACCGCCATGACCCTTGCACTGAATCCATCGTGTCTCAGATCCGCGGCCAGATCACTATACTTGGTCGCTTTGAATGAATGTTGCTCGTCTAATCTGGATTCAAATGGCACGGTCAGTTCAATCAGTATGACCTGAAGCGTTGCTGCAGAATGAAGCGCTATATCCAGCCGTCTCCGCGATTTTCTGATACACTCTGGATATGCCCCCCGTCCAGGTAGGTCTATCGCCATCTCCCAGTCGTTTGCACAGTCAAGAAGAGATGGTAAACTGCTACCAGGTTTACTCGGTTTGGGGTGTGCTGACTTTCCTGCCCTCAGAAAGTATGTGTTTGCGGTGTCTGGCAGGACTTTGCTATTCGCTTTCATTCTTGCCTGATCTATTGTCGCAGCAAGCTCATTTAGCACTTTGTTATGGCGCCAAGTGTATCGCCCTTGCCCTAATGCCAGCTTACACGCCGAGAGCACGTGTTCAAGTGTCTGCCTCCCCTGGCACAGGGGGCACTGCTCATCATCCGACTTTCCCCATTTCACAAGGTTGGTGGCCGACGGCAGCAGGTCATACATTGATCTAACAACGAAGCTGAGCCTAAGAGGTGCCATATGCCATATATCATTCCATGTCAAGGACCTCTGCAGAGCTCCTTCCCATGTGGTCCATTGGCCTTGTTGGACCTGCTGCACTGCTTTTTGCAACCTCTTATCATTCTCAGCTCCTCGTATCTCCTGAACTACCATGTCTCTGCGCTCCCTGCTTGATGCCTTGGACCACCAGCGGATGTCATCATGCCCAAATCCCCGTCTATTCGTTTGTGTGTATCCGATTACCTCTCTCAGTTTGAGTGACTCTTCAGCAGCATCAACAGCTTCTTCCACTCTCCACTTCCTTCCCGTTTTCAGTGTGGGCTGAATGGACTTAACCACGTCATCAGCTGACTCACGTAGCATCATTGCAAGCCTTGCTTTTCCAACTTTGTATTCTTCAACAACTGACTTGAAGGGAAGCAGAAGTTTTGACTTTTTGCAGTACAGTGCTACATCTGACAGACCTGGTGGTACCCCTAGCCATTTTCTCATGAACTTGTTGACCTTCTGCTCTATAGCTTCCACTGTACTTGTGCTTATTTCATATATAAGCAGTGGCCACAGCAACTTCGGTATCAACATGAACTGGAGGCACCACAGTTTGAACTTTCCCAGGAGTCTGCTTTGGTCTATGACCTGTAGTCCTCTGTCTGCCATTTCTATTGTCTGTTGCACTGCCTTCGAGTCTTTTAAAGAGGCATCGTACACCCTGCCAAGACTTTTAACAGGTTCTTCAATGACAGTAGGGATTCTTTGGCTAGAAACCGTGAATATGACCTCTGCTATCTTCCCTTTCCTGACTGATAGGCTTCTCGACTTCTTGGGTTTGAAGCTCATTCTGCACCAGCTGACTAGTTCATCCAGGCGTGCTAACATCCTCCGGGCCTGATGTTCATCTGATGTCAGAATTGTTGTGTCATCCATGAATGCTTTGAGCGGTGGCATGTGACACATTCCACCAAGCTTTGGGCCTATAGCCATTCCTTCAGCCGCATTGAGGATTACCTGCATAGCCATGACGAATAGTATCGGAGAGATGGTACATCCCATCGCAATTCCAACTTCAAGGCCAATCCACTTCATTGTGTACTCTCTGGTTGACTTGCACCGAGCTTTCTGGACAATGCTCTCTACCTCTTGCACTTTTGGGGGCTTAGTGTTAAATTCAGCTCCTGGCTTCCCCGGCCATTTAAGGCCTACCATGCTGCTGAGCGGCTCATCTTTGCGACCATCTGAATATGTCCTTCTAAGGTGTTCTTCCAGGTCTTCTTTCCTGATGTTTAGCGTACCCGACAGTGGCTGCTCAAACAGTTCTTTGGCAAACTTGAAGGGCTCCCTAAAGAATCTTTCCCTATCCCTTCGAGTCTTCCTTCTCTTCCTGCACAACCTTTCTGCTCTACAAAGGGCATTATGTTGGCCTTTCAAGTGCTCCCAAACTTGCCGTAACCCTTCCTTCTCTGTGGCAACTGCGTTCTTGAACAGTTTTCGGGCATGCTTCTTCTGTTTCCTGATTTCATCTATTTTAATTTGTCTTCTACTTTTCCGTGGTGGGTTACTTTCCCTTGCCTCCCTCACACCGAATTCTTTGCGACAGTGCAGATATACTATGTCGCCGAAGATTTCCAGCTTCTTCTCCAAAGTTAGCTGCTTCAGGTTGTTATCCAACTCTTTTGCCAAGGCTTCATCCAGCTGCTCCCAAAGCCCCTTTGCACTGGCAGGTGGAAACTTTATTGCATCTCTTTTCCCGTCCAAGAAGTGTGTGAGATCATCATCTGGCAGATCAACTTGAATGTACTCAGCACTGTGGATTGACTCCTGGCTGCGTTCTTCTAACGTCTTATCCGTCGAGACAGAGCGCTGTTGATCTCCCCCTGATGACCTCCCACACCCCTTTTTCGTTCTGTGGATTTTCATTCCTCTCTGAGTAGAGAATTCCCTACCACAGACACATGGAAATTCCAGCCGTTGTTCAGAGCTCGAAGTCCATGTAACGGGTCTGGTCGATTCCATTGAGGCGCCTGTGGATTCATCATCCTCCCCCCTTTCGGTGAATCCTGGGGGCATCTATCGTTTTTGGGTCCTGTAGCAATTGAATACTGCTTACGAGGTGCTAACCCGGTCAGCCGGTTTCTAGTCTTTCCCAGTGTCATCTGTCTTTCCAGAAGTCAATCGGTCTTTTCCCGATCGTCACTGGTTTGACCATGCAACTATGATAGGAAACTCTTTACAGAGCGATACAACAATATAATAGATGCTTAAATTTATTTAGAAGCCGCTAAGAGATTTATAACAAATTAATACAGTTTAGTTCTGTATATACGTGTGTTTTTAACCATTAGACTCACGGAGAGTTTTTTCTTAAATATATAACTGAATACGCTAGTGTTTAAAATAGTCTTAACTGTGTGGCAGGGCAGCTGTTACAACATCAATAAAAGAATGTGTGTGTGTGTGTCCGTCAGCTGGTCAGGTCAGTTCAGTTAATGGTTGAGCGCAGGTAAATATTCTGAAGTGCGCTAACTCTTGTACGTTTCTTGGTTCACGTCGTTACAGGCCTGTCCGCCTGAGATGGAAATTCTTGACCTTATTTTATTCTTCCTTCCCAGAGTTCGTTCGTACCCTTTTTATGTTTAGTGAAAAGCAATCTAGTAAAATGGTTTTGTCAAAGTATCCAACTGTAATATTCCAACGAAAACTCAGCAATGTAGAAAAATAAAATATAGTTTATTAACGTGATTTGGGAACAGCAATGTCATTGGCACAATAGTGAAGTACTTATTTCTTTCTTACACAAAGTAGTGAGTATCCAAAGATGAAAATGTAAATCCACAGAAATAATATATCCAATAGAGTAAAATACAAACTTGTCTACTTAAAAATACTTGTCTAACCTGAACAAAACTTGTCAAGTTAAAAACAACTTGTCTTGATAATCTCAAAGACGAAGTTCTGTAAAAATCCTCTCGCCTAACGAATCCTAAAATCTGTACAAGCCCTCTCAATCGCCCATGTCTCTTCTTTATATACAGCCCACTCTTTTTTCCCGCCAATTTTCACACGATGCTTTATTTTTCACACGACTCTCACTTTATTTTTCCTCAGCTTTTCGACTTTTTTCACACGACTCTCACTCTAGCAACGGAAAAAACCCAGATAAGCAACTTCTCCCAAAACTTTCCATTCAATAAACATGCATTTATTATTTTGTTGTTCTGGGACAGCTTTTCTCGAAGCCGTGAACTTTTCATGATACTGTATTTGGTGCACAAATGTCTTAACTGCTTTTAACGTTGTTGTTTCTCATTTTATGTGGTTTTTAACACGTATTATTTGTAGTGTATGCCAAGCGGTCACAACTGTAAACTTAGCGCGTCAGAATATGATTAGTATTGAGCGTATGATTTCATGTTTTCTATTTTTTCACATAGGATGATCATATACCACCTTTGCGTCCCAGCAATTATAGAGTCCTCCAGACTCGGTTCTTCTACCCATCCAGAATTTTATGAACCTTTTAAATATAATCTTCTTGTGGCGGCCCTGTGCGGTCTCGCTCTCTAAATTTACATGAGATAAAGCAACCCAAGAACATTTAAAACTCATAAAGCAATAAATTATGTAAAATAACTGGAGAAGAACAATTGCCAGAAGCGATATATATATTTAAGTTTTACTGCTCTACTGTGGAAAAGAATATATTCATGTACACTGACAGCCCTGTTATTTCCACTGGATTTAAACCCCGAAGAAAACCTAACTCGCTGTTCAGTCTTTGTCATCACGCTATAGAAGTTTCCCACCACCAGCGGTGAAATCCAGGAGGCCACTACCTTCTCATAACGATACCTGTGACAGTGCCATCCCATAGAAACGTTTTAGATAGAAATCAAACAAGAACACTAATGCTTCACCTTCCAGCGATTACGTGAAAATTTGCTGAACGCCAAACCCGACAGTCTGGGGCTGGAAAACGAAGGAAAAGACTCATACATTTGTTGAGAACTTTTTTAGCTGTTTGTGTGATTCTAGGGATTGCCAGATTCAACGATCGGTAAGTGTGAATGGATGTGATGGCCATCGCTAGCGTGCATGAATGAATGAGATATATTAGCTAAACTTAATTTTCTTTATTTGGTAAATATCCTTTACTACATTCATTGTATTTTTCCTCTCTAAGAGAGGACTGTTTACATTTTCTTATCTCCCCCTCCCTTAATCTGCTTAGTCAAGGGATAACTGGGAGAATACTAGGACTCTGTTCCTACACCCCATACTAAATAGTGTAATAACCCCTATCAGAATAAATTAATCTATCTTTTGGTTAAATTGTCTCTTTCTGATAACCACTTGTCTTTGGACTGGGTTTTTTTTTTGTCTATACAAGCGGGAAGGGCATATTGGGATTATACTATTCTAAAAAAAAAGACCCCCCCCCCCCCCCACCTTGTTATTTGTATTTTTCTGTAACTATGATCTTTTTGACTGTACCATGCTAAATGTTGTGATTTTGGTTTAAATGATAATAAACACCATAAAACTGATATTACTGTGTTGGCCGACCCATTACCCCATATCTGTTATAGGTAGTTTGTATTCACGTCTGTATGTTTGTAGCACCAAATTGGTGCGTGTACATGAGTGTTGAGTAACTGGCAACAATTGTTTAGCCAGGAGAGGTTTAGGAGTCTACAGATAAATAAAATTGTCGTAAGATAGGCAAATCGGAGAAATTACCCGATTTCAGAGACTGTATCAGCAAGTTTGAATCAAAGTGTGCCCGATGTACAGCATCATTAATTGCTACTTTCGTAATTTCAAAGTTTGAATGGCGTTTTCTTCAGTCTTGGACCACGTGTAAGGAAAACCCTTATTCCTTAATATGTTGAGTGACGTAGCCAGCTGGGAAAATCTTGAAGTTGCCTATGGTGGCCGAGGTAAGGTGGGTGTTTTACACAGTTATACTTGAGACAAAAATCCTTGAACTCTTTGCAAAAATAATGATGCCCAAGTATGTAACTTCTAATTTTTAAAAGTGACATTTGGACCAGTTACAGCGTATTTCCTGCAGATTCAGTGGCGAAATAATTATTTACACGTATAAAGATGTTCTTCATCTATTCTACTCATTGGGTAATGATGACAATAAATTACTTGGATTCATCATCGAACTAAGTTAGTGAGTAGTCATAAGAGATATGGGACCCAAGACGCATCAAAAGTGAGGAATGCAGTAAGCGCGACCCATAGCTTGACTGCTTGCGTCAGGGTTAGCGAGCCAGAGCTGACCAAGACCCTACTCCACCTCCACGTGGTGGTTCTGGAAAACAGGCTGCGTCACTGCAGCCTGGCTGAGAGAGTAAGGATCGAAGAGGGAAGGCAAACCCAGTCCCAAAAATGCCGTGCTCAAGTCGGATGTGTCGGCCGAAAGGCACAGATATCGCAGCTCAGGTGTAAACAGACACAATGCAACCAACGTCCTTTTCAGGACGAACGAGGAAGAAGAAGAATAAGAGATATCAGTTTTTTCAATAAAATGTTGTCATTCTTTTTTTGGCTTATGGAAACGTTCATCGTTGTTTGGTCATGGTTAAAGATAGAAATTACTGATGAGTGTAACTGTGGCACTGATGTAATGACTACTGATCATCTACTTCAATGGTGCCCAACATATGAGGGACAAAGGAAAGCATATATGGTCATCACCAGTGCATTCTAGAAAAGCTCTACGCAAGATGTCAACAGCCTCATACTGACCACTGCTTTCTTTGAACATATTCATGTTGACGTCAGAGGATGAACGATGGAAGAAGAAGAAGTTTGGTCATGGACACAGTTACACATTTAATAAGAGTTGACAATAACTTTTGAAATTACCATTAATCTGACAGTTTCACTTGGCTTTAGCGCGACAACCATAGGGACTGCCCAAGCCCAACTGCATTTCTGAACTGACTGGACAATTTCACGATTAAGCCGTTAAATGTTTTCTTGTCTGCTTCCTTTTGAGCAAACGGTGCTGGGCGTGGTTTGTGGAACTGGAATAGCGTTAGTCTGAGGATAAAAATGTCCTCTAAAAGTACTGCGGTAAAATTTGGCTTTGATTGAGCTGTTCAGATACGTTTACAATCTCAGACAGTATTTCGTTATAGTCATTAATGTTAATGTTAATCAGAATCGACATCATTGCACTCCAGGCAAACCCATAGGTGCTCAGTCTCCTTCAGCAAATGTCGAAGGGTATGAATGCTAATTGTTCCTGTTGCGCACTGGTTGTATACACGGCGGATGCGTCCTCTCATACGTCCATCCCTGCTGGTCTTACGTTTGATGCCAAATTCCAGCAGTCTTAGCCTTGATGATTCATCGATTGCAGTGTCATTCTCGAATAGGCGATTATGAATTGCCCTCAGTATTTCTTCCTTATTCATGTCCAATGCACCTCCTTTGTGTGTTCTTGAAGCTAGTCTGTCAGCTCTCTCATTGCCGCGTACCCAGGCATGCCAAGACAGTAGATCCATATCAGTTCTTGAAAATTCAATGCTTCTATGGAGGTTTTCCATTCATGTTGAAACCAACCATTTTGGACCTTTCGAAGCATGGATTGTGAGTCTGATACAAAAACTGCCTTTGTTAATAAAGTCTCAGACAGCCATCTAAAGGCAGCAGTAACTGCCTCTACCAATTCTTCTCATGCTGGAGGTTGTTATCGTGTAAGCCCGCTATGTTTCAGCGACGGTTCACGCCCTTTACTCTAGCAAAGAAGCCCACCTTGATTTATTACCACAGATTACAGACCTATCCTGTACACAGCGGCATTTTATCATCCCCAGCATTATAATTTTACTAATGCTCTGCTCTCCCATTGGCCCAAGTTTTTATTCTCTACCAAGGCTGATGATGATTTGCTGGTAGTTCATCCATCTCTCATCTGACTTAATCCACTCTTCTCCCTTGAATGTATTTTCAACTGGGGTCACCTGTCTGTCTCCTCTGCCTGCGGCATCCATGACATCCCTCTTTTTTTTCTCGCTCTTTTGATGTCAGCTCTGTTCCATGCAGGGGATGCATTTGGTCTGTGGTTACATGCATATGAGCTTTTACCTGGGCCATCGTATATCTGGATCTAATTGACAGAAATCCAAGCATGTACCGCATCATCACAATAGGGGTACCTCGCGTGCAGCCCAAGACTATACTCATCCCTTCATTTTGAATGCGTTCCAGTCGTTCACATTGTGATATTGACAGCGTGAGTATTCCCAGGCGATACTCGATTACAGACAAGACCAGCTGATGATGCAGGATATAGATATAGTCATTAAGAGTAAGGACAAAAAGCATGAATCTGTTGCATCATATTCTCGTTGCCAAAATATTAAAATGTTTTTCCGAGTAGATGAAAAGCTGTGAAAATAACTCTCAAAATAACGTAATAAAGAAAGCAAAAAACCGCGAATACATAAATAGCTTAATAGGACGACTCTGGAAAACTCCTCCGACCATATTTATCACGACGAAAAGTAATGCCAATAAGACACTTATTACACCTTATTGAATTTATGCAAAAATCCTGAACGTCTGAATTTCTAAACGTCTTATTATAGGAAGAAAGCGTTTCTTCTTCTTCTTGCTCTTCTTCTACTTCTTTTTCTTCTTCTTCTTCTTCTTCTTCTTCTTCTTCTTCTTCTTCTTCTTCTTCTTCTTCTTCGTACACTCTCAGACGTCTACTTGAATGTTTTCAAAGAAAGCAGTAGTCAGTTTGAGGCTATTCGAATCTCCTTAGAGCTTTTCCATGAACGGTACTGGTGTCGGCAATATGCGCTTTCTCTGTTCCGAATATGTTGGGCAACATTGAAGCAGATTTTCAGCAGTTATTTTATCAGTGCCACATTTACACTAATTGGTAGTTCCTATCTTTTTTTTTTTTTTTTGTCCTATCCAGCGGCACTTGGGCTTCAGCCCATCGGCCCAATGACATGAAACGAATTTCATGGCATTGCGAAGCTGAGAAGCCTGTGGACTTTCATTCTCACCTGGTCAGGAGCCAGATGCCCGTGCCATCTCCGCTCCTTCCCATCCACAGAGGGTTTGTGCTCAGGAGCCGCTCAGGCTACTCCAGTCCCCGGTCGAAGGCACTTCTTCAAGTGTCTTCGCCAGGACTCGAATTAACCCAGTACAAGTCTCGGTCGATCGCCAGGGCGCGTTCCTATCTTTAGTTTGTTGAATAGATGGTATCTCAATCTGTTGTAGCCAGAGCGGAGTCTGAAGATTACCACTTGTTCTCTTCTGTTGAGCTGGTAGTATGCATCATTTTGTGTGTGTCCAGGATGCTCTACATCCCATTTGTTTCTGTATCTGATTCTGATAAAACCCTTTGCCTCCTCGAAAGTTACGCTTGCATCAGGCTGAGGTAGATTTCCACCTTTCTTTCCCAATCTGTCAGCCTCTTCATTGCCGGTGATGTAACAATGAGATGGGGTTCCACTGGATCATAACACTTTTGAATCGTTGACATAGTTTGTGGTGCACTATTCTGAGGTCATCCAGGTCTGTGTTATTTTGGCTTTTCAACGCTGCAATTACTGACAGTGCATCGTTAAAGAAAGCAACGTGTCTCTCTGTGTTATGTGTTTCTCAACTGTTCTGTTTCGCGTGGATAACGTCAAATGGGTAACACATCGACGTCATCATTTCATTTTTTGTTGCTCCTTATGGAGCATGGAGCCACCAGGCGAGCCAGATGGCGCTCTGCCGAAGCCTACGTCAAAGCACATGCTCCTGCCTCATTGATTTCTGATGAGTGATAATTACGATATACAAGTAAGTGACCCGCTAAAACATAATTACGTTGTGCGCTTTCTGCTGCATGTCCTGGCGAAGGCACAAATTCTCCTGTGGCTATTTCATCCACTTCCCTTTTGCTTCAGAGGAAATCAATGACACGAAAATCGTGGCACAAAAGCATTGAAAAAGTAGGGCCTCCGCGGCTAAATATATAAATATTCGAGAGGACACTTATTCATATTTATTCGAATTGCTTAATATTAATAGGGAAAATTCCATATATTTTTTCACCGGAAAATAACAGAGGCTGGAAAATTCTAACGTACTCCGTATTTTGAAGAATATTTTAAAGAAATGCACATTGTTTCAATTGGCGAGCAATTTAGTTCCCATATCGGAACGCGCCACGGAAATATTGCAAGTTTGGTGGGAAAATGTATTACGCCATGACGTGATCACTTTAGATAATTAAAATAGTCGGTAATGTTTATAAATGTAGAAATTATATTCATTTGTCACCATTTCCTATGGTATTCTTCCCCTGGTCATATATTGTATACATGTTAAATGAAATTATGTGCGTGTGTTTTTTTGTTGTTGATTTTACCCAAAATAGTAGATTCTTTATACTTTTTATGTTGTGAAATATTTTTTTTGTATGCCCACCGTTTCCGTTATTTTACCAAAAACTCTGGTTTTAGTGTCTTATAACAAACTGACCAATGCATCATATACAGATTGAATGAGGGGTGTTCTTTTTAATGAGTCTTCAAGATAGCTTTCACTCAACGCACAGTGCAATGCGCATTGTTTATGTATTCTCCAAAATAAAATTTAAAAAAAAACTGTAACGATTGTTTCTTCCCTTTCAGTAAATTAATATGAAACAAATTTAAAGGTTTGTTATCAGGCACTCGTAAGAAATAAAGAAGTAGAACACTAGACATTACCTATTACATAGTAGTAGCCCTCTCCAGTCATAACTGACTATGGGAATGCGCCCCTGAGGAGATAGCCCTCAGCATTTTTTAATTTTTTTTTTGGCCTTGAATTCCTTTCGGTTTTTTCTTTCCCCTTCTGCTTGTTGTTTGAGCTTCCTTTCGCCCAAATGAATGAAATATCTCAAGTGAATGGTCTAATATGTAATAATGTATAAAGGAGTATATAGGGCCGAAACACTTGTCGGACGGGGGGGACGTCTTCTGATGATCAGATTGCTTCCTGTTGTATCGCTCTGTAAAGAGTTTCCTATCATTGTCATTGGCTGTTGTATTCGGCGCCAACCAATAAAATATACTCTTTTATTGACTTTACCTTAGCAACAAGTCAACATTAATGGCGGCAACTCTTGCTAAGGTTGTTCGTCGATAAGATGTGTACGTTTTTAAGTCCTTGACACAGGTATGGGGTGTTGAGATATTGTTTCATTATATTAAGTAAAATATTACATGCTGATTTTTTTTGAGCAAATCGTGCTGTATACATTTATAATTATAACTGGATTGAATCCGTAGTTACAGCCATGTATATATCTTCGTCTGACGGTGTGTTTGATTAGCGTCTACTCAATACAGCTCGTTGCCAGTCAGGATTCATCCTGCAATAACATTGGTTGTTCACGGTGAATCGTACTAATTATTGTTTAAGCCATTTAAGGTAATGTATTTAGCATTTTGTTGTTCATTTCGTGAAGAATAACAGAATGGTGATCATGTCAAAGGTGAAAAATGTTCCACTTACTATTGTAGGTTGAAGTGAAAATTAGTGGGACGCATCTTTGATGCCACCCATTTGTGTCTCCCACGTCGTTAGGGTTAGGATTAAGGTTATGTTTTAGGGTTTCTAAACCTAATCATAACCCTTACCCCCTACTACTGCATCTCTGAATTCTTTTTTAAAGCCATAAGGAACATATGTCCCACTGTATTTTATTGCAGCCATGATTGTGTTGAATATCTCTTATACCCCAAAAGAATCAGTGTTTTTTTGTCCCTTTGTCGTTGCTGCCTGAGGTCCTATACTCACTTGCTAATGGCCCCTTATAGTTTCTGGGGTCTCTTAGGGGACAAAGAAAGCATAGGAATACTTCTGCTTCCTTAGACATGTTGTACAAGACAACTAATATGAGATTATGCATGGGACTGTCAACCTCCTTATGTTAAACAAATTGCTGCAAAAACCAATATTGCAAGAGTATGTGAATGTTTTGTGCAGGCTTCCTGCAAGGGACCAGCTACAGTGGTGGCTATTTGCTTAAAAAAGGAGTAAAAAGGACAATTTTAATTTTGACCTTGTAGCATATTAATGCGGTTCTTAACTCATAGTGTATAGTTAGTAATTAACTCTTTGACTTCAGACCAATGCTACTATTTAAACAACTAATTTGACTAGTTAAGCAGCACATGTGCGTGTTTTGATGTTATTATCACAATTTGTGTGACGATTCGCGTGTTTGCGTTTTTCGTTGTTATTGCTAGAGAAATATGTCAAGCTTTATATTTACATTTTCTAAGTCTCCTAAGCAAATAATTGTGTCAAACTACTTTGAAACATTGCTGACATTGATGATGATTGTTTGGTAGTCACAGTTGTCAAAATACGGAATCGGTGCAGAAAAGCTAGACACATTAGATTTAGTTGATGAGTGGGTGTAGTCATATTCTGGCCGATCAAAAAGCAACAAAACTAGACCTACCGTAACATCTAATCACTAGTCCTAGGTAGAAGATGAAGCTAGGGATACTATTAAAACATTAAACAGGTGTAAAAAAGTTTTATATGACGTTATTCTTCTTTATTTGTTTGATAATTATGTAATGCACAATTGCATAATTTATTTTTTTCTTACACGGAACCACAGTAAAAACTGATGTGAATAACACTAAATGTACTAATTGTGGCCATAAGCATGTTTTTTTTTTTTTTACTTTCTATATGGATTAACTTGATGTTTGAAGACTAAAAAGACAGTTTTATTGTCTAAAACAGTAATTTGTTTTTGGTAAGATCGTATTCTACAGTTAACTTTTTAAGTGTTTTTCAATTTTACATGCAAAATGTTTTAAGTATACCGAACACACTTGTGTTAATACTACCAAACACGTTATATATTACAATTCTCTATCCATTTCCCTACAGTTTGGTATATAATAAGTACATGTTCACAAAAAAAGATTAACATAAAATTTACACTAAAAAAAAAGTACACTTCACCGTTTAGAATTCTTCAAAAAATAATTATGGCAAAGGGTGGAAAATAATTATGGAGTCAAAGAGTTAATTCATTTATAAATAAATCAGAGAAAGGTCAAACAAATGTGGGCATAGGCATATTATTAGTTAATTAGCACACACACATTATTATGAGCAACAGACTCGAAGAGCTTGCTGTAACAATTCTAATACAAAGCGGCTACATGCTCATTTGCTATAACATGTTTAGGCTGATACATGTTCATTAGTTAGAAAAAAAACCAAGTTGATATGTACTTATTTCCAAAGTTGGAGGGCCAGACAATGGTATCATAATAAGAATACAAAAAGCAAGAGGATCTTTCATTGCATTGGGAAACAAATGGAGATCAAGAGAAATCAAGTCCTACACAAAAATAAGAATCTTCAACTCAAATGTCGTCAGTCCTATTGTATGGCTCTGAAACATGGAGAACAAAAACAACAACAACAAAGTTACAGACTTTCATAAATGGGTGCTAATGTAGAATAGAAGGATTGAAATCGTATGACAAAGTCGTCAATGTGGAACTGATGACAAGAACCAGACAAGTGCCAGTGGAACAAGAGATGAGAAGAAGACGCTGGCAATGGATAGGACACACGTTGAGGAAACCTGTTGATAGTATTACAAGGCAATCCTTGATTCTGGGTACCCCTGCTTCCCATTAAATGAGTGCTTTCTGTGCTTCGTTAGATAACATTAGAGCTACCCCCTCACTCTGGTGTAAATTTTCTTCTTCATGTCCCGAGGACAGGCCCATTTCACCTGTGCTGAGTGTCCTCCTGTTTACCCCCTTCTACTTTGTTTCGCACAGTCCCAGGACATTGATCTTATATTCCTCATTTCTACTACTACCTGTACCATTTTCCTTTGTTCATTCAATGTCCGAATATTCCAGGTGCCAAATCTGGAGGTTCTCCTAGAAGAAATAAGGTTAGTCAGCAACACAGATTCCTTTTGACTTTCTCTGTGTTGCATCATACGCCTCCCTACAAGAGGACCTTCTCCTGTCTTGGATGGCTGAGTTTTATTTTCCTTTGTTGACCTGTCCATGTTTGTTGAAGTTTTTGTGGTTTAAAATTTTTTGCAGGATGGAGCAACCAGTCCCATGCCTAACCTTCCTTAGTCGCTTTTTATGATATGCTTGGTAGGGAACAGTGTTACTATTCTTTGCTCCCCTTTTTGGCCCCGGTAACACGCAGGTGGTACAGATCTACTAACAACCATAAGACATACATGCAAACTTCATTACTATGTGCATGTTTCGAGATCAACCATATTGTCCAAGACTGTGCTTAAAGGGACAGTTCCAGGAACAAGAGAAAAGGGACCAAATATATGCTTGGTTTACAATATTTAGAAATGAACAAGATAGACCTTTGCAGAGTTACTGTTACTGGCAAAATACAGACAAATGTGACAACATATAATAAAGTATTCAACAGAAAATTATTACCTAAATTATGGGATGAAGAAAGTTATGTTTCTTTACATATCTTTATTTTCAATTGTTTCTATGACTTTTTCAGTTGTTTGTGTATATTTCCATAATATGCACTAAGATCTTTTGTATATGAACATTTCAAGAGCCATAATTCTGTCAATCAGTTGCTTGTTTATTGCTTAGACTAAAAAAATAGCAAGGGTTGTATGTCTCCACACAATATAATTTGTAGCTTTACGTATTTTATTTATTTATTTTATACTGTTAGTGCTATAGGATGGTGTAAGCATAGCCAGATAAAGCACTTGTTAGATAACTGCCAAAGGAAGGTAATGTATTTTTATAAGGGGAATGATTAAAATGAGATACATATTTTCAGTATTCTCTTCTTCTGTGTTCAGTCTGTAGTCGTGCTAAATCAGCAGGCCTGTTGCCAGGATGAAGTTCACAGTCTTTTCTAGGTCCACACAGGAGCCTCATAGCTTCTGCTTGAACTCAGCACCCTCTAGCCAGAAATGACGTCATAGGTCATTGGGAGCAGGGCAGTTTTGGAGAATGTGTTCAGGGGTCTGTATTCCAGTTCCACATGGACATTCATTTGTGTAGGATATCCTGAGGTGAAGAAAGTGGTTTAGTAATCTGGAGTGGCCAGTTCTCAGGCAGAAAATGATGGTCTGGTGGTGTCTATGAAGCTGGTGGATTAGGTTAGGTCTGTTGTATATATCTCCTTCCTTCTTCCAGTGGTTGTGGATGTTTTTGTTTTTTTTGGCTTTTTGATAGGGCAATGGGTGACTAAGTTGCTCCATTTAATTTATGTTACACACTTCTTACTTCTTATGTTACCACATAATATCTCAGTGTATAATTTTTAGTTCTTCATTTAATATCTAATTTTTCATTCTTAGTATATCTGAGTTCTCCTAATGCAATCTAACTAGCATTTTTTTTTAACAGGATTTCTAGCCATGGCAGACTGGGAACATAAAGCTCAGGGCCAGTCAAGTGTTAAAGGTCATGCTGGGGAGGAGCAAACAGATGTAACACAAATAGAAGAGAATCAGGCCACTGATGATGTTACTGATGACAATGATGCCATTAATGATGGGAACCAAGCTTCTTATGATGATGAGAACCAGCAGCATCAAGAAGAAGATTTAGAACAGTCACATAAAGAAAGTCTGGGAGATTACAACGAAAACAACCCCGTGGAGATAGATCAAAATGATGATGATGAGAACCAGCCACACGAAGAAGAGTTAGGGCAGTCTGAGAATCAGAAAGGTCAAGAAGATTATATTGATGGCCTTCCAACAGGGGCTGATCCAGATGATGATGAAAATCAGCTGCAAGATCAGTTGAATCATGAAGGTCAGGAAGACTACACTGATAATAATCCCGTGGAAGTAGATCAGAATGATGAAGAGAGCCAGCTGCAAGAAGAAGAGAGGTGGAACAGTTTGAGAATCATGAAAGTCTGGGTGTTTACATTCCTGTGAAGGTCGATCAGACTGATAGCTACACTGAACAAGATCATAATGAAAATGGAGTCGAAGAGAACATTTTTGAGCAGACTGATAAAAATGTCAACAACTTTGATGAAAATCAGTATCCGGAGGTGGAACATGATGGTGTACATAATGAATCAAACAGCAGTGTAGAACAGGTAATTCCAGCATCATCATCATTCTCATCATCATTGCCATCATCATCATCAATACCCTTCCACTTTTAAGCTGAACAAATTCGTGCCAAGCTTCCTGTCCTGTGTCAAGCTTCCTGTCCTGTGTCAAGCTTCCTGTCCTGTGTCAAGTTTTCCTGTCCTGTGCCGTCAGTGCAAGATCTTTCTACGTCTTCTCTGTCCCTTTCATGTCTGTCTTCAGTTCTCTTGTCTATGTGTTTTGGTTTCTCTCTACCTCACTTATCCTGTGGATTCCAGAACATGGACTGCTTTGAAACGATTTAAAAAGGTTTCCCCAGTATGTGTCCTATTCATCTCCAGGGTCTTCTTCTCATCTCTTATTCCACTGGCATTTTTCTGGTCCTTGTCATCAGTTCCACATTGGTGACTTTATCATACCATTTCAGTTCTACTTTTCAGTGCAAGCACTCATTTGTGAAAGTTTAACCTTGGCTGGATAGGTCATTTTTGCATATTAAAATGACTTAGGTATAAAGAAGAGTAGAACAACCCTTCTAGTGTGAGTGCTTTTCTAATATTAGAGTCTCTGAAAGATGCAAATGCATTGGCTGGTAATTTCTTTGTAAATTTTACTATTATTGCCAGGGAAGGAAAATGGGACACAATATTTAATGAAAACTGATGTTTGAAACAAAAAGGCTTGGGGAATGACAGTAATGATTAAGTTGCAGTGAGGTGGTTCGAATTTCTGCGCTCTATCTCTTTACTTCTGTTGTCTAAATGACTTTCTTTTTCTTTCCACTTCTATTTGAAGAGATCTTTTGTAAAAGGGACTGTTATCATTCCTATTCAAAAGTAGTAATTGTACTTGCAAAATTTGCTGCTTTCCCTGTTGAAATGTTGCTTCAGAACTACCAATTTTTGCAGGCAGAACTAAGTCAAAGAGCCAATTCAATTCA
Source organism: Oreohelix idahoensis (assembly GCA_024509875.1). Classification (NCBI taxonomy): domain Eukaryota; kingdom Metazoa; phylum Mollusca; class Gastropoda; order Stylommatophora; family Oreohelicidae; genus Oreohelix; species Oreohelix idahoensis. Next base: position 925,244 of record JAMPIV010022325.1, on the reverse strand, counting down.
GATTGAACAGTCCAAATACGCATGTGCACAGGTAGTTTCTGTAAACGACATGGCAGCACACCATTTTTCCACCAGAGACAATGGAATAGAAATCTGGAAATGTACCCGACATTCTAGTGAAAGTAAGAGACTGCAGTTAGTCTATAAACTTAACAAGTGATTTAGAGCCATCAGACTAGTGCTTCCTGATATTGATTCCCTTTGACATAAATATTTATTAATGATAAAGCATCATGTTGTACTTCAGCCCCGTGTAGTCTATTTATTAATGATAAAGCATCATGTTGTACTTCAGCCCCATGTAGTCCCAGGAGGTCTCTCATGAGACAAAGAAAGAATACAACAACTACTCCCGCAGGCATGTTGTACAAGGTGACTAATATGAGGTTGGCAACCTCATCATGTTAAACACATTGCTACAGAAAGCACCACTACAAGAGCATGTTAATGCTTGGTGCAGGCTTTCTTGTAACAGGATTAGCAGAAGTGGTGGTTCCGTGCTGCGTAAGTAGCGAAAAGGAAAATAATGAAGATGTTGTTTTTAGAGTGTTTGGATGGGGTCATATAGTTTTTATACAGATGTAGGCCCAGATGTGGATGTATAGAAGAATGGGGCGCATCTCATGGAAAGAGAAGAAAACAAATAACGAGGTCCTACAAAATCTAGGTATGAAAACAGAACTAATGAGGGAACGAATGAACGAACTTTATTTTCAAAGTGTTGAGAATTGGGCACGCAGGCCCGTCTGACATTCTGCCCCTCCTCTCTCTCACCTTTCATACTGAATTCACTTATTCTCACATGCATTTTACATATCAATTTCAAGGAATTCAACATTGTAAAATAAGGGAGATCAAAGTTAGATAGCTAAAATACTTTGGCCACATAAAAAGGCAGAAGACCATAATAGAAGGGAGAGTTGAAGGCAAACCTGCAAGGGGAAGACAGCGCTATAAGTGGGAAGATAACATCAAGAGATGGACAGGAAAGAGTCTATCAGAGTGCACCACCAAGACAAGAGACAGAAGACGTTGGAGATCCATTACAGCCAACCTTCGTTGTGGAGATGGCAGCTGATGATGATGAGGTCCACTCTGACCAAAACTCATTGAAAGTGAAGCACATGAGAGATTCAAGTGGAGATGATAATGAAGACAAAGAAATGGGTAGATGAAAATTATTGCAGCCGAACAATAAATCCTACAATTGTTCTTTTTGAACAATATGAATAAATCTTTGTTTTTTGTTTTATTTTCCTTTAAATTCCTTTCTTAAGTACTTCTGTTATATTTTTGAGTGTAGCAAAGTGAAGTATGGCAGTGACTGTAGGGCACGGCTGTTTGTCAACACGCTTTTAGTTACCTGCGCTCTTTTCTGTTACCGTTCGGTCACGGGGTCAAATTCTTACCGGCGTTCAGGAATTCCATTCCTAGCGCACTAAACATTTGATAGTGGGTAATCAAACCTTTGCCACAAAGTTATCGTTGGAAACTCCCTTTTAAAAGTGGCTTTTTGTGATAGTTAGTATGTTACTCTAAGTTTCTGTTTAAAAACTAACATTGTACTTTAATTACAACAGAAGATATGAGAGTCTGAAAAAGTGCAAAAAGTAATTTTTTTCCAGTTTTAATATTTCATCATTGTTACGCAATGACATTAACAGAATTCAGAAACTGTACTCAATGTATACATTAATATAAAATGGATATAGAAAATGGACATCACTGAAAATGTTTATCAGCATGCTTCAAATAGGAAATATTAAAAGATAAACTAACAAGTAATTAACCTTGGTTAAATTTCTATTACTTGTACTATACAGAGTGTGTAGGCATAAACTAATACTTATATATATATATATATTTTTTTAAATATAACACTGTTAATGCTGTACATTGTGAATAAAAAATGTGAAAATATTATGTTGACAGAAGGAAACAGGCCTGTCCCAGGCAGTTTTTAGGTTTTTACCTATGTACGCCAATTTTTTTCCATTTGTGAAGTTTTCAGTTAACAGTAATCATTTACATTTATAAAATAAATTTTTAAAAATAATTTATGCAGTATCATTGTAAATCTGCTAACAATATTTTGCAGGTCTGTAACAAATAAATTTGTTTTGTTTAATGTAAAGTGCAGATATGAGGAAACCTGACTTTGACCAGACAGGCGAACCAGGTAACTTTGGGAGAATAATGTACCATATTGTGGCGTGCCCAGTAGATCGTGGTGCAGAACTGGTTGAAACGGGTAGTTAACTGTTTCCAAACATAATATTTTCATCTGTGGAAGATTCTTTATAAAATATTAAAAGACACACAACAAGTGATGGAAAGATAGGACAAATGGCATCAGTGATAAATGCTATACACAAAGCAATAGACTTTTGTCATACATATAGCTAGACACAGATCTAACACACATAGCAAGAGATAGATTTCACACAAATAATAAGGGATAGATTTCACGCACGGACAACAATAGATACTTCACACTCTCGTAGTAAAAGGCAGCTACAACACATATAGCAAGAGACATCACATGCACATTCAATCACATACATAGCAAGAGATATGTCAAACATATAAGAAAAGCCATATCACACAAGTATCAAAAGACACAAGAAAATGCATAGCAAGAGACCAATCAAGATGCTAAAAGAAACACTGTTGTGGTATTTAAAATGACTCAGAACTTTATTATTCCAATTTCTATTTGCAGAGAGCAGATGATGATAAAGACAATGCTGCACGTAAGATTGAATATTTACTAAGGGATGAGTGTGGCACTGCATTTTAAGTTAAAATATTAAAAAATATATTGGAAAAAAAATAGATAAGTCTATTTTCTGATCATTTATAATTTCCTGAATCTAATTTTGTCAAGATCAGTTGTCAGAACACATTCTAAGAAGGTGTATTTTGATTTTGCATGCAAATTGTATTTTCTTAAGAAATTATGTTTTTTCTATGAAGAAACCATGAATTTCTCAGAACCTTGTTACAAGTTACTAATTTTCTTATATATTGTTTATTTATTCATCAATAAACATGATATTTTGCACAAATACTTTCCACTGCATGATAAAACTATTGTTAGATCAGATTTCTGGTAGCTTTTCAAAATGTTAATTTATTGCAAATAATGTTTTACTATTTTGCAAATTTTGTTAATATTTATTACAACACTAACTTTAAAGCTCTACAACTCAGGATCTACTAAAGTTACAAAAAATCTAGTTGGGTAAACATTAAAAAATATAATGTTAAGCTTTCAATTCAAAACTCAAAAGAAAAATATAACAGAAGACTTTGTGAAATGAAATATATAGCATTAAAATCCAATGTGGCTGCCATTTCCAAGGGAATCAATAGCATTACACCATCAGATACAGGTCTGTGTTCTTGAATTTTCAAACACATTGTGGGTGACTTTTGAACATAATTTGAGTGATTTTGGGCACTAGGCTGCTTTTTGGCTACTTTGGGAGACATCTGGAAACAAATAAAATCTGATTTCCGTAACAATGGTTGTCCCCGAGCATTTTGTATTCAAGGATATGGACCTGTACTTTGTTCTGCACATGTATTAATGATGTAATTTATGCATGTGCATTTCAGTTGAAGTCCTGCAATTATTTATGATAACAGCATTTCATTGTAGCTCCCATATTTTTTTAAAAATCAGGGGTCAGCAACCCAGGAGCTTTTGGGATCTACTTTAGTAACGCTGAGCCCTCTAAATATCTACCATATATATGTGTGTGTGTGTGTGTGTGTGCTTGTGTATGTAATTTGGTTGGGGGGAGGGGGAGGGGGGGATGGTAAATCTTACAAAGAAAAGGTTGCATTCCTACCTCATGCAGTTCACGACTATATTTTAGTTGCCAGTTTGAAAGTTTTCATAGGGAATGCAGGAAAAGTACCTTTTATCCTGGGGATACCGCGATTTTAAATGCCGGCAGGAGAGTTCCAGTCAGAAATTTTCCTAGGTTAAAAAGTCTCTTTTTCAGTTTTTTTTGCCAGTCACCCAAAGATCTACCAAATCATCCATTGGGATCTACCAGTTGATCAGGATCGCCTGGTTGCTGACCCCTACCTTAAATTATAGATCAGATATGTTTATTTATATCTAGTTTTGTATAAAATTTTAGCCTGGGAAATTTGGAAGCTAGGGAGAAAATAAAGTAAAATATAAACCATCTGAACTCGGCTGTAAATGTGAAACAACCACACACTTATACTAGATCATCAGAAGAGGTATCACTTCAGATAAGTATTTCAGTAAACCATTAAACTTCTGTCACTGAATAGTTGTCTGGGACCGAAAGACGCAGCAATAGAGACCGCAGTCAGTGACTCATAGCTTGACTGCTTGCGTCAGGACCAGCGAACCAGAGCTGGTCAAGACCGTGCTCCACCTCCACGTGGTGGTCCTGGAAACAGTCTGCAGCAGTGCATTCTGGCTGAGCGAGCACGGATCGAAGAGGGAAGGCAAACCCGGTCCCAAAAAAATGCCGTGCAGAAGTCGGATGTGTCGACCGAAAGGTGCAGATATCACAGCTTAGGCGTAAACAGACACAACGCAACCACTGTCCTTTTCAGGGCGAACGAAGAAGAAGAAGAAGAATAGTTGTCTTTCTTCTCTGGTGCATTTATGAAAACTGATAGTTCATTTATGAGCATATTTTGAGTTAGATATGTTTCCTGGATATATTTCACCATAACTGCACCAACAGTATCTGTTTAAATAACATTGTGAAAGATTGTACTTTTCATCTTGTGATTTTGTTTTTAAGGTTATGGTGTGTCCCACACGGCATCACGTTTATCTTTCCCGATCATTAGTATAATAAATCCTTCAAGTATTTACATAGACTCCGAAACCTGTATCAGCTTGGATGCTACAGCAACAGGTTTGTAGAATAATATCATCACTTTATAATTTTTATTTTCCTATGGCTTAATCACTGCATTTCCAGGGCCTAAAAGATGAGCAACAATTAGCAAAACTTTAACCTACCAAGCAAGTCGTAAAAAATGACTAAGGATGGTTGGACATGGGGCTGGTTACCCCATGGGGCTGGTTACACCATCCTGCTGAAATTTTAAACTACAAAAAACTAACTTGAGCTGATGGCTCACAACAGGAGGACTTGGCATGTGTTTGATGGCTCACAACAGGAGGATTTGGCATGTGTTTATTGATGGCCTGTGTCATGTGACAGTAGGACTTGGCATGTGTTTGTTGATGGCCTGTGTTATGTGACAGGAGGACTTGGCATGTGTTTGTCAAAGGCTGATGCATCCTGGGGGGCATAGGGTATATTGATTGATTGTGGCTTAAAGATTACTTGCTTTATTTGCATGCTTACTTTCTCTTTGTTGTAGATTACAAAGAAGAAGGTAATGATTGCATCTTTTGAAGACCACCAAGAGTATGAATTCTCTGAACCTCTGCATAATTCTAGTACTTGTGATCAGGGCCTGATTATCCATTAGGCTAAGTCGGCTGAAGCCTAGGGGCTCAGAGCTCTTGGAGGAACCATGCATAAGTGAAAAAAAAATTTTTAATGCATATATTTATGTACAAAAAGAAAATGTTTGAAAATCCATGGTGATATCACGAGAAGAAAGAAGACATCAGATTAAGCTGGGAGAACAGGTCCTGGAGCAGGTCGACCACTTTAAATACCTCGGAGCTATTATAGACCGAAAGGGAGGCATCAAAGAAGAGTTGGCCACTCGAAAAGCAGCAGCTGGGAGACTTTTTCAGGCCATAAATCGAGGATTCCTCAGCAAGAGAGAGGTTGGTAAGAAAACAAAGATGGCTGTATACCACTCCACCTATGTCCCAGTCTTGACATATGGATGTGAGTCATGGGCAATGACTACAACCCACAAAAGCCAGCTCCAAACCTCAGAAATGAGGTATCTGAGGAAGGTGGTTGAAGTAACAAGAAGAGACATGGTACGCAACCAGACGATACGTCAAGGCCTTAAATCCCACCCCCTGCAGACACAAGTAGAACAGTCCCAACTAAGATGGTTTGGCCATGTCTGCAGAATGGGAGAAGATCGGCTACCATGACAAGCATGGGAAACAAAGAGCCAGGGATCCAGACCCCCAGGACGACCCAGAGTCCGCTGGGAGGACAACATTAGACAATCCTTGAAGGACCGAGGACTAGAATGGAACCAGGCCAGGAGGAAGACAGCCGATAGGATGGTCTGTCGCTCTCTCTTCCAAACCTCTACACCTCACGGTAGAAGGGGAATGACTAAGTAAGTAAATAAGAAAATGTTTGCACTTTGTAATCACATTTATAACGTTATAAATAGACAGTAAAAACAAAAATAACTTAAAAGACATAATGCACCCCAGCAAAATCATAATGGGGCATGAACTATTTGCTAATAAACATTAATAAAAAATAATTACTAATAACAGAGGTAAACAATGCTTACAAACTAACATACCAGTTTATTAATAATACTAGTATATACCATCACCATGCTAAGGGGTGTGAAAGAAAATAAATTATAATTATTGCTTATTAGGTGCAGCACCTCTGATTCATGCTATACAGAGCTTCTACAAGTCTTGCAGAAATTATGTGAGGACAGCAAACCATAAGTCGGAAGAGTTCAGGACCACCACTGGTGTAAGACAAGGTGATATCCTATCACCTTACCTCTTCATACTCCTTATGGATGATGTCATCAAGGCATGTAAGGAGAGAACAAGAAAGTATTCAGTGGGGTACTGGAAGATGAGACAGGTCTATATTTCAGAGCTGGCATTTGCTGATGATGTTGCCCTGATTGCTAAATCAGAGGCACATCTCCAATCCAACCTGCAAGTCTGGAAGGAAGAGCTGGAGAAGAGAGGGATGGTCATAAGCAGCTCTAAAACAAAATCCATGGTGATATCATGAGAAGAAAGAAAACATCAGATTAAGCTGGGAGAACAGGTCCTGGAGCAGGTCGACCACTTTAAATACCTCGGAGCTATTATAGACCGAAAGGGAGGCATCAAAGAAGAGTTGGCCACTCGAAAAGCAGCAGCTGGGAGACTTTTTCAGGCCATAAATCGAGGATTCCTCAGCAAGAGGGAGGTTGGTAAGAAAACGAAGATGGCTGTATACCGCTCCACTTATGTCCCAGTCTTGACATACGGATGCGAGTCATGGGCAATGACTACAACCCATAAAAGCCAGATCCAAACCTCAGAAATGAGGTATCTGAGGAAGGTGGTTGAAGTAACAAGAAGAGACATGGTACGCAACCAGACGATATGTCAAGGCCTTAAATCCTACCCCCTGCAGACCCAAGTAGAACAGTCCCAATTAAGATGGTTTGGCCATGTCTGCAGAATGGGAGAAGATCGGATACCACGACAAGCATGGGAAACAAAGAGCCAAGGATCCAGACCCCGAGGACGACCCAGAGTCCGCTGGGAGGACAACATTAGACAATCTTTGAAGGATCGAGGACTAGAATGGAACCAGGCCAGGAGGAAGACAGCCGATAGGATAGTCTGGCGCTCTCTCTTCCAAACCTCTACACCTCACGGTAGAAGGGGAACGACTAAGTAAGTAAGCTTATTAGGTGAATGAGGGCCCAAATATCAAATTGCCTAGAGGCCCTTCTTGGCTTAATGCGGACCTGTTTGTGATAGAAGCATATTATACATTGCTCCCTTTTTTGTACACTGAGTTTAATCATACAGTGACATATAAAATCTGGTTAACTTGATGACATTTACAGCATTGATAAACTTGATGACATTTACAACATTGATAAACTTGATGACATTTACAACATTGATAAACTTGATGACATTTACAACGTTGATAAACTTGATGACATTTACAACATTGATAAACTTGATGACATTTGCAATGTTGATAAACTTGATGACATTTACAACATTGATAAACTTGATGACATTTACAACATTGATAAACTTGATGACATTTACAACATTGATAAACTTGATGACATTTAAAATGTTGATAAACTTGATGACATTTACAACATTGATAAACTTGATGACATTTACAATGTTGATAAACTTGATGACATTAGTATTGGTTGATTTCATTATCATCATCATTTTTCTTTGTGCTCCTGACAGATTATAGAGCCATCATTGCAGCTGGTCCCATTTCAGGAAGTCTACACCAAACATTCACATGTTGTTGCAGAGATGGATTCTGGGGCAATTTGTTTTACATGATAAGGTTGCCAGTCCCATGCACAACCTAATATTAGTAGCCATGTATGACATGCCTGATGATGATGATAAGTATCTCTTCCTGTTACAGTGCTTTTAAAAATTTCTTATAATTTCATTATGATATCCTTTTATGATTACAAATATTTGTTTCCTCCAGTAAAATTTGTGCTAATGCCAAGTGGACAGGTGGTGACCCTAGCCTGCACATTGGGCCAGACACTGGAATCACTGAAATCCCAATTTGCATCTGAGCTGAAGATGCCAGCTTCCTCGATTGTATTAATGTATGATGGTATGTATGCCAACTGAAAAGCACAAAATAATTTTAGTGCTTGATGGTGTCTAAGCTAATTGCAGTAATGGATCATGAAATAATGTTTGATAGTGTGTAAGCTAACTGCAGTACAGTGGGTCATGAAATAATGTTTGAAAGTGGGTAAGTTAACTGCAATATAGTGGGCCATAAAATAATGTTTGATAGTGTGTAAGTTAACTGCAATACAGTGGGTCATAAAATAATTTTTGAAAGTGGGTAAGTTAACTGCAGTATTGTGGGTCATAAAATAATGTTTAAAAGTGGGTAAGTTAACTGATAGGAAACTCTTTACAGAGCGATACAACAGGAAGCAATCTGATCATCAGAAGAAGTCCCCCCGTCCGACAAGTGTTTCGGCCCTATATACTCCTTTACACTCTAAGGGGGGCGGGCCCACTTGGGTCATGACTCCCAAGCGTCTCAGCTTCCTGTTGTCTTGCATCGAAAATGAACCCATTTCACTTATGGTAGCAACTTTAAATTCCACAACTCCGCCAGCCGTGGAGGCAATTGTGAAAGTAACAAGGAGAAGACAAATTATTCTGTTCGTTCCGTCGCACACACTGAGACACCAGCGCGAAGTCAACGAGTCGCCACTGCGCGTTCCCCACTGGACTTTTGATACTGACACCCCTTATAGTATACACCGCTTGTCGCCCCTGAGTCGCAGCCCGTTCACTAGTCCACCACAAACCTCAGCGTATTGTGGACTTAGAAAAATTCCTGGTGTTTTCTGTACCGCAGCGTTTATTGTTACGATCTCCATTCCCCATTGCGGTTGTTCCACAGCCAGCCTGATGCCTTTTCGGCAGTTTCACTAAGCCTCTTCAGGGCCCTTGTTCTCGACTGTCCCCTCAGCCCCAACAGTTTCAATAGATCATACACTGATGCAGCCACAAGCCCTCTTGCGCCCACTTCAACAGCCATGACCCTTGCAGTGAACCCATCGTGTCTCAGATCCGCGGCCAGATCACTATACTTGGCCGCTTTGAACGAATGTTGCTCATCTAATCTGGATTCAAATGGCACTGTCAGTTCAATCAGTATGACCTGAAGCGTTGCTGCAGAATGAAGCACTATATCCGGCCGTCTCCGCGATTTTCTGATACTCTCTGGATATGCCCCTCGTCCAGGTAGGTCTACCGCCATCTCCCAATCATTTGCACAATCAAGAAGAGATGGTAAACTGCTACCAGGTTTATTCGGTTTGGGGTGTGCTGACTTTCCTGCCCTCAGAAAGTATGTGTTTGCGGTGTCTGGCCGGACTTTGCTATTCGCCTTCATTCTTGCCAGATCTATTGTCGCAGCAAGCTCATTTAGCACTTTGTTATGGCGCCAAGTGTATCGCCCTTGCCCTAATGACACCTTACACGCTGAGAGCACGTGTTCAAGTGTCTGCCTCCCCTGGCACAGGGGGCACTGCTCATCATCCGACTTTCCCCATTTCACAAGGTTGGTGGCCGACGGCAGCAGGTCATACAGTGATCTGACAACGAAGCTGAGCCTAAGAGGTGCCATATGCCATATATCATTCCATGTCAAGGACCTCTGCAGGGCTCCTTCCCATGTAGTCCATTGGCCTTGTTGGACCTGCTGCACTGCTTTTTGCAACCTCTTATCATTCTCAGCTTCTCGTATCTCCTGAACTACCATGTCTCTGCGCTCCCTGCTTGATGCCTTGGACCACCAGCGGATGTCTCCATGACCAAATCCCCGTCTATTCGTTTGTGTGTATCCGATTACCTCCCTCAGTTTGAGTGACTCTTGGGCAGCATCAACAGCTTCTTCCACTTTCCACTTCCTTCCCGTTTTCAGTGTGGGCTGAATGGACTTAACCACGTCATCAGCTGACTCGCGTAGCATCATTGCAAGCCTTGCCTTTCCAACTTTGTACTCTTCAACAACTGACTTGAAATGAAGCAGAAGTTTTGACTTTTTGCAGTACAGTGCTACATCTGACAGACCTGGTGGTACTCCTAGCCATTTCCTCATGAACTTGTTGACCTTCTTCTCTATGGCTTCCACTGTACTTGTGCTTATTTCATATATAAGCAGTGGCCACAGCAACTTTGGTATCAACATGAACTGGAGGCACCACAGCTTGAACTTCCCCAGGAGTCTGCTTTGGTCTATGATCTGTAGCCCTCTGTCTGCCATTTCTATTGTCTGTTGCACTGCCTTTGAGTCTTTTAATGAGGCATCGTACACCCTGCCAAGACTTTTAACAGGTTCCTCAATGACAGTAGGGATTCTTTGGTTGGAAACCGTGAATATGACCTCTGCTATCTTCCCTTTCCTGACTGATAGGCTTCTCGACTTCTTGGGTTTGAAGCTCATTCTGCACCAGCTGACTAGTTCATCCAGGCGTGCTAACATCCTCCGGGCCTGATGTTCATCTGATGTCAGAATTGTTGTGTCATCCATGAATGCTTTGAGCGGTGGCATGAGACACATTCCACCGAGCTTTGGACCTATAGCCATTCCTTCAGCCGCATTGAGGATTACCTGCATAGCCATCACGAATAGTATCGGAGAGATGGTACATCCCATCGCAATTCCAACTTCAAGGCCAATCCACTTCGTTGTGTACTCTCTGGTTGAAAATCTGACAGCAAACCCTGCGAAATACAGCTTCAGCATTGCTGCAATCTCTTGTGGAACATGATACATTTCTAGGGCCTGCCACAACATCTGGTGTGGAACGGATCCATAAGCATTCGCTAAATCCAACCAGATTACATGGAGGTTTGTTCTGTCAGACTTTGCCTTTTGGATTGCTTCCCATATCATTGTGGCATGCTCTAGACATCCTGGTGTACCTGGGATACCTCCTTTCTGAATGGTAGTGTCAATGTACCCATTTGCCAGGAGGTATGTAGTGAGTCTTTTCGCCATCACTGAGAAGAATATCTTCCCTTCCACATTGAGTAGTGAGATTGGCCTGAACTGACTGATGTCTGTGGAATTTTGCTCCTTCGGGATGTAGACTCCGTTCGCCTTTCTCCATTCCTTGCTTACAAGCTGGGTTTTCCACGCACTCTTCAGTAAACGAAGCAGTCGTTTGAGCACCTCAGGGCATCTCTTATACACCACATATGGAACACCATTAGGACCTGGAGCTGACTTGCATCGAGCTTTCTGGACAATGCTTTCTACCTCTTGCACCGTTGGGGGCTTGGTGTTAAATTCAGCTCCTGGCTTACTCGGCCATTTAAGGCCTGCCATGCTGCTGAGCGGCTCATCTTTGCGACCATCTGAATATGTCATTCCAAGGTGTTCTTCCAGGTCTTCTTTCCTGATGTTTAGTGTACCCGACCGTGGCTGCTCAAACAGTTCTTTGGCAAACTTGAAGGGCTCCCTGAAGAATCTTTCCCTATCCATTCGAGTCTTCCTTTTCTTCCTGCACAACCTTTCTGCTCTACAAAGGGCATTATGTTGGCCTTTCAGGTGCTCCCAAACCTGTCGTAACCCTTCCTTCTCTGCGGCAACTGCATTTTTGAACAGTTTTCGGGCATGCTTCTTCTGTTTTCTGATTTCTTCTATTTTAATTTGTCTTCTGCTTTTTCGTGGTGGGTTACTTTCCCTTGCCTCCCTCACTCCGAACACTTTGCGACAGTGCAGATATATTATGTCGCCGAAGATTTCCAGCTTCTTCTCCAAAGTTATCTGCTTCAGGTTGTTATCCAACTCTTTTGCCAAGGCTTCGTCCAGCTGTTCCCAAAGCCCTTTTGCACTGGCGGGTGGAAACTTGATTGCATCTCTCTTCCCGTCCAAGAAGTGTGTGAGATCATCATCAGGCAGATCAACTTGAATGTACTCAGCACTGTGGATTGACTCCTGGCTGCGTTCTTCTAACGTCTTATCCGTCGAGACAGAGCGCTGTTGATCTCCCCCTGATGACCTCCCACACCCCTTTTTCGTTCTGTGGATTTTCATTCCTCTCTGAGTAGAGAATTCCCTACCACAGGCACATGGAAACTCCAGCCGTTGTTCAGAGCTCGAAGTCCGTGTAACGGGTCTGGTCGATTCCAATGAGGCGCCTGTGGATTCATCATTCTCCCCCCCTTTCGGTGAATCCTGGGGGCATCTATCGTTTTGGGGTTCTATAGCAATTGAATACAGCTTACGGGGTGCTAATCCGGTCAGCCGGTTTCTAGTCTTTCCCAGTGTCATCTGTCTTTCCAGAAGTCAATCGGTCTTTTCCCGATTGTCACTGGTTTGACCATGTAACTATGATAGGAAACTCTTTACAGAGCGATACAACAGGAAGCAATCTGATCATCAGAACATTAACTGCAATTTAGTGGGTCATAAAATAATGTTTGAAAGTGGGTAAGTTAACTGCAATATAGTGGGTTATAAAATAATGTTTGATAGTGTGTAAGGTAACTGCAGTATTGTGCAGTCATGAAATAATGTTTGATGGTAGGCAAGGTAACTTTACAACTATAAATACTTTACATAGTTGATCACAAAATAATGTTTGATGGTGTGTAAGGTAACTGCAATATACTGTGTCATGACATAATGCTTGATGATGTTAAGCTAACTGTAATATAGTGGGTCATGAAATAATACTAATATTTGATGGTGCATAATTTAACTGCTTATAGTAAGTAACTCCTAATCAAGTTAAATTCCTGTCTGAATTGTGACCCATTTTCAAGGAGCAAAAAAGATGACCACTGTATCCTAGCAAGCATATCGTAATAATTGGCAATTAAAGTGGGCTAGCAACCTCATCATGTTAAACAAATACTACAGATCCACCATTACAAAAACACATGAAGTGCCTTGGTACAGGCTTCCACAACCGAAGTGGTCCCGTCATGCTCTTGAAAGAATGAAAAAAGAAATGAAGAAAGATAAAATAACGTAAATGATTGACAGTGTATATGGTACCTGCATAATATAAGCAGGGGATCAGGAAAGAGAGATATTGATCCTAGAGAGGAAGATTGAAGGAAAAAAAGAATGAAATCAAGAGAAAAATAGGGTTTGACAGGGCAAAATGGGACAAAGGACTACATTTCCATCTGTGTTCTTGAAGAATTAAAGAGAAATGAGATTCAAAGATGTGTGCAAGAGAGACATGAGGGCACTGGACATAAATCCAGCAACCTGGGAGGATGAAGCTGGTGATCGCACCAAGTGGCGATGCTCTTTACGGCGCCACCTCAGATTGGGCAAATAGAAGCTCTCACAGCAAGCAGAAGAGAGGAGAAAACATCAAAAGGAACACCAGGAAAAAAAACAGCTGAGGGCTGTCACCTCAAGGGCGCATTTCCATAGTCAGTTATGACCGAAGGGACTATTATTATAAAGAGAAATGACGTTCATTCATGGTCTTTCTCCAGAAATAAAAGAAAACTAATGTTTCTAATGTCAGTCTTCTGGGTGCTTCCATTTCTATAAATAAATTTGCATAACTCATTAAAGTTTTTGAGGATATAATGTGCAATCATATAATCAACATTACATATATTCTTAGGCAAATGCATGTCAGATGGTAAAACACTGGCTGAGCTAGGAGTGGGGCCTAATGGAACTGTTCAGCTTGAAATGCAGTCAGCTGACCCTGTAAATAGCCCACTCAAGCAATACCGACCCCGGCAAGAATACCATATGCCTGATGTTATAACAGTCAGGGTTATGACTGGTCAGTGTACATAAAAGTTAAATTTACTGTCTTTTTTGTTTGTTTTTTCTTTTTTTGGATGTAATAATGAACTTTTTTTTAGCAATTCATGAAGAAAGGACATTTAAAAATAAATTATTAATGCTGCATCAGTCACTATATTTAATATGATTTGCTGTGATGTTAGTAAATTTTAGGTTTCCCATTATACTTTTTTTAGTTTCTGATGTCCTCTTTAAGTGTTTTTGGTAAATATATCCCTTTACATTTTTTTTTAAAACTTAAAGTTTGCTCCTTTTTTTTTAAGGTTTATCATTTAATATTGTCATTTTTAATCCTTCTGTTTAATTTTTATTGGTTTTTACACTACCATGCATTACTATCAGATGAAGTTTCCCTTAAAGTTTTTTTTTTCAGTTTTAGGCTATTCATTATATTTTTTCAATGTTAGGTTTCCTCATTTGAATAATTACTTGAATTTTTGCCAGCATAAGCTGATCCTTGTATTTTTATCAGTTTTAAAGTTATTCCGTGTGTTTTAGAAAGGTCAAGGTTTTTTCTTCTTAACATTTTTGCCATTTATTAGCACTTTTCTTATATTGTTCGCAGTATTAGGTCTTTTCTTATATTGTTCGCAGTATTAGGACTTTTCTTATATTGTTCTCAGCATTAGGACTTTTCTTATATTGTTCTCAGCATTAGGACTTTTCTTATATTGTTCGCAGTATTAGGACTTTTCTTATATTGTTCTCAGCATTAGGACTTTTCTTATATTGTTCTCAGCATTAGGACTTTTCTTATATTGTTCGCAGTATTAGGTCTTTTCTTATATTGTTCGCAGTATTAGGACTTTTCTTATATTGTTCTCAGCATTAGGACTTTTCTTATATTGTTCTCAGCATTAGGACTTTTCTTATATTGTTTGCAGTATTAGGACTTTTCTTATATTGTTCTCAGCATTAGGTCTTTTCTTATATTGTTCGCAGTATTAGGACTTTTCTTATATTGTTCGCAGCATTAGGACTTTTCTTATATTGTGATATTGTTCTCAGCATTAGGTCTTTTCTTATATTTTTCACAGTATTAGGACTTTTCTTATATTGTTCGCAGTATTAGGACTTTTCTTATATTGTTCGCAGTATTAGGACTTTTCTTATATTGTTCTCAGCATTAGGACTTTTCTTATATTGTTCGCAGTATTAGGACTTTTCTTATATTGTGATATTGTTCTCAGCATTAGGTCTTTTCTTATATTGTTCGCAGTATTAGGACTTTTCTTATATTGTTCGCAGCATTAGGACTTTTCTTATATTGTGATATTGTTCTCAGCATTAGGTCTTTTCTTATATTTTTCACAGTATTAGGACTTTTCTTATATTGTTCACAGTATTAGGACTTTTCTTATATTGTTCACAGTATTAGGACTTTTCTTATATTGTGATATTGTTCTCAGCATTAGGTCTTTTCTTATATTGTTCGCAGTATTAGGACTTTTCTTATATTGTTCGCAGTATTAGGACTTTTCTTATATTGTTCGCAGTATTAGGACTTTTCTTATATTGTTCTCAGCATTAGAACTTTTTTTATATTGTTCTCAGCATTAGGACTTTTCTTATATTATGATATTGTTCTCAGCATTAGAACATTTTTTATATTGTTTGCAGTATTAGGACTTTTCTTATATTGTTCTCAGCATTAGAACTTTTCTTATTTTATGATATTGTTCTCAGCATTAGGACATTTCTGATGCTGTTCACAGTATTAGGACTTTTTTATATTGTTCTCAGCATTATTACTTTTCTTATATTATGATATTGTTCTCAGCATTAGGACATTTCTTATATTGTTCTCAGCATTAGGACTTTTCTTATAATTTCTTTTCAGTTGAAGGCTTTCCTCTTTATTTTTGTCATTTTAAGTTAACCTTTCATATTTATCCTTTTTATAAGATTTTTTCATTATATTTCTGTTCTTTTGTTAGGTCTTTCCTTGTTAGTTATAGGTTATTGCTTGTATTTTTGTCAGTTTTAGGTCATGCCTTATATTTTTGTCAGTTGAGGTTTTACCTAATAGATTTGTCAAATTTAGGTATTCTCTTTGTAATTTTGTTGCAATAGGTTTCCCTTTTATTTTATTTGTTGTAGGTTTCCCATACATTTTTATTAGTTTTAGGGTATCTATTTTCTTTTTGTCTCTTTTAGACATTTCCTTGTGATTTGATAGGACTCTATTATTTCCAGAGGACTGTGAAACTAAAGATGTTGTGGTGGAAATTGAAAGGTCAAGGACAAAGAAGCCATTCCTGGGAGGTTTTCGCAACAAGCACACTGGTGTGGAGTTTCACAATGCATCAGCCCAAACAATGCAAAAGCCAAGACCCCCACCAACATCAGAGCGGCTCTGTCGGGACACCCAAACATGTGAGCAGAGAAATACTGTAAGTTTTGATTATTTTATTGTATTTTTGTATATTCATTCTTCACTCTTCATCTCTTCCTGTCTCGTGCCATCAGCCCAAGATCTTTCCATGTTTTCTTCATCATTTTTATTTATGTCTCCATTTCTCTTCTCCATGTGTTGTTTTGTTGACTTCTGCTTCTCTTACCGTGGGGATTCCATAATAAGGACTGCCTGATAATGCTATCAACTGGTTTCCTCAATGTGTTTCCTATCCATAGGTTTGTCTTAAAGGAACAATTAAAATACTATTTGCTGATGAACTGGCACATATTTTCATATTGTTATCAGTATATTCACATACACTTCATCCAAAAGGCCAGAGGTTTTACTGATTGATATAGTGATATTGTAATGCTGTGTTGCATGTGTTGTGATGTGAATTAAAACCTGATAGTCAGTTGTTAGAACAGAGGTTTTATCAAATACGTCGGCGACATGTACTCTAGTATTTAACACTGAAATGCTGAATGCTGGGTCATGTGAAGTATCACTATCATGGGTAGGCAATCATTCTATACATAACCCCATCTCTGTGGTATTGCCTTTCTTTTCTTACTTACTCACTTAGTCGTTCCTCTTCTACCGTGAGGTGTAGAGGTTTGGAAGAGAGAGCGCCAGACTATTCTATCAGCTGTCTTCTTCCTGGCCTGGTTCCATTCTAGTCCTCGGTCCTTCAAAGATTGTCTAATGTTGTCCTCCCAGCGGACTCTGGGTCGTCCTGGAGGTCTGGATCCCTGGCTCTTTGTTTCCCATGCTTGTCGTGGTAGCCGATCTTCTCCCATTCTGCAGACATGGCCAAACCATCTTAGTTGGGACTGTTCTATTTGGGTCTGCAGGGGGGTGGGATTTTAGGCCTTGACGTATCGTCTGGTTGCGGACCATGTCTCTTCTTGTTACTTCAACCACCTTCCTCAGATACCTCATTTCTGAGGTTTGGATCTGGCTTTTGTGGGTTGTAGTCATTGCCCATGACTCGCATCCATATGTCAAGACTGGGACATAGGTGGAGCGGTATACAGCCATCTTCGTTTTCTTACCAACCTCTTTCTTGCTGAGGAATCCTCGATTTATGGCCTGATAAAGTCTCCCAGCCGCTGCTTTTCGAGTGGCCAACTCTTCTTTGATGCCCCCCTTTCGGTCTATAATAGCTCCGAGATATTTAAAGTGGTCGACCTGCTCCAGGACCTGTTCTCCCAACTTAATCTGATGTTTTCTTTCTTCTCGTGATATCACCATGGATTTTGTTTTAGAGCTGCTTATGACCATCCCTCTCTTCTCCAGCTCTTCCTTCCAGACTTGCAGGTTGGATTGGAGATGTGTCTCTGATTTAGCAATCAGGACAACATCATCAGCAAATGCTAGCTCTGAAATACAGACCTGTCTCATCTTCCAGTACCCCACTGAATACTTTCTTGTTCTCTCCTTACATGCCTTGATGACATCGTCCATGAGAAGTATGAAAAGATAAGGTGACAGGATATCGCCTTGTCTTACACCAGTGGTGGTCTTGAACTCTTCTGACTTATAGTTTGCTGTCCTCACATAATTTCTGCAAGACTTGTAGAAGCTCTGTATAGCATGTATCAGAGGTGCTGGAATGTTCTTCCTTGCCAAACAGTCCCAAAGTTTGCTCCAGGGGACCCTGTCAAACGCCTTTTCCAGATCTATGAAACAAAGATGGATCTCACTCTTGTACTCAAGGGCCTTTTCACTCAGCTGCCTGAGTGTGAAGATTAGGTCTTGAGTACTTCGGTTTGCTCGGAATCCGCACTGGGCTTCATCCAATTGTGGCTCAGCTAGGCATCGGAGTCTCTGCTCTAGGATTCTAGAGTAGATTTTACCAGGGACACTGAGAAGGGATATGCCTCTGTGGTTTCCACATTGTCGATTGTCACCCTTTTTGAAAATCGGTGTTATGATGGCAATCTCCCAATCCTTTGGTATGGCCTTGTTGCACCATGCTGCTTGTAGGACCCTTAGGAGTAATAGGTCGCCTGATGCTCCCATGTACTTAACCATTTCTGGTGTTATACCATCAATTTGCCTTGCTTGTCCTTTATAAATTTAAGAGGACATTGTTTTTCCTTCCTCATGTTCTTTAGGGTCTTATAGAACAATTTCTGGTTTTCTTGCGCATCCTTTTCTAGCTTTTCTCCAAATTCTTCCCAGGACTTCTGTTTTGCTGCTAGCACCTTGTTCTTTGCTTCTGTTCTGAGTATCACATATTCTCTATATTTCTCTATTTGTCCTGCTGTGTTTTTAGCTCCCAAGTATTGTTTCCATGCCATTTTCTTCTCTCTTATTTTCTCTTTGACTTCTTCTGTCCACCAAGGTGTCCTCTTTCTCTTGTT
Organism: Oreohelix idahoensis; assembly: GCA_024509875.1. Classification (NCBI taxonomy): domain Eukaryota; kingdom Metazoa; phylum Mollusca; class Gastropoda; order Stylommatophora; family Oreohelicidae; genus Oreohelix; species Oreohelix idahoensis. The sequence continues at coordinate 906,237 of JAMPIV010022325.1, read as the reverse complement.
CCCAAGTCGGACTTCACCACATGCTTCTGCAGCAGCTGTCTTTATGATGTCCTTGAATTTAAGCCACAGGGTTTCCAAGTCATCAGGTTGTTCTTCTGTGTTTCTCACCGCTGTAGCAATAAGCCCCTGATATCTGGTCTTAATTTCTGGATCTTTCAGCTTGTAGGTCTTAATGCTCATTTCTTCCGTTCGTTTACTTGGTTTCTTGCGTGGTGCTGGGCAGTTCCTAGGCTGAGCAACTCTTTCAGTTGTTCTTTTAATTGTAAGCAGGTAGTGATCACTTCCAATCTCTGGCCCCCTCCAGACTCTAGCATCCCGGACATATTTGAATGAGCTCCTCCTAACAATGGCATAGTCGATCACTGACTTCTCATTCTTTGTTGGTTCACACCTAGTATATGCATGTATGCGCTTATGGGGGAACTTTGTGTTGGTAATGATCAGATTCTGCTCACTGCAGAATCTGAGGAGTCGCTTTCCATTGTCATTGAGAGTATCTTCTCCATATCTTCCGATAACTCCACCCCATCTAGCATGGTCATTTCCAACTCTGGCATTGAAATCTCCGAGCATGATAATTTCATCTAGGCAGTCATCCACTGTCCTTTGAAGCAGCTCGAAGAATTCTTCCTTGACCTCTGCTCTCTCATCCTCATTTGGCCCATACACTATGACCAGGTTGACTATGGTTTCTCCTTCTTTTAGTTTTACAACCATAATGCGCTCCGAGACAAAGTTCCATCCCTTGATACTATCTTTCTGGTTTTTGGCCACAATGCAACCCACGCCCCCTTTAGCTCTTTCAGATGTGGGTACACCACTGTATAGCAGAGTGTTGCCATCGAGATCCATGACTCCTTGTCCCTTTTTCTTTGTTTCGGTAATAGCCAGGATTTCTAGTTTTGCTTTCCTCATCTCTTCCATCAGCTCCTCTTCTTTCCCATTTATACTTCTTGTGTTCCATGTTCCATAAGTCGTAGTCCGTAGTCCGTTCCAGTTCGTCGCCTTTAAAATCAGTCCGGTTTTCTCTCTTATATTGCTTGTAATCATAGTTTTAGACAAACAGGTGATTGGCCTGTTGTGCCTTTGCATGGTGGAGGGGCTGCCTCCTTACGGCCTCCATGCAGGCCGCCCTCCTCCTTTTTCATCCGGGCTTGGGACCGGCATAGGCGGAGTTGCCTTTCTTTTCATGATTTTCAAATATTCCAAACTGTCAGTCCATCTAGTATTTTCTCTCTGTATCTTCCTATCTCTTCTTCCCTCAGTCTTTCTTGTTATCTTGTGTTTTAGTTTCATTCTTCTTTTCATTTCATTTACATTTTCATATTTTGATTTACCTTCACCATATCTTGGCAGTGATTTGCCCCTTTCTTCACCCTCTCTAAGAATCTGTTCTTTAGATTTCTTAGCTGTCACATACCATTATTATTATTCTTCTAAATTAAAACCGCATCCTAGTGGTATCCATTAATTTCATCAGGGTCCACACATTACCTTCATAAATGAGGACTGGTTCATTGTAAAACTCGAGAACCCATTTTCTCACTTTCATGGATTAATGATTTATTGCACAGTATATTACTTATGTCGGCGTCTGTGGCCTAATGGATATGAACACAGTTTCATAATCCAGATATACCAGGTTCGAAACCTGCTGCAGGCAGTTTGGTAGCAGATCGCTTTGTGTGGATTTTTAACAATGGTATAAGCGCTGTATTGTTCAGAAAGCAATGGCAAACTACTGAATGAAAAAAATTGCCTAGAAAAATCACAAACAGCCAATAAAAGCTGGGGTTGATTGCGACTTCCTGTAAAGGATAAGCAACTAACTATATTACTTACAGTATATTTTGGGAAGTATATGGAGATCAAGAGAAATCGGATCCAACACGAAAATAAGAATCACTCAAATGTGAAGTCAGTACTATTATATGGCTCTGAAACATGGAGAACAACAAAGACAACAACCAAAAAGCTACAGACTTTCATAAATGGGTGTTTGCGTAGAATAGAGGGATTAAAATGGTATGACAAGGTTACCAACGTGGAACTGATGACAAGAACCAAACAAGTGCCAGTGGAACAAGAGATGAGAAGAAGATGCTGGCGATGGATAGGACACACACTGAGGAAACCTGTTGATAGCATTACAAGGCAGTCCTTATCCTGGAACCCCCAAGGCAAGAGAGGCAGAGGTAGATCAAGAAGCACATGGAGAAGAGAGCTGGAAACAGAGGTGAAAATGATGAGGAGAACGTGGAAAGAACTTGAGATGATGGTATGTGACAGGAGGACTTGGGATGTGTTTGTTGAAGACCTATGCTCCTTTGGGAGTGGATGGTTATGATGATGATGATGATATTACTTACTACATACTGCCCTGTGTAGTTCCTAAGGGTCTCTGATAAGACGAAGAAAGAGTAGAACCACTGTTATGTCAGGCATGTCACACAAGGCAAACAACCTGAGGCTGGCAACCTCATGTCACACAAGGCAAACAACCTGAGGCTGGCAACCTCATGTCACACAAGGCAAACAACCTGAGGCTGGCAACCTCATGTCACACAAGGCAAACAACCTGAGGCTGGCAACCTCATGTCACACAAGGCAAACAACCTGAGGCTGGCAACCTCATGTCACACCAGGCAAACAACCTGAGGCTGGCAACCTCATGCCACACAAGGCAAACAACCTGAGGCTGGCAACCTCATGTCACACCAGGCAAACAACATGAGGCTGGCAACCTCATGTCACACAAGGCAAACAACATGAGGCTGGCAACCTCATGTCACACAAGGCAAACAACCTGAGGCTGGCAACCTCATGTCACACAAGGCAAACAACCTGAGGCTGGCAACATCATGTCACACAAGGCAAACAACCTGAGGCTGGCAACCTCGTCATATGAAACAAATAGTTACAGGAGCCACCACTGCAAGAACATGAGATTGCTTGGTGCAAGCTTCCTGCGAGGGGGACCAGCTGCACTTTTAGCTTCATGCTCCAGGTGGAGCAAAAGGAAAATGATAATGATGATGATGTAAACTAAACAGCCAAATTGTGAATAACGGCGGAACAAAGTTTATAATTGACCTAACTTCATTACATCTCATGAACGTCCGATTGACGGAGTGGACTCTCGCAGCAAAGGTGCTGGGTTCAAATCACGATACAGACACGCTCCAGTCTACCCAGCTGTAAATGGGCACCTGACTTTGAGTTAGGGGAGGAAAAGGCAATGAGGAAGGGAACTAGTCACCCCACTTCTCAATGCTGGATCTAGTATGGTGAAGTCTCTAACACTTCACTCCCCTACAGCATTATCTGCTGTGAGACTACCTTTACCTTTTTTAACCTCATTATAATAATTTATGGACTATGAAAAGGCGTTTGATGTGTACACAAATAATCACTTTTGGAACTGATGAGGCACTGTGGTGTCCCCTAAAGATCATTAATTTAATGAAGATAACATATGAAGACATGAAATGTAGAATTCTTCATTAAGAAACAACTTACAGAAACGTCTGAAGTAAAAACTGGACTGCAGCAGGGAAGCCTTTGTCACCATTTCTCTTTTTATTAACTATAGATTGGGTTATAGAAACAATGATATCAGCCAACAGAGATGAAATTCAGTGGACTCTGACTAAACAGCTTGATGATCTAGACTTTGCAGACGATCTTGTTCTTTCCCATTAGTCGTTACTAGATGCAAGGCAAATTAAAACACATAATGAGAAGCCTCAGCAAGTGGGTCTGGAAATAAACAGGAAAAAGACAAAGATTGTGAGAATAAATGCAGGAAATAGTAACAAGATTGCACATGGTAAAACACTCCTTAAAGATGTAGAATCATACATCAAGTTTGGGTGCAGTATAGACAAAGATGGAGGAACAAATAATGATATCAAAATAAGAATGCAAAAGACAAGAGGAGCTTTCATTTTATTGGAAAATATATGGAAATCATACGAAGTCAAGTCCAACACAAACAATAAGAAAATCTTCATCTCAAATGTCGTCAGTCCTATTGTAAGACTCTGTAACATAGAGAACAATAAAGACAACAACACAGACTTTCATAAAAGGGTGCCTGCATAGAATAGAAGGATTGAACAAGATCACTAATGTGGAACTGATTGCAAGAACAAGACAAGTGCCAGTGAAACAAGAGTTGTGAAGAAGACGCTGGCGATGGATAGGACACACATTGAGGAAATCTGTTGATAGCATTACAAGGCAGTCCTTGTTCTGGAATCATCTGGATGATAGAGGTAGAGGGGACTGAAAAACATATGATATGAGAACTGGAGAAAGAAATTAAAGGCATAGGCATGATTTGAAAAGATCTTGAGCTAACGGCACTCAGCAGGAGGACTTTTGCAAAATTATTGTTGAAACCCTTGGCTCCTTGGTGAGCTGAAGGGTTATGAATAAATAAAAACATCCTTGATGGTCTATGAAGCAGAAATGACTGTTTTCTTGACAAACAATAGAACCAGCAAAAGATAACACAAGCTTACTTACTTAGTCGTTCCTCTTCTACCATGAGGTGTAGAGGTAGATAACACAACCAAAAAATTTTATCTCTTGTAGATTTCTGTGCTTTGTAATGTTCCATTGACATGTCATTTATGATTGAAACAATGGACTTTTGCTTTCATTACAGCGTCAACAAACACACAACTGTACCAGCACTCAGATGACTGGTATAGGAGTTTACATCAGCAACATAGAAGATAAGTTGATTACTCCAGGAGAGTACACTACAGCTGATGATTACTGGGCAATGATTCTTAATAACGTAAGTGTGATGACTTGAGTTTTTAGTGATTGAAAATCAAATTACACTTGGTGAAAACTAGAACTCTTAAGAAAATGCTCACAAATGCAGATCTTGGGACCCAATACTGAAGACTAAACACTGAGACCACTGCACCTACCAAGTATTTTTTTTTTAACCTTAAATTGTCTACGGGATGTAGTAGCCAGTCCCATGCCCAACCCTCCTTAGTTGCTTCTTACGACATTCATGGTAGGGAACAGTGTTACTATTCTTTGCTCCCCTTTCAGGCCTCGCTAACCCATGTGTTATAAGAATTGTTATTGTTAATCAGAATCGACCTCCCTGCACTCAGGCAAACCCATAGGTGCTCAGTCTCCTTCAGCAAATGTTGATATTAGTACAGTGCTAATTTTACAAGACAATGTCTTGGCTGATGCAAGGTTGGGCGCTTGGGCTGGGAAATAAAGTTTGCAACAAAAATCAGAATGTTCCACACAAAAGTCAAGTCAATCTTTTTGTCTGGCTCTGAAACATGGAGAACACACACACACACAAACGACAACCAAAAAGATAGACTTTCATAAACAGGTGCTTACATAGAATAGAAGAATTGAAGTGGTATGACGAGATCATTAATGTTGAACTAATGGCATCATGGACCAGACAAGTGCCAGTGGAATGAGAGATGAGAAGACGACCCTGATGAAGGATAGAACACATGTTGAGGAAACCTACTGATAGCATAACAAGGCAGTCCTTGATCCGAAATCCCCATGGTAAAAGAAGCAGAGGTGGACCAAAAAAACACACGGAGAAGAGAACTGGAGGCAGAAATGAAAATGTTGAGGAAGACATGGAAAGACCATGAGCTGGAGGCACGTGACAGGAAGACGTAGCATGTGTTTGTTGAAGGCCTATGCTCCATGGGGCGCTGAAGGATGATGATCTACCAAGCATGACATGAGGCAACTAAAGAGTTGTCCATAAAGTGAGCAAACTCATTATATAAAACAAAATGCTGCATGCTGCAAAAACGACAATTACAAGAGCAGATGAAGTCCTTTGGCATATACTTCCTGCGAGAGGACAAAAGTGCTACATTAGTTTCTATCCGTCATGGTCATCAGTAGTATAACAGGTAGCAGTTTTACTTTTGAAAGTGGAGACCTAAGTTTAACCCCCTCTTGGGGCTCACTTTGTCACACACCTTGCAAGTTGACAGTGTATACTAATATTGCTGAGAGAAATGGAATATATCATTCCCCCCCCACACACACACTATGCGTAACAGCAGAAAATATAAAGTTTTTATTTTTATTATCAGTTTGTTTGTGTAGCTAATTAAGCAGACAGATCATGCAGCTAAGTAAGCAGATAGATCACTCAGCTAAGTAAGAAAATAGCTCAGTAAGCAAATACACCAGCCTACAGAATGCTGAGGTGCAGGAAGACTGGCTACACAGTTACCTTCGGCCACTTCCTAAACTTGGCAAAGACCCCACACTGCTCAGCAGCTATCAAATTATCTTGCTACACAATATCTATGGTAAATTGTTTGAAAAGATAGTTGCAAGACAAGTAATGAGCCACCTCGAAAATGCACACATCCTTCCTGATACCCTGGGTAGCTGTAGGCCTATGAAAACAACATGGGGTAACACTGGAACATTTGTGTACCAGGGATTCCAGGGTAAAAGAGAAACGGTGGCTGTTGCAATTGACCTAGAGGATGCTTATAACAGTGTGGACTTTGCAACCCTAATAGACTGTATAATGGCATGTTAGATGACAAGGTGGATAGCAGCTGCCTTAATGGAGACATCAGTTGCATTTCGCTTGGGAACTTGGACATCAGAACCAATGCGCATTTCCCAGGACTACCCCAGGGTTCTCCACTATCACCAGTGCTGTTTAACATCTACACAGCAAAAGTAGCAACCTTTCAACCAACAGGACTGGGGCAAACATTAACTTTCGCAGATGACATACTCATGTACAGAACTGGCTCAGACAGATAGGAAATGGTCCAAGACATACAAGAGACACTATATGCGGTTTCTAAATGGTGTGAGGAAAGCGGATCAAAGGTCAATCCCAACAAGGCCTGTGTTATGTGGTGCTCTTCGAACAGCTCCATAGTGAAAGCAGACCTTCCAGATATCAATTTAAATGGGCAGAACATTGAAAGGCAAGACAAGCTGAAGTATCTGGGAGTAACGTTTGATCGTGGACTATCATTCAAGTATCATGTCGAACTGATCATACAGAAGTGTAAGCGAGGACTGGCAGCCTTAAAAACAATGGCTGCTGTGTGCTTGGAACAGAGACTATTGTTTCTCCTGTATCATCAGCTCGTGATTTCAGTAATCAAGTATAGGCCAGGATTACTCACACTGTCAGTGTCACAATGTGAGCAACTGGAACGCATTCATAATGAAGGAATGTGACTAGTTTTCGGCTGTACATGTGATACCCCCATTGTGACAATGAGATACATGCTCAGATTGCTGTCGATTAGATCCAGATATGCAATGGCCCAGGCAAAAGCCTATCTACGGGTAACCACCGACAAAAGACACCCCCCTACACGAGAACATAGCTGACGTCAAAGGAGCAAGAATCAAGAGAGGGATGTCATGGATGGCACAGGCTACGATTGGTCAGGTGACCAGGGTTGAAAATGTATCCAAAGGCGAAGAGTGGAGTAAGTCAGGGGAGAACTGGATAAACTACCAGCTGGTCATCATTAGCCTTGGCAGAGAGTGCAGATCTTGGGGCAATGGAAAAGCAGAGCTGGAGATTAATCAGCTGATAAGTGATCATGCTGGGAATGATGACGCCATTGTGTACACTGATGGGTCTGTAGTGCGTGGTGAGAAATCAGGCTGGGGCTTCTCTGCGAGAATAAAGGGCAGGGTCGTCACTGAACAAGGGGAGGGGAAAGGAGGGGGGGGGGGGTTAAGAAATGTGACGTCATGCACGAAAAAACGAATGAGGATTGGTACTTTTATAAATGATGTTGGAACAAAATAGATTTTGTAACCTCCATCCCCATAGTCTTTTTTATTTTTTAATCCACAACAGTTAATAACTTCCTCATGGGCAACTTACATTTCTTTTTTTGTTAATTTTGTATTTCTTTTTGGAATATAATGTAATACACACATTTCCAAAAAGCAATGTTGACCTGGAGGCAAATGGACTTCTAGTTTGTTCAGTGAAGGAGCATTTTTCTTTGCTGTGAGAATTATAATGAAGAGAAATAATTCATTGGTAACGCCATCAGTTTTTAAACCCTTGAATTTTGTGGATTTGCTCTCAAGTTTAACATTATCTTATGAAACTTTAACATAAGTAAGAACTGAAGTTATTGATATGTTTACTTTACATTTAATTAATTTTTTTACTCTTTGAATTTAAATTAAGTCATAATGAGTGATATTTTAAATAAAAATAGCAATATTTAACAAGCAAAGCAAAGCCTGATTAATTAAACACTGTTTTACTTAAAAGATTGTTATTTGGTCTGCACTAGTTAACTAATTTACTTCAGTTACATTCTTTCTTTGCAGTGATACAAAATTGTGGGGAAAAGTTGGGGTGGGGTGTCAGGGATGTATGACGTCTCGTAAGTGGGGAGTCTTGGTTTTTGTGATGAAATTTGACACGTCCTCAGAAGAGACCCTGATGCCATCACAAGAATAGCTATGCTATGGACCCCCCGAAGGAAAGCGAAAGAGAAGCCGACCAAAAACAACTTGGCGGAGAACTGAGGAGGCCGAGATGCAAAGAATCAACCAGAGCTGGGGCACTGTATGAAGGAAGGCCGCCTACCAAACAAAGTGGAAGCAGTTTGTTGCTGCCCTATGTCACCAGTCGTGATGGCCACTGAATGCTCTGACAATTGGCGGCTAAGGGTCAAAGAAGAATAAGAAACTTATGCCAAGTCCTGTCATGCGCAATCAGCATAAGCTCTTTTCACATTTTCCTCATCATTTTCACTTCTGTCTCCAGTTCTCTTCTCCATGTGTTTTTTTTTTTTGCTCTACTTCTGCCTCTCTTTCCATGGTGATTGTTATAGATGAAACAGTGTAGTATTGTTGAAAAATAACCCCTTTACTGGTGAAATTTAGCTCTTCTGCGGTAACTTTTTTGTTTTTGTTTTGGTAAAGTTTTGCCTCATTTTGGCAAGGCGCGTCCCGTTCAACCTAGTCAGTTAAATTAGGGCGCATGTCCAAATATAAAAGACCCTTAGGTCTGAGATGACGACTTTATGCATAGGGGTGATTAAGCGATACAGTATCCTTGAAGTAACTCTTTACTTTTATGTTATACGCTACTGCAGTAGCCCATTATTTTATGCAGCTTAGAATGGAATTTAGACAAAAATAATTCATGTATTAAAATGTTTCACTGGAACAGAAATATGACTAATATTATTATTAACTTTGTTTTCCAGGTGATTATCCTACAAAAAAACTTTCGCCGGTGGCTGGCCAAACGTTATGTGAAGAAGCTGAAAGAAGACAAAGAAAAGAGACTAGAATGGGAGAGACTGGAAGAGCTGCGGAAGAAGAAAGAAAAAGAAGAGCGTATCCAACGAGAATATGCCCGCAGAATAAATCCGAAGACAAAAGCAGATTTCGATAGACTTCTTCACTGTTTAGAGAGTATGTAATATGATAAATGTTTAAATATCTATGAGCTTCTTTACTGTTTAAAGAGCATGACCTTCGACCATTGCTTAATCTATATTTCTATGTTTAAAAAGTAGTATATTCTAAATTTTTATGATTTTGCAAACATCTAATTCATCACCATTTTGGTTCTAATTGGGGTATATAGTTTGGTTTTTTTTAAATTCTAAATACATGCTCTATTTATTTAGGTTTTTTTTTTACAGATTACATACCCAGAAATATGTTATTATGATTCTATGCTATGAGTGTATGTGGTATATCCTTTTCTTTCTCTGCCGTGATCTCCCTTATTATTACTACAGTATTTTTGGGACTCTTGATTAATTTAATTTATTGTATTTTCTAAGGTTTCTTTACATTTTGTTAGTTAAGTTTTATGGAAATGCAAGGGAGCCGTGCTGGTGTAATGGTTACAACGTTGTACTGGCGACCAGGTTTTCAAGGTTCAAGCCCGGGTGTTGGTGCTTGAAGGAGTGTCAACGACCGGGATTTTGACTGAATAATCTGAATGGCTCCTGAGATAAACCCTCTGTGGATGGGAAGGAGCAAAGCTCCTGACCGGGTTGGAAGGAAAGTCCTCAGGTTCCCCAGCCTCGCAATAACATGTCATTGGGCCGAAGGGCTGAAAGCCCAATTGCCGCTGGTTAAAGGGAGAAAAAAAAAATGGAAATGCAAAGTTTTATGGATATCAGTTGTAAGTATTTTATTTCTGTTTGGATAATGTAGTTACGTGTCCCTAACTTTTTGTACTAGAGTATGTAGCTGTTAATTTTTTAATTTGGATGTACTGACAAACTAAATTGTCAAACTCTGTTGGCAGGTCAGTTGTCAGCATTGTATTCTAAAGATAGTAGGCTTCCAAGTATTATAGTAATAGTTTTATTTCTTGTTCTTAATTCCTAAGTATTAGTAGGTACTCTGCTGTGGAATCTTTCTTCGAATAGTCTGTGCAGTAAGGTTCATCTGTCATAAATTACCTCATTCTTAACACATTAACTACCAAATTGAAAAACACACTGTGGCCGAATTAAATTTTTTTCCCATTTTCAAACTGTAGGTGTTTGCACAAAGTAAGCTGTAGTTTTCATAATTGTTTACAGATTTTTATGAATTACACGTCATTTTAAAGATAAATGAATGTACTATTACCATAAGCACCATTTGTAACTCTAATAGAGGTTGTTACTATTTAACGGTCCTCCTATGGCCGAGGACTTGCAATATTTTCAGTTATAACTGCTGTTGCCACGGTAAACAGTTTTATACGATTTGGTAACTAACCCAAAACGCTGAAAAATATGAACATAATATCAATTTTCTAGTGTCCTACAACAACCATGCTTTGAGACTTTGTTTTCCGGTGGCAACTTAAAATCTTGAACCAGATCAGAAAGTGTTTCAGTACATTTTTCATTCGTTTTATTACTAAAATTAGATCGACACTCTGAGCGGCTCGCGGTCCAAATGATAGAATTTTGTAATTTTGACATGTCTGTATTGGACTATAATACAATGTATTGAAGAAAAGGCATTTCTGATGCAAAAATATAATTAATAATAATAATAATATTAATAACAGTCATCATCATATCTTCTTCTCCTCTTCCCTGATTTAAACCATTAAGGCTACAAAAAAAGGCAATATTCATCATAACATCTTTTGTCTCTATGTCAAGTCTTTTAGTGACATCTCTGCAGTGTCTGCCTATTGTTTTCTTGCTGTCTCTTGGTTTAGCACCTTCATCTGTTTTGCATATATGTTCTTTATCTCTTTTTTGTTCTCCTTTCTTCCCACATGGTCAAACCTTTTTAGCGTATGAAAATAACATCAAAGAAGAAATTATATTTAGACTTGTCAAATACTTGTTTTGGCTTTTGTATCAGAATGGCGTAAAGAAGAAATGGAGAGAATTGATTCTACTCTGACTGGAGCTGAACGTAAAGCTGCCATGTGCATGTTATTAGATCAGGAGACTGAACTCTTGTCTGCCATTGAAAGGCACAAGAATGAGGCTAATTCAGACAACCGGTCCTCGAAAATTATGAATTTTCTGGAGAAGGTAAGTCATTACAAAACTGTACATTCGACACTATGTATGAGTGGCAAGCGGGACTGTAATACTAGATTCATTTTAATATTCCTGTACCATTCTCATGAAGCCTACAGCCATCACATTAGCTGGTCCCTTTGCAGCAATCCTGCACCAAACATTCACCTTACTCTTGCAGTGATGTAGTTTCTGTAGCAACCTCATATAAGTCACCTTGTACGACATGCCTGACGGTACAGTAGTTCCACTCTTTCTTGGTCTCATCAGAGGAGTCCCCCAGGAACTAGACAGGAGGGCTAATACTAGATTAGTGCAGTCGTAATCAATATCAGTTTAAATATGTAAGACACCCATATATTAAACTTTGGTTTGCGTTTCTGAAAAAGGTGGAACATTAAAAATTATTCCATTAATAACATATGAATGGCCAGAGACTGTCAAAATTTTACTACCAGTGTGATATCAGTGATTATGCAGTAAATTTATGTAGTAATATTAAGTACGACAAATATTGGAAACTAAGAGCCAGCGATCCAGACCTCCAGGACAACCCAGAGTCTGCTGGAAGGACAACATTTGACAGTCTCTGAAGGACCGAGGACTAGATTGGAACCAGGCCAGGAAGAAGACAACTGATAGAATAGTATGGCGCTCTCTCTGGCACATCTCTACACCCCAGGGTAGAAGAGCAACGACCAAGTAAGGTATGAGATAATCTTGTGAGTTCATGGAGTACATGATTAAGACTGCACACTACAAGTTACCAACAGTTCATGTCACCCTATCTATCCACAAGTGAAAGAATGTGTGATGTTGTAAGCAGAATACTTAGTATGCAGTTGCTATGTAGTGATATTGTTCAGTTGCTTGATAGTCCATTTTTGAGAATGTGAGGAACTTCATCACCTTTAAACCAGAGCACTTCTTTCATTGCATTATATCTTTGTAAATTCAGCCGCTTCCCCAGATCCTGTAGCAGGGTTTCCTATTGAACTCCTGGATTTATCATATGCCCCTGGTACAGTTTTCCTTTAGAGATCATAATCTGTCATTTTTCTAATGCCAATTTTTTTCATTCAGTAGTTTGCCATTGCTTTCTGAATGGTACGGCGCTTATACCATTGTTAAAAATCCACACAAAGCGATCTGCTATCAAACCGCCTGCAGTAGGTTTCGAACCTGGTATATCTGGATTATGAAACTGCGTTCATATCCATTAGGCCACAGACTTAGTCATAAAAATTACTGATCACTTTTGAAATTGATGGGGCATTATGGGGGTTCCCCTTTAACCTATATAAGAAAGCATTTGAAGATCAGAACTGCAGAATTCTTCATGGAGGACAATTTACATAATTGAGATAAGAACTGGGGTTTACTGGCTGTAGTCTGGGTTACGAAAGCAACACCATCAAGCAACAGAAATGGAATCCAGTGTACTCTGACTAAATAGCTTGCTAATCAAGATTTTGCAGTTGACCTAGCTCTTATATCCCATAAACCATAATCTGATGCAAGACAAATTGAAGATACTCGATGAGAGGTCATAGCAATTTGGTCTCAAAATACACAGGGAAAGGAGAAAGAAATGCAGCAAGTGACAGCAAGATTGCACTTGAAGAAACATCTGTACAGGATGTAAACTCATACATATATCAAGGCAGCAATACAGACAGTGAGGAACAGACAATGATATCACAATAAGAATACAAAAATGGCAAGAGCTTTCACTGCATTAGGAAATATATGGTAATCAGATGAAATCAAGTCAGACACAAAAAAAAGAATCTTCAAATCAAATGTCAAGATAGTCCAACTTGTGTGGCCGTGAATGGGTGTGAAAAAAAAAATCTAAAAAAGGTGATTCGTCTTACGAGGACAAAAGACAAAGAAAATAGCCTGAAACATGGCCCTGAAACATGGTGAACAAAACAAAATCTAGAAGTTACAGATTTTCAAAAATTGGTTCTTTCATAGAATGGAAGGATTGAAATAATATGACCAATGTCGAACCTTTGACAGAAACCAGACAAGTGCTTGTGGAACATGAGAAGAGAAGAAGACCCTAGCTTTGGATAGGATGCACACTGAAGAAAACCTGTTTACAGCATTACAAGACAGGCCTTGTTCTGGAATCTGCAAGGTAAAAGAGTTAAGGTAAAACAAAGAAAACAAATGGAGAAGGAAACTGTTGACAGACATGAAAGGGATACAAAATGGATGGCACAAGACAAGAAGGTGTGGCATGAGTTCTTTTGAGGGTCTATGCTACTGAGACAGACAAAGGGTAATGAATGAATAAACATTATACTGCTGGGCTGTGTAATAGAAAGGTTTAGAATAAAGAAAAAAATAATGTACTGACAGATAAACATTATACTGTTGGGCTGTGCAACAGAAAGGTTTAGAATAAAGAAAAAATAAAATACTGACAGATAAACAGACTTGACTACACTTGTAATCTAATTAATGTTTGTTTCCATCAGGAGCATGACTGTAAGCTGACACAGGAGATCATTGAATTAATTGATCGTGAAGCCGACCTTCTCATGCGAGGAGTTAAAGAGAGCAACCTCACTGGGCTCCGAAAAAGGATATGCACCCTGTTCTTACAGTACATCAAGGCGCCAACCTTTAACCCAGAGGCTGCTAAGTTTCTCAAGGTTTGTCATGTGTAACTCATGCTGGCCATAATGTTGATTACCACGCTTAGGTCCCAGGGGTCTCTGAGGAGACAAAGAAAGAATAAGGTTAATGCTTCCTCAAGCATGTCATGAGAGGTGGCTAATACTTTACATGTCAGGTTGTGCGTGGGGCTGGCAACCTCATAGTGTAAAACAAAAAAGCTACAGGAGCCACCACTGCAAGAGCACTTGAATGCTTTTGTTGCAGGTGTCCTGTGAGGCAACCAGCTGCCGAGGTGGATCCAAGCATAAGGAGTGAAAAGGGAGATCATTGATGATAATGTCCATTGGTTGTGATTTCAAAGCTAACAAAGGTACAGTTGTATCTTTTATCCATATGTCAAAAGGCTAATGCAGTGGCTTACTAACTGACTTCACAGCTACCCTTTTATGTCAGTATCAGACAGAATCACTATCTAATGTACAGGGCAGAAAGATCACAACATATAAGATAAAGATGTCTGACAAATGCTGCAACTGTCACTGTTTAAGACTGAATGAGACACCAGAAGGTCAGGAAGTTGGTGCTTCATAATAATAATAATAAATTCTTTAAGCACCAAACACGGCGCATAAGGCAGAAACCAGTGCTCTCCAGGTTGTACGTTGTGACGCCACTCCTCTTAGCTCTTGCACATTGTTTAATCCCAACGTTCTTCCTTCTCTTATTATTGTTCTTCTGAGTGTTTCTTTTGGTCTTCCTTTTTTCCTCTTACCCTCAGGAACCCAAGTGAGTGCCTGCAATGGTATTCTGTTGTTTTGCATTCATAGAGTGGCAGAAAATAAAATGGTGTGGACACTTTGTTAAAGTAAACCAAATCAGCTAGCCTGCTGCAGTAGATCTCACCACCAGGCATGGGAAATGCTCAAAAGGAATGTGAACATAACATTTTAAAAATCCAGAAACAACATTTGTGATGCCTTCCAGAAGCACACGAGAATAAAAATGGCTTCTCTCGATGAAACTTAGCAGCGCTTTCTTTCACCTTTACCTTGATATTACATATATTGCAGCACCAATTGCATTGATGTACAAAGTAACTGAGTGTTTCATGACTGAGCACAGACATATTATGCTGTTAGTCCTTTCTCAGAATCTTTTTCTAAAAAAGTATACAGTTTAAACATGGTGTAACAGAATATTTTTTCAATGAGGCCATCCTTATACAATGGATTGTAACTTTAGAGTGGATCTGTTTTCAGTTTTTGCCATTGTTTGAACATGTTTTCTAAGAGTTACACTTCACAGTCAGAAATTCAAAAGAGTTGTGATACAGTGGATCCCTTCTCACTGCAACATCCCTGGAAATGAGGAGGCTGACAGATTGGCAAAGGAAGGAGGAAAGCTTGACACAAGCATAACTTATGCAGAGGCTAAGAGTTTTATCAAGCGCAGATACAGGAGCAAGTGGAAAGCAGAACATCCAGGCCACAATAAAAATGATGTGTATTACCAGCTCAGCAGATGTGAACAAGTGGTAATCTTCAGACTTTGCACAGATCACAACAGATTGGGATACCATCTATTCAGTAAGTTAAAGATAGGAACTACCAATCAGTGTAACTGTGGCACTGATATAATGACTGCTGATCATCTACTTCAAAGGTGCCCAACATATGAGGAACAGAGAAAGTACATATGCCATTCTTACAAAAACTCTAAGGAGATGTCAACAGCCTCAGACTGACTACTGCTTTCTTTGAACATATTCAAGTTGATGTCTCAGTGTGAATGAAGAAGAAGGCTAAAACTGCTGGAATTTGGCATCAAACGTAAGACCAGCAGGGATGGACGTATGAGAGGACACATCCTCCGTGTATACAACCACTGCGCAACAGGTACAATAAGCATTCATACCCTTCGACATTTGCTGAGGGAGACTGAGCACCTATGGGTTTGCCTGGAGTGCAATGATGCCGATTCTGATTAACATTAACATAACCTATATAATCTTCATGTTGGTTTACAGTATTTTTTGTTTAAAGCTGGACATATATTTTAAAGGGAAAAGGATCATCTAATTCAGATTTATTTTGAAGATGATCCAAGAATTCACCAGTTCATTAGCATTTAGTTCCCCAAGGAGTATAGGCCTTCAGCAAACTCATGACAAGTCTTCCTATCCCTTGCCATCAACTCGAGGTCTTTTTGTGTCCTCATCCCATTCATTTCTCTCTCCAGTTCTCTTCTCCATGTGCTTTTCAGTCTCCCTGTACCTCTCTTACCCTGGGGATTCCAGAACAAGAACTGCCTTGTGAGGATATCAACAGGTTTCCTCAGAGTTTGTCCCATCCATCTCTTATTCCACTGGCTTTTGTCATGAGTTGTACAACAGTGATCTTGTCAATTAATTTCAATCCTTCTGTTCTACGTAAGCACCCATTTGTGAAAGTCTGTAACTTCCTGATGTGTTGTTTTTGCTGTTCTCCATGTTTCAGAGTCATGCAATAGGGCTGACCCACCATTTTAGTTTCAGATTTTGTGTGCGTGTGTTGGACTTGATTTTATTTGATTTTCACATATTTCCACGTGCGCTGAAAGCTCATCATGCCTTCTGTATTCTTATTTTGATAAAATTGTCTGCCCCTCCCACTTTTTCTATATTGTTGCAAAGATATATTATGATTCTACATCTTGTAGAGGGGTTCCTTCAAGTGCAGTCTTGTTATTAATTTCTATATTTATTCTCATTAAATTTATCTATTTCCTGGTGATGCTAAAATAGCCATGAGTAAAAATATACAATAACCAATGGAGGAAGTAAGAAAACGAGGACAGCCTAGACTAGCTTCAGATGGAAAAGTTTAAAAAGGCATGTAGCCCAGGAATAGACATTTTCAGATGGAAGAAGTTGGAATAATGGAACAGATTCAAAGTTGGATTAGTGGGTTACAGATATTCTTTAAAAAAAGTAGTCTGACAACAAGCCAAGCTTTGTAGCAAGCGCTAGATCTAAAGCCAGTAACAAACTGCTGCTGTGATGCATCAAAACATAAGCCATTGGAAAGAAATAGGAAAGAGAACTCACAAACATGAATGTTATATTATCAGAATCAGCTACCTTTGATAACATTAAAAAATATTTGTGGAAGACTTGTGAATTAATATTCTTGAATTATCTTCCAACAGGTGCCTCAAGACCCAACAACTCTGCGAAAGAACATTAACTACTGCCGAAGCTGTGGTTGTTATCTACCATCCACTGATTTCTTCATCACTACAAATTCCAAAAATGCAGGTCGTTGCCGTTATTGCCAGAAGATTGAGAATGAAGGCCGACAGCGTGAGGACCACACCTATTTTCGGGTTATGCTCAAAGCTCTACATAAGTCAGAAGAGGCTATGCAAGATGGAAGCACTTTGTGTTACCTACTGCAGGTCTGTCTGATTTGTTTGCCTTAGGCAGAATCAGCATTTTACATGGATCACTTGAGTTTTGCTTCAAGATATGCTGAATTTTTAACCTAACTGACTCATTCAGAAATGAGGTCAAACTAGGAATTTTCATGGGCAGGGTTCCTAACTAGTGTCTTGCGAGGATCATGAGGTGTGTCAAGAAATGTCAGTTTCTATTCTGTTACAAAATATGAAAGCAATAATATAACCATAAGCCCTGTATTGTGAAAGCACTCAGGTTTGGTAAAGTATTTTGTCATTTAAGAAAAAAAAAAAAGGTTGAGAACATGTGCCCTAAATCATTGATGTATTTTGACTTATACTAGGTTGTTTTCTCCTCAAACTTAGTTTTCTCAACCTTTTAACTTTTTGCTTGTTCATGCTGAACCCAAATACTTCTTATTCTTCCTTCTTGTCTTTTCTATTGTTCCTTGAGAAACAAGAGGCTAACATTGCTATTCACTTCTGCAAATTTTTACTCGATCTGGAATGAATAAAATATAAAATTCCTTAAAATGGAATCCCAGCACTTTTCAGTGCTATTGTTATAGATAAACATAGCTGTAATTGAATTATGTTAGTAATACCGGTAGTCGAATTTTATGAATAACTCATCAGGTTTTAAATTGTAACGTCAGATATATAAAAAACCAGGGAATAGGGTGCTCCATATATACTAACAGACATTATGAAACGCCATAACAACAAACATCAGAAATGCCGCCTGGGGAAAAACATGACAAACATATTGTACAGTATAGAATAACATACACTATGTACCCATATTATAACCCACTAACCATATTATAACCCACATTAGGGTGAACTGTGTATTCCATGCACAAGAAATAAACTGCAGCTTTTGTGCAAAGGCTAAAAAATAAAAAATCATCATTGCTATTGTGCCCCTTGCAGGATGCATATACAAAAGCACTTGGTGTGTTAATGCAGTGATGCTGTCAACATTTACATGATGAGGTTGTTGTTCCTATGCATATTCATCATCATCATCATCATCATCATCTGCTTTGCTCCTCATAGAGCCACCACTGCAGCAGACTCCCTTGCATTAATCCTGCACTAAAGCATTCACATGCTCTTGCTGCAGCTATGGTCTCTGTAGCAGTTTGTTTAACATGATGAAGTTGCAAGCCTCATGCACAATCGTATATGTGTTGCCATTCATGACCTACTTGTGGGAGCAGTAGTCATAATCTCTCTTTGTCTCCTCTGGAACTACACAGGCCCCATGCTTATTACTACTCGTGAAGTTCACTTGAAGTCGCCGGCGAACACTGTCTCAAAAGACTGTGTGTGATGTTCCCGACTATGGGCCCTCCCGGTTATAATTTGCGAGACAGGGTGCCGTGATCATGTGGATGGTGCTCACCACATCAGATCATCTACACCTTCTGGTAAACAAGGAAATTATAGCCCTATTTAGGGCAATCCTCTACAAATACCTTCGGGTAGAAATGGAATTGGTGAGCCCTCGACACCTTTGGGTAGAAGAGGAATGGGCGACCCTCGACATCTTTGGGTAGAAGAGGAATGGGCGAGCCTCAACACCTTTGGGTAGAAGAGGAATGGGTGAGCTTCGACACCTTTGGGTAGAAGAGGAATGGGTGAGCCTCGACATCTTCGGGTAGAAGAGAAATGGACAAGTCGCGACATCTTCGGGTAAAAAAGGATGAAAGCCCAATTTATAAAGATGGAAATGAACCAGACAGGATGAGAAGTTTCATAGTGATTTAATGCAATCTTGAGGACAAGTTTGGACACAACAGACCAATCATCTGTTTGTCTTAATAATTGATTGCATGTTCACTCGAGAGCCATTGTGCTTGTCTGGGCAACCTCTACACTCACGGGTAGAAGAGGTTACGAATAAGAAAGAAAGAAATTTACTTGGAAACATCTTAGCCTGCATGTCTTACTACAGTCTTCTTCTTTGATCATTAGCCGCCGACTGTCAAAGCAGTCAGTGGCCATCACGCCTGGTGGCATCTTGTAAGGCAGCAACAAACTGCTTCCACTGCAGCCATCCTTCATACAGTGCCCCAGCTCTGGTTCATTCTTTGCATCTCGGCCTCCTCAGTTCTCTGCCAAGTTCTTTTTGGCCAGCCTCTCTTTCACTTCCCTTCGGGGGTCCACAGCATAGCTGTTCTTGTGATGGCATCGAGGTCTCTTCTGAGGACGTGGCCAACCCAACTCCAGCATCTGCCAGCTATGATGGTGTGCATGTCCTGTTGGTCAGTGATAGTATTCGACCAAAAGATTTGGAGAATTTTCCTTAGGCAGATTGTGTGGAAGGAGGACAGTTTCGACATTTCCTTCTCTATTACTCTCCAGCATTCTGCACCATAGAGAAGCACAGAAAGTCTTACTACAGTATTATCCATCAAAAGGAAGAAAACTGTGGCTGGTGTTCATGCAGGAAGCTAGGATCAAAGCATTCATGTGCTGTTGCAACAGTCGTTTCTGTTGCTGTCACTTTACATGATGAGGTTTCTAGCCCAAAATTGTCTCCTCAGGGATCCTTGGAAACTACATGTAGCTTATTAGATTTTAATGTAGGAAATATTGTATGTCGCCTTGTTAAGAATTAAGAGCTATTACAAGACATTGTGTGTTTAATACTTATGAAGATGCTTTTTACTGATTGACTGTCATGAATATGGAATTTTCTTTTGTTTCCATCAGGAGAATGACCTTCGTTACTTGGTAGAAAACATATGGAGCAACCAGAGCGTTTTGAGCGCATGGAATGACCCATATGACCTTGTCCTTTGCCGATGGAACAAACATCAAGAATGGTCTCCCTGGAACTGCATTTTGCTAACTCACGAGGAAGCTGAGGCTCACAAGAAACTGTTCAGCTTGGAAGAGGTACAGTAATACTATTGTTAATTGATACAAGAACATTGTTTAAAAAAAGGTAGCTTTTTTAATGATGATGCTGCTGTAGGGCAATGAAGTGTTAGAGACTTAACTTTACAAGGTGTAGTTTTGAGAGGTGGGCTGACCAGTTCCCTTCCTCACTGTCTTTACCTTCCCTTACTCAAGAGTGGAGTCAGACACCCACTTAAGCTGGGTAAAATGGAGCGTGACACCAGTGTTTTCAACCTGGTACCTTTGTGGTGAGAGGCCAACGCTCTAACCACTCTGCCAATCGGACACTCAACATTGTAGCAAGACAAGAAAGGAGGGGAGGGGGGAATACTAAATAAAGAGGAAAATTAATCAGAAAATGAACATTAACAACCAATCAAATCTAGTTATAACAAGAAAAATGAAGTGATCAGGGCAGAAAATACTGAATAGTCATTGCACACGGCTGTTTGCGAGCGATACTTTAGTTTGTTTTTTTTCCCCTGACCGCGCTATTTATAGCTATCATGACAGAGGTCACGTGGTCAACTTCCTAACGAGTAAAAAATGTGGCGGTGTTTACTTTTGATAGGGCTTAATTAATGCTTTTAGGCTACTTTATTATTATAAATACCGGCTTTAATTTTGCGTAAAGCTAGACTAGAAATGTTAGAGTAAATTTTAGAACAAGAACAAACATTTTATCACAATTAGAACAGAAGATATAATAGTCTGAAATAGTGTAAAATTTACGTTTTTTTAATTTTTTGTTATGGTTTGTTTCTAATGCAATTTACACTAAAATGATCACATTCAACATGCATAACAAATTACAGAAATCAAAAGTAGAAAACCTGCAGAAAATGGATATCGTAGATTTGTTTTGGTTTCATGCGTCAAACATTAATTATTGAAACATTAAATTGCAAGTCCACATTTATTACCTTAAAATAACACACCCAATTGTCCCCAAAACATGAGAGCTAACAATTATCTCAATCATACATCACGATGGTCATGTAAAAATTAGAATGGTCATGAGTAAAACGAAATGTTCAATTTAATAAATAAAACATACACCTATTAAATGATTTCCACACTCTGTTAATTCTGTCACTCTCACGCAACAACTGCCATAATTTGCTCTAGCCCCAAAATTTCGCTCAATTATCATTCACACTTCCTTTTTTTTATAGGAGGAATCTGTACATTCACATATGGAGAAATTTGTAACAAACGAGTTTCCATTATAAATTTTAATTGTGAAGTTATATTTTTAATACCGCAGGCGCGTCTTTCAATTTTGGAAATAGTGGAATGTACAAATTCTCCTCCTTGCTCTCCATGCATGCCCATTCCAAAGCCATGAGTTCTGATCCAGTCTGCGCAATGTTTTTCTAATATGTGCTGTTTAGGAATTGTCTTACTGGGGAATAGCTTTCTGAACAAAGACATATATGTCTCTATTGATGATATTGATTCTTTACTAATTAGTTTACTGTGTGATATTTTGTTGTGTACTTTCTCAAATGCTTCGTTCAGTGAGTTGAATTGTTCTTGGGCAATAAAAGCTATGTCAGTTATATCTTGTTTGTCTGTAATTTTCAGTGTTTGTGTAATGATTGCTCTTGTAAGATCTTTATAAACTTTTTATGTGAGATATCTGTGGCAGTGATTCCCTATGAATGCTCTGCTATGATAAGCCTGTGGTATGATTTTGTGTTTGGCTCCAAGTGTGAGCAAACTGGGCCAGACCTAGCACACAGATCTTGAAACTGAAGTTTGGCCAGCGCATCTTGTGCATTTTCAAGTTTAACTTTAAAAATATCTGTCTCCTCCTTATTCTCACAAAGTTCAATACCTGCCTGAAAAAAATTCAATTTTAGCTTCTAATTCTTCTGCCTGTTTCCAGTTCCTACTAAATCTCTTCAAGTTCTTAATAGTACTAATGTTTGCATGTATCTCTTGCGGATTCTCAAATATCTTTGCGTCTATTGTATTGGCTACCTGTTCTAGAAGTCTGTGGTGTTTCAAAACAATGCCTAATAAAATATGAAGGTAAGGAGATGCTACATTTTCAATTTCAATCTCTAACATTGGTTTGTGTAAACAATTATGGTAATGTGCCACTTGCCTTTTATTCCCTTTCCCATATTTCATATATCTATTGTAATCTTATCAACATGGCCAAACTTCTTGGTTTGCAAGATGTATGCTCTCTGGATGTCTTTATTTCCTTGTTTTGCTGGAGACACCACAGACATGGGTATGTTCCTTGAGCTCCAGACAAACCAAACATTTTCATCAAAAAGTCATAATCCCCGAATAAGAAAACAACTTTTTTACCATCCCACTCTAAATCTTTTAGTGACTCTATCTGAGCTTTCATGCCATTCATAAATATTTCTAAATTATCATATGTATCTCTGACTCTAGCCATTGATAAAAGGATGGTATTAGATTTCGAATTTGGTTTCTCTAAATTTACTACCTGCATTGTAACTTTGATGCTTCCCTTTCCATGATCACCCCCAATCTTCAGCCATACTTCATTTTCTGGAATGGAACCCTTATGCCACGTTAATAAGCACCCCCTCTTGTAATCTTTAAGAAGCCCACAAAGAAAGCCACATAAATCTTTGATACATGCAAATGGTGTCTCTAGCCTTTGTCCATTATCCCCCACAAACTCTTTCATTTCCACATCCACCCATTCACGCGTAATCTCTCTTGTCCATTTTCTTTCTGCCCCTTCATGCTCCATGTCAACACCAACATGTTTCAATAATCTTCTCTGTTTTCTCTCCTGTGCCCACGTAAGACCTACTGTTTCCTTCATGGCTATTGCTAATTCTTTGGATATTCTAACTCTACTTTCAATGCCTACTTTCCTGCATATTTCTTGATGTGACGTTTCTGAACAGCGTTGAAGTTCATGTGCCTGCTGCAGATCTAGTGAGTCAGTTGATGTTCCAGCAATATGTTTCCTAACAGTATGGAGAAATTGAGATCGCTTACATTTTGTTGGCGTTCTGGTGACTGATGTTTCTCTTACTTACTTACTTAGTCGTTCCCCTTCTACCGTGAGGTGTAGAGGTTTGGAAGAGAGTGCGCCAGACTATTCTATCAGCTGTCTTCTTCCTGGCCTGGTTCCATTCTAGTCCTCGGTCCTTCAAAGATTGTCTAATGTTGTCCTCCCAGCGGACTCTGGGTCATCCTGGAGGTCTGGATCCCTGGCTCTTTGTTTCCCATGCTTGTCGTGGTAGCCGATCTTCTCCCATTCTGCAGACATGGCCAAACCATCTTAGTTGGGACTGTTCTATTTGGGTCTGCAGCGGGTGGGATTTTAGGCCTTGACATATCGTCTGGTTGCGGACCATGTCTCTTCTTGTTACTTCAACCACCTTCCTCAGATACCTCATTTCTGAGGTTTGGATCTGGCTTTTGCGGGTTGTAGTCATTGCCCATGACTCGCATCCATATGTCAAGACTGGGACATAGGTGGAGCGGTACACAGCCATCTTTGTTTTCTTACCAACCTCTTTCTTGCTGAGGAATCCTCGATTTATGGCCTGATAAAGTCTCCCAGCTGCTGCTTTTCGAGTGGCCAACTCTTCTTTGATGCCCCCCTTTTGGTCTATAATAGCTCCGAGACATTTAAAGTGGTCGACCTGCTCCAGGATCTGTTCTCCCAACTTAATCTGATGTTTTCTTTCTTCTCGTGATATCACCATGGATTTTGTTTTAGAGCTGCTTATGACCATCCCTCTCTTCTCCAGCTCTTCCTTCCAGACTTGCAGGTTGGATTGGAGATGTGTCTCTGATTTAGCAATCAGGACAACATCATCAGCAAATGCTAGCTCTGAAATACAGACCTGTCTCATCTTCCAGTACCCCACTGAATACTTTCTTGTTCTCTCCTTACATGCCTTGATGACATCGTCCATGAGGAGTATGAAAAGATAAGGTGACAGGATATCGCCTTGTCTTACACCAGTAGTGGTCTGATGTTTCTCTTCTATGTTTTATTAGTTTTTATAGTACAATAGGCTGTCCTCTGGTTTTGCATTTTATGATATTATTTTTTGCTGTTTCTAGTTTTTTTCTAACAATGGATGTGAATAGGGTTTCTTCCTTTTGTGTTAGTGGTTGTGAAGATGGCTTAGCAAGTAATTGTTGTACTGTGATGTCGCTTTTGAAGACAGGCGAGGTGGATGTACTTGTCATATGTATAACTGACGTGGTAGGTGTAGATGTGGCAACAAAAACTGGCATGCTAGGGTGAGTAGTGTTATCCACCTCCAAATGAATAATGGTATCGCCTTTAATGTGAGATCACTCATCAACCTCCAGCTGAACAATATCATCACTAGTGTGAGCAGGCACATCAACCTCCTGCTGTACAGAGCTATCCTGACTACAGCTAACTGACTGACTACAGCTAACTGACTGACTAGACATGGAGGGGTCAGAAAGAACATCACAGGGGATAGAGCAGCTTTTTGTTGTTAAAACACCAAAATATGTCTTTGCAAAATAATTGCACAGTTGACATTCACTTATAGTTAAATTATGGTCATAGTCTTTCCAGATGTGCTGACTGTTTTCCGATAGTAACTTGGCTGTTTCAAGACACTTCTCATTATGCCTCCTTTTTGAGTTTTGTATTCATAAGTAACACTTCTTACAAAATATAGTCAAATGCTCTGTAGGTTTATAATCTGATACGTTAATTCCAAACACAAAGAACAGATCATGAACGTAATTAGAACAGTTCAGTGCTTTCTGATTTGAACTTTTTGTTTTGGAAGTTAATGCTCTCTTGCCACAGGCTCTGCACAGTGCACTGGCACAATTCATATGATGCAAAAAAGTATGTTCCATTTCATTGTTATGTAGTATAATTTACTTGTGTGTGTATAAAGATAATGGAATATCTGGGAGTATCAAGTCTAACACCAGGCTGTAGAATGCTTTATCTGTGAATGAAAGAAGATATACAAACAGTTACTTAGAATTCTTTGGCAGCTGTCATGTGCAGAGGATTGTCTACCAAAAAACACTAATGGAACAGTCCTTATCTCACACACAATAAAAAAAAAGACATTCATATTATAAATACAAGATTAACAAGACTTGAAAGATAGATCAAAGTATGTGGAAGTAATCTATCTATAGCTTTACATGTTTTCTGACGCTCATATACGTCTAGTTAAGTATCATTATAAATGAATGAAAATGCAAAAACAGATGGTGTGTTGCTGTCACTTCCAATGGAGTTTCAAACATCGATCTATTGGTCGTATATTTTTTCATCCTAGTTAGGTGAATAATTGGGTCTTTGCTTGCGATGTCAGGTTGATTTGGGGTTATCTCCCTTTTGGGTCATTGTGTTAAGTTCAAAGGTAAAACAGTTCGGGTGTGCCTTGCGCAGGTTTTTTAAGCGCGAAGTTGAGTTAGACTTCCGGCAAGCCGTGAGGTGTCCTGGTTTCTGAAGGGACGAGAGTCCATTGTGTTTTTCGGGGAAAAATCTTCGAAGTGACTGCGATGGCAGTTTTCCCCAGTGAATCTCTGTGCGTTGGAATGACAGCAGAGTTCCTTGTTAGGTTCTGTGGAATCGGTTACAGGTAATACCGACTTTTTCCATTATTACGCTTTCGGTGGCAGAACATGTTAGAAGATTACCTCGTCTGTGAACGGCAGCTCACCGGTCCTACATTTCAGAACTTATATGTTGTGCTCAAGGTAGCCATCCAAGACTATTAGTCTTCATACCATCCAGAAATCCAGTGACGAAGATATATTGTGGGAGCCGCAGATTGGCGGCATATTTATGTCCACATAAGCATTACTGCAGGGTTGATGGTAACCTGCTTATCAGCAGTACACAGCCGACGTCAGAACGAGGCCTGTGTTTTCGGCTATTATACTACAGCCTGATAATGTGCAATTGGCGGGGAATGCCAAGTTGTACCTATGTGTCAAGGTGATTAAGGTATCTGACGCGTTTAGTCAGAGATACCAAGGCGGCATTTTTGAACTGTCATTGAATAACATTATTATTGACCATGCACGAATATTGGAATGTTTACCAGCCCTTTGAACGCCTGATGTATTATTATTATCGATTTCCGGTCAGCATGACCTTGTTTACAATGACTGTTCCTGTTGATGCTACTATGTGTGTTATCGTCAATAAATGTTTTGAAACGTGCCTGCAGTGTTCAAGCATCCTTGACTACTGCATGTGAGTGTAGGGGTTGCAGTGTCTACATATATACGAGCCTAAACACATTCGCGCCTTCATTCGCACCCACACTCAGTTCATCATACGCCAGCACTACACATCTAACAACATGTATACTGTCTTGGGCCAGTGATCACTTCTATAAGAGAAAAAGACAGTTACATTTCTGGTGGACCAGTTACGTGGGCTCTTCTGATACATTTATGATGTCGCCAGTGTGGCCCAGAAATTTACATTTCTGGTAGGCCAGCTGATGGGGCTATATAGATCATTGTACACAGCACGCCAGCCTTAAACAGACACCCCACCAGGCTACTTACACTTCTGGATGATGGGGCTATTTTCGTGAAAAGGACAAATACACCTTACATTTGTGGGTTTAAGCTGGACAGAGCGAGAAATTAACATTTCCGTGGACTTATGTTACATTTATTATGCCTCCAGTGTTGTCCAGAAATTTACATTTCTACTTGTGCTACATGTCATGAGGAACAAAGTGGACAACTGAGAATAACACACATACTCTATGCTTTCAAGTTTTGTCTACACAGGACAGAAATAGGTCATCGATGTTGACCCAGATAAACAGTGCGAGCATTTATGTTATAATGCTACATAAACCACAACAGGACAAGTACTGAAGTTAACATCTAGGCATTTGCTACGTGGACCACAACTGCAAGTCGGGTCCCTTTTTGTGAACGGTACCGCTGGTCGTTTACACATTTCAGTCAACAACAGACTTTTCTACACCCGAGCATTCAAGCTACATTGTTCGAGGTCAAGTTCCTGTTTGTAAACAGTACATGAAATTGTAAACATTCGATGTGCAAGACTCAAGATACGAGAAGGTCATAGTAACTTTATGTTCGTGAAAACCACTTCATGCTACAGTGGATCTGTCAATCAGTGCGCGCTTGACATTTTGTTACTGTGTTCGCAAGGAGCAAGTTAGTTACTGTAATATCATGTGTGACTAAGCTTTATTTTGCAACACATTGAATTGATTGCTATTTATGTTCCTTCTACTGTTGTTGTGTATTTTTCTTGTGTTCTTTAGCGGGCTGGTTGGGTAAAGGTGACTCCTTTAGATAATACCACGTAATAGAGGTTATCTATTGAGAGCGTGTCGTTAGGGACTGCAAATTTCCTTAATTGGGATTTGCGAGCGACAATTGTTGCTATTTACGTTAGCTGTGACGACATGAGTTAGTGTTGTTTTCGTTATTTTTTTTCATTCTTTGATTTTCGATTTGTTTTGTTTGTATCTGTAGGTCTCTTCTTCCTTTCGTTTATTTCTTTACAACTTTTTGTTTATAACAGTGTTGCTATTTGTCTTGTTTACTTTTCACGGTTATCATTACACATTTGTGTAACATTTTTTTATACTTTTTGCTGTATTGTTTATTTGACTTCCGCGAACGTTTTCGGTCATTGTTCTGTATTTTTGTCTTTGTATTTATGATTGTACTACATTATAGTCATACACAGTCTACATACATACACTTGGTCATGTATTATTATTATTGATAAGGTATACTCTTCATATAGAGATTGTTAATAAAATATTATTATATGAGATATTTATACAAGTTCTTTGCCAAAAGACTTGTTGTCCACAAAGATTGAGACAAGGTAAAATATATATGCAAGTCCTTTTGAAAAAAAAAAAAGACTTGTGCCCACAATGATTGGGATATAAAGGTAATTTAGTTAATTTTTTCAGGTTTCTGATCTCATTAGACAGAATGTCTAATTTGGATTTCTTCATCCAGCAAGGGTTAACCCTTGGTAAGTCTGGTAAAGAATTGGAAGAATATTCATCTGCTCAATTCGCTATTGCATTAAAGTCAGAAGAAAAGAAACAAAAAGAGGAAATTAAATTGAAAGCAGAAGCTGAACAAAGGAGAGCAGAAGCTGAACTAAAGAAGCTAGATGCTGAGAATAGAAGATTAGAACTTGAAGAGAAAAGGTATCAAAGAGAAGCTGCTGCTGAGGAGAGAAAAGCTCAAGCTGCTGCTGAGGAAAGAAAAGCTCAAGCTGCTGCTGAGGAAAGAAAAGCTCAAGCTGCTGCTGAGGAAAGAAAAGCTCAAGCTGATGAAAGAAAATTCCAGATGGAAATGGAGGAGAGAAAAGCTGCTGCTGAGGAGAGAAAAGCTCAAGCTGCTGCTGAGGAGAGAAAAGCTCAAGCTGCTGCTGAGGCTGAAATTAGAAAAATGGAACATGAGGAAAGACTCGCAACTTTGGAGTTAGAGAAATTGAAATTGGCGAGTCCAGGTGCTCATCAAACAACTTCGAGTACGACAAAGGAGTTTGTAAGTAGGATCAAACTACCTCATTTCAATCCTTTAAAGGATGACGTAGCAGATTATCTAGATAGATTCCAATTTTTATGCGATACACATAACATAAAAAAGGAAAAATATGTTGAACAACTGATGGAATTTTTTACAGGTGACACAGTGACTACTCTTATGACAATAGACGAACATGACAGGACTAATTATGATGTCAGAGCAGCACTGCTAAAAAAATACCAGCTGAAAGAAGAAGATTATCGTCTTCGTTTTAGGACAATGTTGCCAGAAAATGGAGTAGATTTCTCTGAGTTTGTTACAAAAATACGTCGTACATTCACACAATGGGTTGAGTTGTCTCATACTGAGAAAACATATGAAGGCCTAATGGACTTGTTACTTAGAGACAAGGTTTTGTCATCAGTTAATGATTCTTTCCTTGCATTTCTTCATGAGCGTAAACCCAAAAACTTAAAAGACATGGAGGAATACTGTTGTCAGTACGCCACCGCGCATCCCCATGCTACAGTTAGCAATTCTAAAGTGAAAGAAGGGTTGCCAGCTGCTTTGGCAGCACCATATGGCCCTAATTTCAATAAAAAATTTCAGGGTGCTCAACAAAACTGGAATAGGAGAAGTAATCAGAATTACACTCATAAGCAGAGTAATCCAACACATGATGGTTCTTCGTCTAAGAACTGGAGACAAGATGGTAGTTCTCGTAATTTTAGTGGTAATAATCTTAGATACTTTCGCAAGGGTTATTGCAATAATAACCATTCGAGCTTTCGAGATAATCATTCTCGACGTCAAGATTATGATGATGGTGAATTTAGAAACCGGGATTCAAACCGGAATGATGATTACAATAGGCAATATGATAACAATTACAGGGGAAATGATAATCGAGGCAGACCTAGATTTAACAAAAAAAGACCTTTCCAACAGGCAAACTCTGCACAACAAGAGTTTGATGGAGCCTGTAATACAGTAAATGATAGTGGTAACTCTAGGGCTATCACTGGTTGTGCTTTCGATTTTGGGAGAGCAACTGAATGCCCCCAATGCTTAACATTGTTCGACTCATCGACTGTATCTACTCTAAGTTGTGGTCACCCTCTTCCTGCTCTACCTGCTACAGTTGCGCATGATGGGAGAGGATCTCTCATCTTACATAAAGGTCTAATAAATGATAGGCTAGTCTCAGTACTTTTCGATTCGGGATGTACTACCGTCGGGGTTAGGGAGTCTCTGATAGATCCTTGCTGTGCCACTGGAAAAACAATCAAATGTGTTACATTTGGTAATACTATGGAAAGTTATCCTACTGCTATTATTAGGATTGACACTCCCTTCTTTATAGGAGATGTCCATGCATGTCTTCTTCCTAATCCTATTGCGGATCTTATAATCGGTCGTATTCATGGGGTTAAGGAATGCACCCCGCAACAAATTTCTAGTTGGGAAGAACGGAACATTCAAGCGGTCAATGCAGTGGTGACAAGAGCTCAAGCTCTTAATCCCCCAACTTCATCTGATGATAGTAATGGAGTTGATAGCCAAGACGAGCACTTGGTGATTTCCCATGACTCGTTTGTTAAACGTCAAGAAGACGATCCGTCTTTGAAGAAATTCTTCCTTCTTGCAAAGAAAGGGGATCCCAATCAAAATACGAATCACAAATCGTATATTATTATGAAAAATGGTATATTGGTACGGATGGTACAACACTCGGACAAGTCTATGCACTCGCAAATTCTTGTGCCTAAGTGTATGAGAGCCTTAATTCTTCAGCATGCACATGATTCTCAGTGTGCTGGACATATGGGTTTTTCCAGAACTAAAACTAGAGTCCTTGCGTCTTTCTTTTGGCCATTTGTTAATAAAGACATACGAATTTATTGCCGATCTTGCAAAATTTGTCAAGAGGTCAAGTCTAGGGGTCCGAGACATGCTGCTCCTATTCAGGCTGCAGATATTCCGATTCGACCATTTCAGAAAATGGCTATAGACATCATTGGTCCGTTCAAGATTAAGTCAGCCAGAGGACACCAATTTATCCTCACTTGCGTGGACATGTGCACGCGTTGGCCAGAGGCTATTCCTCTGAAGAGCATATCAACTGTTGATATCGCTGATGCTCTTTGGCTCATATTTTCTCGTCTGGGATTCCCCGGAGAAATACTGTCGGACCACGGCACTCAGTTAATTTCGGACGTTATGTCTCAGGTAATGGCTACGCTGGACATTAAAAGGTCTCAGTAGTATTTATCATCCAATGTCCAATGGATTGGTAGAACGTCTTAACAGGACACTAAAGAACTTACTTGGCATGATAACGGAGGATCATCCTGAAGATTGGGACAGGGTCTTACCTGCAGCTCTCTTTGCCTATAGAGAGGTTCCCAACGAGCATACAGGGTTTTCTCCTTTCGAACTTGTCTTTGGCGCGCAACCGCGCGGTCCGATGTCCTTGTTACACGATTTGATAACTTCCGATAATATTGACGGTGATACACAATCGTCATATGAATATGTTATTGCTCTTAGGGAAAAAAATTATCGAATCGTGCAGATTAGCAACTTCATCTTCCGAATTTGCGAAAGAAAAAGCTAGGCGATTTGCTAACAAGAAAAGGCGCCTACGTCAACTTTGTCCTGGAGACAAAGCGTTTGTCTTACTTCCCTCAAGAGAGAATAGACTTCTCATTTCATGGAAAGGTCCATACACTATAGTCTCCAAAATTTCAGATGTCGACTATATTGTCGATGTGGATGGAAGGCATAAAACCTTCCATATAAATATGCTAACAGAGTTTATTGAACGTCCAGACTATTTGCAGCCTATTTTCCAGGCGACGGACGACTCTCCAGTCCAACATGGTCACATCTCATCCCTGTCCATTATACAGGATGAGGAAACTATTTTTTCTGACGTTAACTTACCTCTTCCTGCGATTCCACTTATTTCTACGGAATCATGGAAAAACGTTACCGTCTCTTCGAACTTGTCTTTTGAGGAGCAACGTCAAGTATCCTCTACGCTACAATCATATCAGGATGTCCTTACCGACATTCCTGGACACACAGATGTCATAGAACATGACATCATACTTACTGATCGTAATCCGATCAGAGTAAGACCATACCAAATACCTATTCATTTTCAAGCACAAGTCGAGAAAGAATTGGATGAAATGATTCAACTGCAAATAATTGAACCATCCACTTCAGCTTATTCTTCGTCGATAGTTATTGTTCGAAAGAAAGACAATAACATACGTCTTTGCGTTGACTATCGCAAATTAAATCAAGTTACGAAGTTCGATGCTGAACCTATGCCGTTATTAGATGATCTACTTATTAGACTTTCTAAAGCTAAATTCTTTACTAAACTAGACTTGTCGAAAGGTTATTGGCAAGTCCCACTGACGGAACATGCCAAACCTCTCACTGCTTTTTCGACACCTAGGGGTCTGTTTCAATGGAATTTTATGCCTTTCGGGCTTATGAACGCCCCAGCGACTTTCGTGCGCATGATGCGACGAATTCTATCAGATCGTGCAGATGTCATCGCATATTTAGACGACATCTGTCTTTTCAGCGATACTTGGGAAGAACACTATTTGGGTCTAAAGGAATTGCTATCTACTCTACGTGAGCATAGTTTGACTGCAAAACCCTCTAAAGCTTTTGTTGGGTTTAGTGAAATTTCCTTCCTAGGTCATCGAGTTGGTCATGGTCTGTTGAAGACAGAGGACCAAAACATTTCGAAGATATTAAATATCTCGGTTCCGAAGACAAAAAAGCAAGTGCGTAGTCTCTTGGGATTGATACAATTATATGGAAGATTCATTGAGAATCTGTCCTCCATTATGGCACCACTTTCATCGCTATTGAAAAAAGGTTCTCCTAATATGGTGCGTTGGTCCCAGGAATGCCAATCTTCATTGGATCAGGTTAAGAATTTGTTCTCATCTCATCCTATCTTAAGACTACCAACGATTGATAAGACTTTTGTTCTTCGTAGTGATGCCTCTTCCACTGGGATTGGAGCGGCACTAATGCAGGAATATTCAGGAACTCTGCATCCTGTAATGTATATTTCTAGGAAGCTAAATGCGGCAGAAAGGAATTACTTGGTTTTAGATCGTGAATTGTTGGCTATGGTTTGGTCCATTCTTAAGCTACAAAGGTTCCTTCTGGGCGCGCATTTCTTTATGGAAACCGACCAAAAAGCTCTTACGGCTATGCAAAGTAAGGATTTGAAGAGCTCGAGATCTACTCGTTATGCTATTGCTCTTCAGCCTTTCCATTTCACGGTGCGAGCTATCCGTGGTTCGGATAATGTGATGGCGGACATATTGTCCAGATGCCCACATGATTCCATTTAAATCTTGTGTCCTAGATCTCCTGATACACTTTCAGACTTTTGTCTGTTCTTAATATCCTAATGTATTGTAATACAAATGTATTTGGATAATGTATAAAGAATTTAACAAATTTGATTTTGTCCATCCATCAGTGATATGTTGCTAATATAGCATTGTAATTCATGATATTTGTATATTGCTATAATTATAGTATTTAATAATGTTTGATATATGATTGATATTGCCAGCAACTTAAGTTTCTTTAATGGTACCCTCTGAGTTTGTTTGGTTTAAAGGAAATATTTTCTCCTATGTTGGGAGATGATTTGTATCCTCTTCAGACGCTTTATTTATGCGTCTATTGTACCTGATATTAGGTTCATTCTTTCATGAGCGCATAATTGATAATCGTGCTATCTTGCTCATGAATATATTTGGGAGGAAAAAAAAATGTATCATTTTTTGTTACAAGGGGGGGGGGGGGGGGGGGGGTGGGGGGGGGGGGGGGGTGGTAGTAATATGTTGCTGTCACTTCCAATGGAGTTTCAAACATCGATCTATTGGTCGTATATTTTTTCATCCTAGTTAGGTGAATAATTGGGTCTTTGCTTGCGATGTCAGGTTGATTTGGGGTTATCTCCCTTTTGGGTCATTGTGTTAAGTTCAAAGGTAAAACAGTTCGGGTGTGCCTTGCGCAGGTTTTTTAAGCGCGAAGTTGAGTTAGACTTCCGGCAAGCCGTGAGGTGTCCTGGTTTCTGAAGGGACGAGAGTCCATTGTGTTTTTCGGGGAAAAATCTTCGAAGTGACTGCGATGGCAGTTTTCCCCAGTGAATCTCTGTGCGTTGGAATGACAGCAGAGTTCCTTGTTAGGTTCTGTGGATTCGGTTACAGGTAATACCGACTTTTTCCATTATTACGCTTTCGGTGGCAGAACATGTTAGAAGATTACCTCGTCTGTGAACGGCAGCTCACCGGTCCTACATTTCAGAACTTATATGTTGTGCTCAAGGTAGCCATCCAAGACTATTAGTCTTCATACCATCCAGAAATCCAGTGACGAAGATATATTGTGGGAGCCGCAGATTGGCGGCATATTTATGTCCACATAAGCATTACTGCAGGGTTGATGGTAACCTGCTTATCAGCAGTACACAGCCGACGTCAGAACGAGGCCTGTGTTTTTCGGCTATTATACTACAGCCTGATAATGTGCAATTGGCGGGGAATGCCAAGTTGTACCTATGTGTCAAGGTGATTAAGGTATCTGACGCGTTTAGTCAGAGATACCAAGGCAGCATTTTTGAACTGTCATTGAATAACATTATTATTGACCATGCACGAATATTGGAATGTTTACCAGCCCTTTGAACGCCTGATGTATTATTATTATCGATTTCCGGTCAGCATGACCTTGTTTACAATGACTGTTCCTGTTGATGCTACTATGTGTGTTATCGTCAATAAATGTTTTGAAACGTGCCTGCAGTGTTCAAGCATCCTTGACTACTGCATGTGAGTGTAGGGGTTGCAGTGTCTACATATATACGAGCCTAAACACATTCGCGCCTTCATTCGCACCCACACTCAGTTCATCATACGCCAGCACTACACATCTAACAACATGTATACTGTCTTGGGCCAGTGATCACTTCTATAAGAGAAAAAGACAGTTACATGGTGCTTTACAAAAAGTTATTTTTTTACAACCTTATTTAAGATTTGCGAGTATCAGGAATGCATTTACAGTGATTTAAATGTTATAAAATCTGGTGACAATATGCTTGTTCTTGTAATGCCAAACTCACAAAACTGACTACCACACATTCTCAAGATATGAAACCAAAAAAAAAAAAGTATGTGGAAATAATCTTTAGCTTCCCTTCGAGAAGTCTTTATAATTATAAACTCATACGAATGGGCCGATTTTTAGATATTACATTAATAAAAAGATTACTTCTGTTATGAGTTTCCTCAAATGATGATGCTGTTTTCAAAAATCTGTAACTCCATCAAATATAATTTCAATCAAATAAAAATGCACTCAAAAATAGAACACAGAACAAAGTTATAGTACACAAAAGAATTTTAGCGCTGTGCTTATCCAGAATGAGTGTGTAATGATTTATATTTTACTGATTTTACACACACATCAGCTGATTTTCCCCGCCAAAACCCTCAGTAGTCGTTTACGGTGCACATGAAAATGTATTACCCGGTGTCAGAATTCTGG
The DNA here is from genome assembly GCA_024509875.1 of Oreohelix idahoensis. Lineage (NCBI taxonomy): Eukaryota > Metazoa > Mollusca > Gastropoda > Stylommatophora > Oreohelicidae > Oreohelix > Oreohelix idahoensis. The sequence continues at coordinate 870,598 of JAMPIV010022325.1, read as the reverse complement.
TCACTGAAACTAAAAGAGCGCTCTGGTATAGGGTACAAATAGCCGTGTGCGGGTTCTTGTCACGCACTGTCGTGTAAGTAAGAAACAAAAAAATATTTAAGCAAATAAGTTTGGTTTGGTTTTTAAGGACCATCTTCATTGCACACGGACAACGCCATCAGTGCTCCGATCTCCTCCCTTAGATCACACAAGGAGGATCTCAGCGCAGTGCACGAACTCCGTAGCACCGGCGACAATCCCAATGTGTGTTTATAGGAATCACACATTCTATAAATATTTTTGTGGTGGGTAGGTTTCCTAATTTTTAAATTTTGCCAGGGCAGTGGCCTGATAGACCTACTCTTTACGATTTCCAACTGCCATGGGATTTTTAACGTGCGCAACTTGCACATGGGACCTCCTATTTTTTTGCCCTTATCCGAGAAGGCTAGGCATCCGATCTCACTACCCATGAGACCAGGGGGGAGTATGACGTAATTAGGACCACTGGTTCTGAAAAAAAAATATTTCAGTAAATTATAATCCCTCAACTGGGATTCGAACCTGGTACCTCTTGAATACGAGGTGGATGCCATACCTCTGAGCCACTCCAACCCCAGCAAATAAGATAAGATATGGAAAGATTTCGTGCAGATGCCACAGAACAGGGGACTTGGCATGAATTTATTGAAAACTTATATGTTCCTTGCAGAGTTGAAATGCAGTGAAGGAGTGAATACTCTAATGGCTTAAAATTTTTTTGTTCCAGGGATATGGTCACGTTTTTATACATAAGGTGACCCAGAAACACAACTTTGCTAGAAACTACTTCTCTCGTCTTCCTGGTATGGCTGAAGCCCTGCGCAAAACAATGGGGTCTCGAGAGCTCACAAAAAAAGAAGGAGCTAACGTGATTGGTCACCCTGCACCCAAGGTCCAGAAAGTGTGATATGAGCATAGGTTTTTAACACTCCAAAAGGAAATGTATCAGTCAGATTACATTTGTTCTTAATTATATTCTGTTTGTTGGATGCATTTGTAAGTCACATGACATATATTTCTTCACATCCACTGAATGTTGCCTTAGAGCATTCACTTTGTTATATACTTAGTTTGTGATGTTACTCCACTTATTACTTATTGAATATCATAATTGACGTATACAAGTTGATCAGTATGAGTGCAGTACCATCTTCTGCTGGTTTTTCTCAGCTCTACATTTTTGTGTGGAGGTGTTTTTTATGTCTGAACTGTGTGTGTATTCATTGGTCTTCCGTTTTTGTGAGAATTCCTCATTTCCTTAGAGTATTTTTTAATAGCTTATCAGCGCTTACTCAAGCAGCTTTAAACATCACATACCAGTGCAGTCTTGAAGTATTGTTTACCCTGGCTGCCTCAAGGTATCATTATCCTGCAACCTTCAAATATAATTGACTCTTACAGCCTAATTCTTTCTGTCTCTGGCAGTTATTATTTTACCCGTAAACCAAAATTCATTCATTCATCATCTTTCAACTCCCCGAGCAGCAAGCCTTCCTATCCCGTGCCATCAACTCAAGGTCTTTCCGTGTCTTGTCTGCAGTTCTCTTCTCCGTGTGTTCTTTAGTCTTCCTCTACCTCTCTTACCTAGGAGATTCCACAACAAGAACGGCCTGGTTGTTACGGTGGGGTTTCAGCTTTTAAAGACTGGTGTTTCAGCTTTTAAAGACTTATGAAGCTGATGTTGTAGATTAGTAATGGCAATCATGCTGACAACGCGAATGTCTTTGGTTCTGGTACTCAAGACAGACTAAGTCCAAACGATACACCATAGCAGCTACCAGTCCAACAATGGAAAATCAAAGTGCAGTTTGAGACTGGTCCACAGTTCACAATATTTATTAAACAGACTCCATATCTTTCATGAAATGCATAATAGTTGGATGCATAATGTTCAGTTATCCGTCCATCTAGTGTCAAAGGCATGACATGCATATATATTCAGTTTTAGCCGTTACAACTTGAGGTCAGTCCGAACGAGACTGGACCGAAGTGCTGGGGTAATAAATCTGACGGCATCATTACAAATATTACATAAATTGGGTGCGATACTTATCGTTAAAGATGCGAACCCTTATGGCAGTTGCATATCAAAGTGGCGGCCAATCTTGAATAACATAGCCACTGTAGAAAACTTGAAAGTCTCTACTACTTGGGAGCATATGTAGAAAACATCCTCTTTGATCGACGGACACTAGAGAAAGGCCAAGAAAAGTAACGGTTGACCTTTAACAGCAGAAGATGCTTACGTCACATAGTTACAATTACATCATATTATTAATAATGGCTACGCCATTCACCAAGCGTGCATTATCATGCTAAATTGTCAATGCACACAGCCGTATCCCCGAAAATAATGGGCATACGCCTGTGTGCAAAGGCATCATGTAACACTGGTAATGCTGGTAATGCTAACAATAGGTTTCCTCAATGTGTGTCCTATCCATCTCCAATGTCTTCTCCATCTCTTATTCCACTGATGCTAATCTGGTGAACCAAAGTGGGTGCCCATTAATTTCCATATACATTTTTAAAAAAGCAATGAACATACATATATTTATGAGACAATATTTTATATTAGATGTACAAACATTATAAATTTGTAAAGAAAATATTCAAGAGTTATAAGTCTTATGTACAATAAAGACTTTTGTTTTAAATCGTGTAAAGTGCAGACATGATAAAATAGGACTAAGCCAAGCTGGCGTAGTAGGCGTCTATTGAGAGAATGATGTACCAAACTGCGGCATGCCTTACAGCCTTTGGGGCAGAAGGAGTTCAAATATAAACCCAATCAGGGCTAGTTTTCTTTTCAATCAATACCCTTTAGCTCCCTAAGGAGCATAGGCCTTCAACAAACACATGCCTAGTCTTCCTGTCCTGTGCCATCCGCTCAAGGTCTTTCCATGTTTTCCTCATCATTTTCACTTCTGTATCTAGCTCTCTTCTCCATGTGTTTTTTGGTCTACCTCTGCCTCTCTTTCCCTGTGGATTCCAGAACATGGACTGCCTTGTAATGCTATCAACAGGTTTCCTCAATGTGTGTCCTATCCATCGTCGGCGTCTTCTTCTCAACTCTTGTTCCACTGGCACTTGTCTGGTTCTTGTCATCAGTTCCACATTTGTGACATTGTCATACCATTTCAATCCTTCTATTCTACGCAAGCACCCGTTTATGAAAGTTTGTAGCCTTTTGGTTGTTGTTTTTGTTGTTCTCCATGTTTCAGAGCCATACAATAGGACTGACTTGACATTTGAGTTGAAGATTCTTATGTTTGTGTTGGACTTGATTACTCTTGATCTCCATATGTTTCCCAATGAAAGCTCCTCTTGCTTTTTTGTATTCTTAGTTTTCTTTTAACCCATATATAATTTTAAACAGCAAAGTGATGTATATATTTGTTATTTAATTATTACTTCAGTGTGTGGATCCTGGGACCCGATATTTGGGAAATAAGGAATAGAATCACTTTCTTCCTACAAGGCATCAGTCAGTTTTCTTTACACTGAAATTTCTGGTGGCAAAATCATGGTGTCATCTAGATCACAGGTTATCAACCTCTTTTTGCTCATGGCCCTTTGCTGAGCCTAATTTTCCTGTGCCCCCCTTTCCCCCAATTGTCACTGTTAGCTGGAACAAAGGTGCTTTACCACTTTACTGTGGCCCCCTAGAAATATGGCATGGCCCATTTTGAGAACTACTGATCTAGGTGAATCTAGATCAGAACTCTGCCTCATGCTATTTCTTTTCTGTTGTCTCATGTACTTTTTTTTTCCACAAATGCTCATGATTTATTTATTTTTATGATTAGTCTACTACTTATGGACTTCAAACTTTTTGCTTTATTTCCTTATTTACAATTTGTAATTTATGTCACACTAACATAACTTTCAAAAAATCCATGGCACACTACAATATTTCAGTAGGTAGGGTATTTTCTGTTGTGTTCCTCATGGAGCATAGAACCATTACTGTAGCTGGTCCCCTTGCAGAAAACCTGAACCAAGCATTCACCTGCTCTTCCAGCGGTGGTTCATGTGGCAATTTGTTTGACATGATGAGGTTGCCAGCCCCCCCCCCCCCTCCCCATACACAACCTCTGCCTAAGGGTGCAGTAGTCAGTCCTGTTCTTTCTTTGTCTCTTGAGACCACTGGGAACTACACAGGGCTGGGTGGGTATGGTCAATATTTTAAAATTCGCTGCAATCATTAAAACAAGACTCCCAAATTTGTTTGGGTAGGGGGGAGGAGAGATATAGATTGATGGATGATGATAACTCAACTTATTTGTAAAATTGCACATGTGAGATTCGTGGTAGCTAATCTTCTCCCATTCTGCAGACATGGCCAAACAATCTTAGTTGGACTGTTCTACTTGGGTCTGCAGGAAGTGGGATTTTAGGCGTTGACATATCGTCTGGTTGCGGACCATGTCTCTTCTTGTTACTTCAACCACCTTCCTCAGATACCTCATTTCTGAGGTTTGGATTTGGCTTTTGTAGGTTGTAGTCATTGCCCATGACTCGCATCCATAGGTCAAGACTGGGACATAGGTGGAGCGGTACACAGCCATCTTCGTTTTCTTACCAACCTCTCTCTTGCTGAGGAATCCTTGATTTATGGCCTGAAAAAGTCTCCCAGCTGCTGCTTTTTGAGTGGCCAACTCTTCTTTGATGCCTCCCTTTAGGTCTATAATAGCTCCGAGGTATTTAAATTGGTCGACCTGCTCCAGGACCTGTTCTCCCAGCTTAATCTGATGTCTTCTTTCTTCTCGTGATATCACCATGGATTTTGCTTTAGAGCTGCTTATGACCATCCCTCTCATCTCAGCTTTTCCTTCCAGACTTGCAGGTTGGATTGGAGATGTGCCTCTGATTTAGCAATCAGGGCAACATCATCAGCAAATGCCAGCTCTGAAATACAGACCAGTCTCATCTTCCAGTACCCCACTGAATACTTTCTTGTTCTCTCCTTACATGCCTTGATGACATCGTCCATGAGGAGTATGAAAAGACAAGGATATCACCCTGTCTTACACCAGTGGTGGTCCTGAACTCTTCTGACTTATGGTTTGCTGTCCTCACATAATTTCTGCAAGACTTGTAGAAGCTCTGTATAGCATGAATCAGAGGTGCTGGAATGTTCTTCCTTGCCAAACAGTCCCAAAGTTTGCTTCAGTGTTATGCTCTACTTGACCCTTAACTGGTGGCATAAAAAGAAACGGACAACTTATTTTCAGTGGTCAGACTTACCTGAACAATTTGTTTAGTTATAATGAATATTGGTTTTAGACCATTATTTAGATGTTTATCTTCATTTTTATAACTATGGAATTGTTGTTTATTTAAAAAAAACTTATTCTGATAAAATTAGACAATGAAACAGAAAAAAAGCATTGTTGTTACTTTCTTGGACATCAAATCTTTGCCTAATAGCTCACATTACCCAAAAAAAAAAAGAAAAAAAAAAAAAAAGCTATAACTTTGAATTACATAAAATGCTTTTTCACCAAAGTCCAAGCAGCTGTGAGAAAAATGTAGGTCTACTCAGTCTTCTTCTTCTTCGTACGCTCTCAGACGTCTACTTGAATATTTTCAAAGAAAAGCAATGGTCAAATTGAGGCTGTTTGTATCTTCATAGAATTTTTCCAGGAATGGTACTGGTGACGGCCATGTGTGCTTTCTATGTTCCTCAAACGTTGGCATCTGTGGAGCAGATGTTCAGCAGTCATTTTATCAGTGCCACATTTACACTCATCGGTAGTTCCTATCAACAGCTTGTTGAATAGATAATAGCGCAATCTTTTGTGGTCCGTGAGGAGTCAAAGATAATGAGAATAAATGCAAGAAATGAAAACGCCTTGCTAAAACTCTTATTAAAATAAAAAAACAATCCAGAGCCATCTTGTTTTGGTTCTGCCATGGTGTTTTAGTTTGTTTTAATGTCTTCAACAGTTTTTTACTCAGCTTTTCCTTGGTGATGCACAGAAATTCTTTTTTTGATGTTTGTATATGTTCTGATTTATTTTTTTTGATGTTTGTATATGTTCTGATTTTTTTTTTTTGATGTTTGTATATGATCTGATTTTTTTTGATGTTTGTATATGTTCTGATTTTTTTTTTGATGTTTGTATATGTTCTGATTTATTTTTTTTGATGTTTGTATATGTTCTGATTTTTTTTTTTTGATGTTTGTATATGTTCTGATTTTTTTTTTTGATGTTTGTATATGTTCTGATTTTTTTGATGTTTGTATATGTTCTATTTTTTTTGATGTTTGTATATGTTCTGATTTATTTTTTTTATGTTTGTATATGTTCTGATTTATTTTTTTTATGTTTGTATATGTTCTGATTTTTTTTTTTTTGATGTTTGTATATGTTCTGATTTATTTTTTATTTGATGTTTGTATATGTTCTGATTTTTTTTTTTTGATGTTTGTATATGTTCTGATTTTTTTTTTTAAACATGTTCTTTACTTACTTACTTAGTCGTTCCCCTTCTACCGTGAGGTGTAGAGGTTTGGAAGAGAGAGCGCCAGACTATTCTATCGGCTGTCTTCCTCCTGGCCTGGTTCCATTCTAGTCCTCGGTCCTTCAAAGATTGTCTAATGTTGTCCTCCCAGTGGACTCTGGGTCGTCCTTGGGGTCTGGATCCTTGGCTCTTTGTTTCCCATGCTTAAGAGATAACATGTGCTTTAAATATATATAAAAAGACAACATGAAGTGTTTTTTTTTTTTTTTTCAATTTTTATTTAAAATTATAATTTTGTGAGGCACACCCTTTGAGGATTCGCTGATCATGAATGGGACTAGCAAGTTGAAAATTCATAAAATACATTAAATGTGTAAATAAAGTTAAAACTTATGTAATGGTTAAAAATGGACAATTACATTACACATACTTCCACATTAAAATGCCATAACATTATATCATTTGATTTTTTGTTCTTAAATTTCAAACAGAAATTATAAACATTTTTTAAAATAAAGTTTTGCCTCGTTTTGGCGAGGCACGTCCCGTTCAACCTAGTTGGTTATATTAGGGCGCATTTCCAAACACAAAAGACCCTTAGGTCTGAGATTTAATTGTATAAACATCAACAAATATAAAGTGAGAAATGCATACAAAATAATAGGCATTCTTGTGTTCTTGATACAAAGTTCAATTACTCTCTGTCAGTGGCGTAATTTGGGTTAATGACATCCAGGGCATAAAAAAAAAATGGTGCCCCTTGAAAACTGTTCTTTAACATTCTGGCTGAATTCTTATACTGGTACTCAAACTGGTTACTCCTTATAATACTGGTTACAAAATAATGAAAACAAAATAGTTTTACTGTAAAACAAAAATGAAACTTATATTGTGCCTAATATAGTTTTAGAGCTATAACCACATACTTATTTCTCACTTTGTCAATGCCATTTCATTTTAGAAATGGCAAAAACTACCAGTGTGTATATAAACAATTGTTACTGGTATTTAGAAAAAAATTCTGAAAACAACAAAAGAATTAAAGTTATTTTTTTACTAGATATTTTTTAATGATTTGAAACTTCACACGCTAAAAATGGATTTTTCTAACTTTAGCCAATGCAAACTGATCAATAATGTCATCAAAAATTAGTTATTTCAGTTTCCTTACATTCAGTGCTGATCAACGCTAAAGCAGAAAGTCTCTATTGTCACATTTAAACTCTCAAATATGATACAGAATAGGTGCACTTTCTTCCTACAAGGCATCAGTCAGTTTCATTTACATTGAAATTTCTGGTGGCACAATCAGTGTCATCTAGATCAATCTAGACCAGAACTCTGCCTCATGCTATTTCTTTTCAGTTTCTTCATGTGCTGTTTCTCACAAGGGCTCATGATTTACTTATTTTTGTGATTAGTCTACTACTTATGGGCTTCAAACTTTTTGCTTTATTTCCTTGTTTACAATTTGTAATTTATGTCATAAAAGGCAGTAGAGGAGAGCTGTACTTTGGCGAGCAACCTCATTATGTTTAAAAAAATAATGTCTGGAGCAAACAAAAACAAGAGATAACATTATGATGAAGGAAATGGTTTTGTATATCAAAATAATTTTACATTTTAAAGTTAAACTGCCCTCTTGTTTTATAATTTTTTAACCTAAAGATGTGCCAGGTTTCTTTGGCACTGTAACCATAAACTGTCTCTGGGCTTGTCATAAATGAGAAGTGGAATCTTTGCATTTTTAACCATAAAAATGGTGCCCAGGGCACGTTCCTCACCTGCCTCACTCTAGTTACGCCACTGCTCTCAGTTCTGCTTTGCACAGCACATATAGGATTCATAGAATCTTGGCTGGATGCAAGAAACTGTTGTCTTCTCAGGTGATGACAATTATGTCTTCTGAGATGTTCCATTTATAATCTTAACAGCCTTTGGTAATGTTTGTAACAGATCTAAGTAAGACTCGTTTCTGGTGTTGCTTATGTTTCTGTTGCTAGTATACCCTTATTATTCAATGTGACTAACAGTGGCAAAAATCGCTGCCATCAGTGATAAATCATAAAGTGATGACATCACATTACATCAATAAAAAATGGCCATTAATGGTGTATAGAATTGGTCGCAACTAGTGATAATTTCAATTTTTCTGGGGGTAAAGATCACAAGAAACAAATATCAATTTAGCCAATAGACTGACTCAGATTAGAATCAGATGATCACTCGACCAGCCCAAGCATGGTAGGATATAACTGTATTGTGCTTTTTCTGCTGCATATCCTCATGACAGTGCTTTTTCTGCTGCATGTCCTCATGACAGCACTAATTCTCCTGGGATCGTTTATCTGAAGGTTATGAAGCAACGCATCAAAAATGGCATGGGGAGAAGTGAAAAAAGGCCAGTGGACTGAAATTCGACTAATTAATTAACAGCTGCTTTATTACTACATGTTTTGTAAATGTAGATATTTTTTTACATTTTGACTTGGTACGTATTAAAAACACAAAAAATTCAAAATAAACTTTCTACTACTCTGTCCCCAAATCATTATCTAAGGGAGCATCAACCCGAGTGATTAAATTGGCTGAGTTACTACAAATGTTACGAACTCTATTCTATATTCATACTCACCCGAATTACAAATGGGGAAAAGTCAAGAAATTGCATCTAAAATCAAACATCTGCCACTATTAAGGATGGGAACAAAATATGCATTGCTTAACAGCACACAATTTAGTTCCCATCCGAAAAAAATGCACTGTGAATGAGACCGCAACTCTGGCGGGATTAAAGTGACAGAGGAAGAAGAGAATCACTATGGTTAATTCTGTAGTTTCATCTAATTTGCCTCACATATAAATACAACAACCTCACTTTTTTATTGCCGCCCCCCCCCCATATAACAAGTGCCCTGTAAAAATTCCCCGGGGTCTCTGATGGAACAAAAAAATAACAGGACTACTGCTCCCTCAGGCATGCCGTACAAGCCGACTAATATGAGGTTGTGCATGAGACTGGTAACCTCATCATGTAGACAAATTGCTACAGAGACCACTATTGTAAGAGCATGTGAATGCTTGGTGCAGGCTTCCAGCAACAGTGGCTCCATACTCCATCAGGAGTTACAAAGCTAATGATGATGATGAATATAACAAGTAGGTCCCACAGGCTGGGGTAATGATGATGCAGCAAGCTTTTGACATGGGACATTGGTCTAACCTCGTTGCCAACCACTGACCTATAGTGTTATTAAAAAGTTTAAACTTTTCTGTTTCAAAAATATTCCACTTCAAAGAAAATACATGCAACCAACAAGGAACTTAAGGATTATATTAAACATGTCTTAGGAATTCAGGCCAATAAAGCCACAGTTTGTGCTTAAAATCTAAAACCACATCAAGCACTTCAGATATTTCATCTATAGGAATTTGAAATGATTACCATAGATACTCGAGTATAAGTGCATCCGACTATAAGTCAAAGTCTAGACTTTAGGACTTAAAAAGCTTCCAAAATGAATGACCCGATTATAATTTGAAAGAGTTTTTAATCAATTTTGAATTCCGGCATTGCACTGGAATTTCCATGGCTTTCTGCAAATTCTTTCACTTTCAGCTTAACCGTTTCCCGTTTAAAACACCTGAAATTGCCCACAAGGAAAGTCTGAATACTGTCGTCAGTCATTGCCAAGTAGCAACGAGATCTCTATTTAGCAAGACCTGAGCTATAAATAGATTTCAAGTACATATAAAGCTTCAGTTTTCTGAATTTTTGTTAGAATTGATCGGTATTATGATTTTTCAGGATTTTTTAAAGCCATGGCTTTCCAGGCAGTCAAATATTTGCTTTGGGATCTGAGAAGTGACTTGTTATTTGATCAGAAAGCTAACAGTGTGACCAAATCAGATGTGGATATTGAAGAAGGACCTGACTTAGACTCTGACAGTGACACTGATGAAAGTCAGTCTAGTGAATGAAGTAATGGTATTGCTGATAGATCAAACAAAGAAGGCTAGTCAACAAAGTGTGATCCAGTTGAAATTTGTGACTTTGTAGGAATCCATCATGTATTACTTCAGATATTTTGATAAAAACATTTAATGAAGCAGCAATCTGAATGATACCTGTATGCAGCAGGAAGGGCGGGGGAAACACTGACCTGCTTCATTAACCTTTTTTCTTTTGACTCCACTATAAGTCGATTATATAGGTCTATACTTTTTTAAGGTCCTAAATGGGAGTAAATTTCTAGATTTATACTCGAGTATATTCAGTAGCTTCATTTGTGGAGTTACTTTATATAATTATATGTTAAAAGTAGTATCATGAACTACTACCACTTCAAGAATTATTTACACACCACTTCAACAAGAATTAAATAACTAATAATTAGTAATAATAATCAGCTGTAGTTTAAATTTAAAACAAAAAAGCCCATGAAATACAGAAACAGATACCCTGAACAACAATATCACCCACAGAAAAATACCAGTAGTCCATAGAGGTAAATTAAATGTAATTTCAAATTGGAAAAAAAAATACTCCCAACTTGGTTGATACAGCATTACATACTGTAAGTATTTTCAAAGTAACAATTGACACACAAAAGAAACTCGGCATCAATCCTCATCATGCTTGGTGGCACATAATGCAGAAACTCTCCTTCCAACTCAGATGCGGGCCCTTATCATCTGTTTTTTAAATATTTTTTTAAAACTGTGCCAAGTTTTAAGGACGGCAAATCAGGTGTTTGACTGAGGATAACATGTGCTGATTTCTTTTTAAATAGATATACAAATATTTAAAAAAATTAATTTTAAAATATCCTATTCAGTAGTTTCAACATTTCAAAGAAACTAAAGTTGTAACACATGACAACTTATTCATCGTGTTTTCTTACAACCCACCTGTCACTTATTTCTACTGGGTGATTGAACCAAAAGTCACTTCCTACTGATAAACTGTTATTTCTTCACTTCTATCCATTAATTGTTATGAAACAAACGTCAAAATAAAGACAATCAACTGCCATTTTACTACATTTTTTTTTTTTTTTCGTACGCCCGCTAATACTCGAGGCGAAATCTCAGGTTATTTTTAATGTCTAACCTGACATTGATTTTACGTGAGTATCCCTTTTTTTCTTGTACAGAGACAGGTGTCCCTCGCCATTCAGGCAGATACTCGCCGATTTCGGAGGTACCCATTAGAGCTGGGTCGGCTCAGGAGCCGCCAATCCCTGGTCAACGACACTCCTTCAAATGTTCTCGCCAGGTCTCGAGTTAATCCAGTCCAAATCCCGGTCGACGAAAAATCCTCAAATGCCGTCGCCCTGGTTTGATCCTGAATCACCCGGTCGCCAGAGCGGTGTGGTAACCACTACTCTAGCGCGGCTCCCATTTTACTACATAAAATGCTATGTTGTTGTTGTTGTTTAACTACGGCGCTGAGCTTCTCGCTCTTTTGCAGTCAATATCAAGTTGAAGACTTCTTGGTTTAATCTACATTCTAGATCTAGGCTTTTCTGCCATTCCTAAATGTGCTGAGCTGAAGTCATGAGCTCCAATTTCTCCAGCTTGGCTGGCATTTAAAGGATCGTCACATCTGGTCCCAAGCTAGGAGTAAGAAGTATGTGGCATACCGTGCATTCCCCACCATCCAAGGGGGGCTCTCCAACTATGCAGAGCTAAAATACTGTACTCTGGTTCTGGGCTCCCCCAAAGAATTGTCACGTCTTGCACAGAGCTCTGCATGCAGTCCAGGTCAAAGCCAAAGGATTACGTCTGGGGCTCAAGTGACTTCTCCAAGCTTAGTGTGCAATGCTGGGTTCTCAACAAGTTTCACTATAGGGGGAATCCCTGGAAGTGTGTGGATGATTTCAAGAGTCAATGAGGGTGTAATAAGCCTCACAGACAGAGGTTCACTTCCACATAAGTATATTGTAGCATTGTGCATAGCTGGTGGTCATATAAGGATGACTCCAGATATACCTCCATGCATAAAATGCTGTGTTACATTACCATTACAACTCAGTGTGAGATCCTGTATGTTCTATACGTATTTCATAGTTGGCAGCTACCTCTTGTAACGTCAGTTTATTGGCCAGTTTAGATTTTATTTGTTTTATTTTGACTCTGGGAACGAAGAATAAAAATTAAACTTATTGGTCAAATGGCAGTTTTTTGCTCTTTGCTCTTATACAAGTATTTGTTTCATGTGTATCCAACAGATGAAAGTGAGGATATACAAATTTAAAAACAGGGTGACTTTTTGATCACCCTCTATATCAGAATTTTTCTTAACCTTTTTTGTGCCATGGGCCTCTCTGATTGTCCGGTGAAGGGCTATGGACCCCTTTCATTGTCTGATAAAGGTTATGGGATTACCACAGAATAAAGATTTATACAAAAGCGTAATAAAAAAATTTTACATTTTAAAGTTTAGGTTATGTACATGAACTCCCTAGAATCCATTCACGGACACTCCTAAGAAACCCTGCTGCATAAAGAGCACGAACACAGTAAATCGGACACTCTCAATTAGATACAACAGCATCATTCCTTTCTGTTCCCTGTGGAACATTGGGCTGAAACAGTTGCTCTCCATCGATTTCTATTCTGGGTTGTCTTTTTCAGCTGTGCCCAAGTCATTGCAATTTCCTTAGCCTCCTCTTCCACTGTTCTTCTCCAAGTTCTCCTTGGCCTCCCCACTCTTCTTTTCCCTTGTGGATTCCAGTCAAGGGCACCTCTGGCTATACTTGATTCTTCTCTTCTGAGTGTATGTCCTATCCATCCCCACCTTCTTACCTTAATTTCCATTTGTATTGGCTGTTGCCCGCATCTTTTCCTTAGCTCTGTATTTGTTATTACATCTGGCCATCTTATACGGAGGATCCGTCGGAGGCATCTATTTACAAATATCTGTAGTTTGGAGGTGATACTCTTTGAGACATGCCACATCTCTGAGCCATGCAGCAAGACTGACTTTACATTTGAGTTAAAGATTCTGATTTTGTTCTCTCTGGATATAGCTGAGGAGTTCCATATTGGTCGAGGGGCATTAAAAGAGCATCTGGCTTTATTTATCTTAGAACAGACGTCACCATCGGTTCCCCCTCCTTTGTCAATGTTACTCCCCAGATATGTAAAGCTTAGTCAGATAAAACACTGTGTGTATATTCCGGATGTGAAACAGAATCAAGAATGAAATTTCAGCAGAACAGTGTAGATTTGTGAAAAGGGAGGTGGGGGGGGGTGGGGGGGGGGGGGGGGGGAGGGGGGGGGGGGGGGTGGGGGGGGGGGGGGATTATAAATCCTATTTTCAAAACAACAGCAAAAATTAAATGGTCATTGAAAGTGGAGGAAGCTTAACTTAAAAAATTACACAAGGGTGGTTTACCAGAGTAAGATACAGAGATAATTAAAATACCTGCAAACTTCCAGAAAGACAGCATAACCTGACAATGGTCACGAATCTGTATATACTGGGAACAGAGTGCAGCAATTGGATTAGATAATTAAATTGGATGTTTAAAAATAAATTAATTAAATGTGGAGTAAGACAAGGATGTGTATCATCCCTGACTTTTGCCTCTTTGTACCATCAAAAACATTCTGCCAGGAGGCAGCGATGATACGAAAGGAATAATGGTTGAAAAATACAATATCAATAGCATCAGATATGATGCAGACAGTTTTAATAGCAGAAAACAAAAAGGACCTCTAGTTTTTACTAGTCACAGTTATCAGCAGCTATCACTAACAACACCATCTAGGGTTAAAACAGCAGGAAGACATAAAAAAAATGGTTATCTCTAGGGAAAAAAATTACCCTTGAATGTAAACTATTTATAGAAAGGAAAAGCATTTAGCAAGTGAAAAAGTCATTCTACACCGCAAGGTGCATGGTACACCAGACTATGCTACAGAAATTCCCACGAGCTGTTCAGCGCTCCCTCAAAGTTTGAGGCCTAATTCTGATAAAATTTAGAAAATAACTGGCCATAAGCTGGTTTAAACCACTTGAACACCTCATGTTATAAAAAACATGTTTGAATGTGGTAGTGAATGAAGATTTTGTAGCGTAATTTGAGTGTATTTTTATCAACCAGTAATACTGTTAAGTAATATATAAAAGTATATAAACCAATAAAACGGCATTGAATCAGTTCTACAAATTAACGGTTCACAGCCCCTTAATTTATTTACTTACACTATACTGTTAAGTAGACTGTTTTCAAATAATGTAGTCTTAACATAGACTATCAACTTATTTCAATGTGAATATTAGTGGTTTGATTCTGATAATAGTTTCACAAATTTCTTGGTGTGATACTAACAGTGTTTAATTAAAGGAGTGGGATAGAAGAGCCAGAGAACAATAAATATCACTTCAGAAAAACAATGATCAAAATGAGTTTTTAAGCGTTTGTGGTTAAACTTTGCTGATTCGTTGCAAACTGGATACTCGCTTAGAATCCAGAACTTGTGCTGCCAAGGACTAAAGAAATGCTGAAATACTCACATGTATGTACACCGTTTTACTTAATTTTAAAAAAAAATAATTTTTTAACATTTTGACACTTCACAAGACGTAAAAAAAAAAAAATTTTTTTTTGGTATTAGATAAGAATTTACCACATATCAGAATATTATTCTGTCAATTTTCTAAAGTTTGATGCATAATATAAACATATACTGAATTAACATATGTGTCAGCTGTTCTGTTTTTAAAGCATCAGAAAAAAAAAAAACTGCATCCCTTCAGGGTCTGTGTAAAATTGAAACAGCATGAGACAGAATGAGTTAACAATCTTGGATCTATCATAACATTAGCTGATGATGTCTAATTGAAACCAAGGCAAAAATTGCAAAGACAAAATCAGCATTTCCACGGCATGAAAAGCATTCTAACCAGCAAAAAAAGAAATTTAACTGGCAGTGAAGAGCCTTAGAACGCTATACAAACAATGCATTACTTTATGCATGTAGGAACTGCACATTAAACAAACAGAAGAAAATTAGAAGCAGCATAGATTTAGTTCCTCAGAAGGATGCAACAGATACCTTAGACAGCCAGAAAATAAAATCTTTCTCAAAGAAAGTCATCAATTAATCAACACAATAAGGCACAAAAAGTCAAAGTTCTTTGGTCAGATCATGAGAAGAGAAAAAGTAAAGAATCTGGTAATAACGGGTAAATCTGCCTTAAAGAGAAGAGGAAAATGCAGAGAGAAGTACCTTGACAACCTTACAACAAGGCATGGGAAGAGATTGAAGACACAGATAATTTAAGACACCAAAGACTGCAGGAAATGGACAGACATACCGTATACAGTATACTCGAGCATAGGTCGATCCGACTATAAGTCGACCCCTAGACTTTATGACTTAAAAAGCTTCCAAAATGAATGACCTGATTATAAGTCGAAGTTAAAAAAAACTGATGCAAGAAATGTTGATATTTCTGGCATGCTGCGATATTTTTCACTATTTTTCAACTGAAGGGTGCGAATTTGAATTGATCTTGGAGTAATGATGCAAAAATTGTGCTGCTGAGTTAAAACTCATTGATTTATTTCTTCACGAAGGGCCAGAAACAACGAAGTGTTCCCTCTCCTTGCTCATTTCGTTTTCGGCATTTCTTGCAAGGATTCTTTTATGTTGAATTTTTGTTGATTCTGAATTCCAGCATTGCAATGGAATTGCCATGGCTTTCTGTAAATTCTATCACCTTCAGCTTAAAGCCAGCATCATAAGAAGTACGCTTTCTTTTCAAACTCATTTAAGTAGCAACTTTGGGACAAAATTTGTTTTTTAATAAATGCTGGTGTAATCACAACAAATGATTTGAACAGCTGTGCATGCCCGTATGCGCATAACAGGAAGTACGAAAGCATGATGGATATTTTCTATTTATATCATTTGTGTCTGTATCGAGTGTATTTTTAAAATTTACTAATTACCACAATTAACTTCCTAATAAATATTGATTCAAACATTTTTTGGTTGAAATTGAACCCTGTGGGACGTGTATCATCTTTAGCCCAAGAGTCTATTTGTAGGGATTTGAAGTAAAATAAGAATTTGATTACAGATTTATAATGGGTAAGTTGGAAGTTTGTTGTTCATTATTTTTATTGTACGATGTTATCTTGTTTTTTTAAAAAAAATCTGATTTATTATGCATCATAAAGGTGGGAAAGGGGTAGGGTCAGGGTTAAAGCTAGCCAGTAACTTTGTTTATATGCATTCTAATCGTTGACGATGAAACCACAAAACACGTGACACAGTGAATAGGCCTAGTTGTAGATTACTAAGGTAGTTGCAGCGAAATCGATTCTGTAAGTGGTTGCGATAATCGTCTAGTATTATTGTTTTTAGAAAAAAATCTTACGTGTTTTTTTGCACGATATTATTTATGTATAAGCTGAAAACAGGCGTAGGTTTAGGGTTAAGGTTAGCGTTATGTAATATGTTTCTTGATCTGCATTATAGTGATAGGTATCAACAGATGAAATCGCTAAATACAGCTACACGAAGCACTCTGGTTAAATTAGTGTATCGCATGTTATTATTTGTGTGGAATAATGTGTATGTATTCATATCACAGGAATGCAGTAAATATAATTGATATTTATGGTTAAATAGTAATCGCAACAGTGTAATCGGGAGTCATTACAGTAAAAGTCCAAAAATCCGGATGCCAGAAATCCGGACCACCCGAGAATCTGGAATTTTTGAAAACTCAAACTTTTTAAGATTTCCCAGCAGAAAAATGCATGGAAACAGTTATTAAATTCATGGAACAGAACTATGTTTGTGCACATGGTGCAGGATAATCTTATCACATAGAAATTACAAAGTTGTTAACAAGGTGATATAAGAAAGTATTTAAACGAAACAATAGAAGTGTTTGCTGATTAAACTAGTGTTCCATCGAAATGTAGTGCAGCAGACGCAACAGAAGTCACAGAAATGACTGAATAAATCTACTCATTTTTATAAATGAAGCATTCTGTATTTGTTAATGAATAAACCAACAAAATTTGCCTGTTCATCATCTCTTTATTTTTCTTTAAATTTTAATTTTAAACGTACTGCACGAGAATCTGAAAAATCTGGACTTACCAAATACCCAAGCAGTCCAGATTTTCAGACTTTTACTGTATTGTACAAGTAGATGAATGCGCATGTGCAAACTGTCGAAGCTTACGGTAACAGTGTTTGGCGAGTAATGATTGAAGACGAAAAATACATTACATGCGAAAAACTATAACTTGGGTAGTTATAGTTCGGTGGCTAATTAAGTCAGCCATGTCATTAGGATTAGAGTTGGGTTTAGATTTAGAAATGTTAAACCTAACGTAAAGTCTAATGCTAATAGTACAAGTACATATGCAGCCAACTTAATTGCCAACCAGATCTATAGAAGTTCTGGCAAAATGGAAGACACGTCTCATGGTGTTCAATTTCAACCCATTTTTTTATGTATTACTTTAGATATTGTGTTAAAAACATTAAATGAAGCATCAAGTTTAATTCTGAAGGATACCAGTATGCTTTGGGAATGGTGTGGGGGGTGGGGGGAACACTGACTGGTTTCATTAATGTTTTTCTTTGACTCGACTGTAAGTTGGGGTACATTTTTAAGGTCCAAGTCAGGAATAAATTTCTCGACTTATACTCAAGTATTTGCGGTAATTACAAATGCCATTTGGCATGATACTCAATGAACACATAAATAAATATATGAGTATTGTGTAAATATCTGAGAAAAAAATTACTTCGACCAGGTTGGGCCACAGTACATGAGTTGTCTGAGAAGCTGAAGCAGGAAATCAAGATCTGATAACAAAGAACAAACTATCAAAAGTACATTATCTACATTTTTGTGTGTGCCATAAAAATGTTCATCAATAAAGGAGTGGTGAACCATTTATTTTATAATCTTTTGATTTTGACTGTAAATGAAGCAACTGTATCATGGTCACAGGACTGTCAAAAGGCAGACTGGGTCTCTGGGCTAGCACTATTGCCTGTCCCCCCAAAATTAAAATTATATATTGTAAAACCTCTTACAAATGAACTAGTAGGGTGAGTGTGTGGTTTGCTAATGCCGATTGTCCGGTACTCCTGAAGTATGTATATACAGGGTGACTGAAAAGTTATCTCCTATAATTAAATTTGTATTTCTTTACTTCTGTCTAACTAATTTGTATGAAACAAATGTCAAAGAGAATTAATTGCTATTTTATTCATAAAAATGGTCTGTCACATTAACATTACAGTTGAACATGGTATACGGTGTGTTCATCACATGACCTCATTGCAAGCAGCAATTTCTGCTCTCCCTTGTACATTCAGTTTATTGGCTATTTTATATTTTAATATTTTATTTTATTTCTGGAAATAAAATAAAGAAAATTTATCAGTGAAATGGCAGTTTCTGCTCCCATTTTCTGACATTTGTTTCGTGTACATCAAATAAATTCAAGTGAAGCTATCAAAATAAAATAAAAAGAGAGTGACTTCTCAATCAATGGAACCAGGCCAGGAGGAAGACAGCCGATAGGATAGTCTGGCGCTCTCTCTTCCAAACCTCTACATCTCATGGTAGAAGGGGAACGACTAAGTAAGTAAGTAAGACTTCTCAATCAACCCGTACATATAACCTAAAAAGTGGCCACAACAGTAACATAGTACGAGCAGAGCAATGCACTATGACCCCCGTGTCGTTTCCTGGGGTCCCTGAAGAGACAAAGAAAGAATACGACAACTGAACCCTCAGGCATGTTGTACAACGTGACTAATATGAGGTTGGCAACCTCATCATGTACAACAAATTGTCACAGAAAACATCACTGTAAGTTAGTTGCTTATCCTTTACAGGACGTGGCAATCAACCCCAGCTTTTATTGGCTGTTTGTGATTTTTCTAGGCAATTTTTTTCATTCAGTAGTTTGCCATTGCTTTCTGAACGGTATGGCGCTTATACCATTGTTAAAAATCCACACAAAGCGATCTGCTACCAAACCGCCTGCAGCAGGTTTCGAACCTGGTATATCTGGATTATGAAACTGTGTTCATATCCATTAGGCCACAGACGCCGACTGTAAGGAGCATGTCAATGTTTGGCGCAGGCTTCCTGCAAGGGGACCAGCTACAGTGATGGCTCAATGCTCCATATGCAGCATACAGGAAAATGATGATGAATACACATTACCCCTCATGCGAGTGTCAGCAAAGATTTCATATGTAGCTATGTCCGTCATTTCGTTAATTAACAGCCAAGACAATTGTACATATTCTCATTGCAGATCAACATTTCTGCACCAACGGATCTTGTCCATTATTTCCTAAATCTGTACATAATAGATCCATTCATAAGAGGTTTAACAGCAGTGATGTTTAAGCTTGGCCTGCCCCATGGGTTCCTATTCACATCAGGGCTGTAGCTCCCCTCCCATTCAACAACACTGGCTGGAATTGCAGTTAATGATGAGAATTTATTGTGTAATTTTGAATATTTTTTTATCAAATAATTCCACCCTTTCTCCCCCACCCCCATTATTTTTTTTTTGCACAGTGAAAGAGAGGTACGGAAAAGCAGTCTAGAATGCTGGTTTGGTTGGTTTATCAGTAGTCACCAAACCAATTATATACAGATCACCTGACCTATGACCTGGTCACAAATACAAACCATGTGCAGTTAACAAATGATGTAAAGCATGTTCTACAGTCACCTTAGGTAGCTTGCATAGATGGTTGGTGTCACAAGAATCATATTAACCAATAAAACACAAATGTGCCAACTGCCACCCAATGACTGAGAAAGTCCAGACCTGACCACTTGTCCAGTGTATGCCACATTGTATAACCCTGTAAATAACAAAGAAAAATGGACTTCATGAGAAACATTATACGTTTACAACAAATCTCAAACAACTATCTGTCCTTTTACATAAAGAAACTGGAAAAAGACATCTAACGTTGTTTATCAGAATATTAAATAAATAAATAGCAAGCATACGTTAGATGAAAGGGAGAGAATGCCAGATAACATAAAAGATAATAATAATAATAATAAATTCTTTAAGCGCCAAACACGGCGCATAAGGCAGAAACCAGTGCTCTCCAGGTTGTTCGTTGTGACGCCACTCCTCTTAGCTCTTGCACATTATTTAGGCCCAACGTTCTTCCTTCTCTTATTATTGTTCTTCTGAGTGTTTCTTTTGGTCTTCCTTTTTTCCGCTTACCCTCAGGAACCCAAGTGAGCGCCTGTAGTGGTATTCTGTTGTTTTGCATTCGTAGGACATGACCGATATATGACCATCGTCTTTTCCTTATATAGTCGGAGACATATTTCTGCCTAGAGTCTTCTCTTATTTGTCGATTAGTCTTGAATTCTTTCCAACTGATGTTCATGAGTTTTCTAAGACATTTGTTCTCGAATGTATTCAGCTTGTTCTCCAATGATTTTGTTATTTTCCAACTCTCACAGCCGTATGTTAACACTGAGATAACATTTGAATTAAACAGACGAAGCTTGGTATGTATATTCAATGATCGTAATTTCCAAATGTTAGACAATCCACCGAAGGCGCTAGCTGCCAAAGCAATTCCAGCATGGATTTCTCTTGTTGTGTCACCATCCTGAGTCATTTTACTGCCTAAATAATTGAAACTTTCAACTTTCTGTAGCCTCTCCCCGCCCAAGATGACACCAAAGGTCTCGCCAGAAAAGTCCACAGCTTTAGCTCCAGAGGCATCCACCCGGAGACCAACTCCAACCGAGAGATGACACAAACCATCCATTGCCCCCTGGGACCGTCCCGGTGTTGAACCCAAGAATGCCACATCATCTGCGAAATCCAGGTCCCCCAGGAACCTTCCACCTGTCCATTCCACACCCAATTGTTCATTGTGGGTATAGTTTCTCATAACCCAATCAATAGCTATTCCAAAAAGTAGTGGTGACATAATACAGCCTTGTTTCACCCCTGTTTCTACTGTAAACCATTCTGTATTCCCTTTATTTGTTCTAACACAACATCTTGCATTGTCATATAGCGCTTTGATTATATTCACATATTTTGTTGGAAAACCATAGATTGTAAGTATCTTCCACAATGATGGGCGATGTAGACTATCAAAGGCTTTTTGAAAATCGACGAAGGTGATAATAAGTGGCGATTGCCTTTCCACTGATTCTTCTATAATTGTTCTTAGTGTGAATATTTGATCAATACATGATCGTTTCGGCCTGAAACCCGCTTGTTCTTCTCTGATCTTTTCGTCAGCATGCAATTTAAGTCTTTCTAACATCATGCAACATAATAATTTTCCAGGTACTGATAATAGAGATATACCACGCCAGTTATTACAGTCTGATAGATCACCTTTCTTCGGTAACTTCACAATAATACTGTCTTTCCATTGTTGTGGTGGTTGTTCTTCTCTCCATACTTCATTTATAATATCTAAAATTCTCAAGAGGTTGTTGTCATTAACTGCTTTAATCATTTCCCCTGAAATTTCGTCAACTCCAGCAGCTTTAAAATTTTTTAATCTTTTAACGGCTTGTTTGATCTCGTCCAGCGTGAAGATAAGCTCACCGGGAAATTGAAACAGGGACCATCCAAATTGTGCCATCACCTCGCTGTGACAATAAATTGAAAGTGTCCATTTACTATTTACTCTCAAAGTGACGCGATGGTGATATTTGGTTTGATTTCAAGGTGAACCTAACACTTATATTTCTTTTCTGTTGTCTGGTATTCTCCTTCTTTCTGTCTTACAAATGCCTCCTATTTACCTTTACGTATTTATCTATTTATTTACTACTCGCAGGCCTCAGGTTTCCTTCATTATTTATTTAAAAGAATATGTGTATACTCAATTGTAATTAAAATGTCCTTAAACCCATTTAACTATTCAAGCATATAAAATAAGTATGCAACCAATCATTGTGTCTTGGAAGTTGTGCAAATTTCAAGAGTCTTATGATTTCTGGCAGTTTTCCAAATCAATAGCTTTCAGTTGTGAATCGCACTGGCTTAGAATGATCCTTCCATAATTCAAAGTTCTGACTGATGCTCAACAAAAACATGTGATTTCAGGTGGATCTAAATCTTGGTGCAAACTCAGCAGTTCAAAAGTGGTAACTGACTGCTAGATGTCACTTTATGAAATTAGCAATAACTATTTAAATAACTTATTTAGCTAAGATTCAATGACTTTTTAAAATGTGTATTGACGGTGTACTCTCCATAGAAAAAAAAGCGAGTTGCGTGATACTGTGGTTTTCGGTGCGCCTTCTGGCCCAGAATCTATGACTTTAGCACCTGTTCAATGGGAGAGTGGGCTCATCCCTAATCTGTTTATGTTCCCAGTAGTAGACTATTTGCAAGCAGCCTGGGGGTGTCACTGCTCTGCGCGGACCTTGTTTACCGAGGCGGCGTCCGAGCTCGTATGGTGAAAATATGGTTGCGTTATCTTCAAAATAGCCCTGTCTTTCCCATGGCTTTTCTGCCATCCTGCAACTTTGAGTTAGGGAGTTCTGAGCTCCAGTCTCTTTCCCAGGCATTTTATCCTGGCCTGGCATGCATACAGAGGACCCCACTTCTGGTTCTAAGTTAGCAGTTGGGGATAGGTGGGGTAGCACACTGTGCATTCCCCGTCATCCAAGGGGCTCTCCAACTACGCAGAGCTTGCACAATGCTGTGCTCTGGTTCTGGGCTCTCCCAAGGAATCCTTACGCCCTGCACAGAGCCACTTCCAGATACCCACCACCTGCCAACCCTCCATTGTAGAAATCTTCTGCATGCGGCCATCCAGTCAAGAGCCAGTATTAACTCTGGTGCCCAAGTGATCCCCCCAAGCTCAGTGTGCAATGCTGGGTTCTCATCATGCTGCAACACAGGGGGGATTGTGATGCTCAGCCATCTCTCTCAACTCTGCACCGATAAGTGACATCGGGGACTTAACTGTGCCTCAGTACTGGGAGGCCCCGTTTCCGGGTACACCACACACAGCCAATTGAGGCAACGGTCGCCGTGGGCGTGTCTTCAGTGGGGAAGTTGTGGAGTCTTCCTGTCCATGTTCTTGCACATCCTAACACTGCCCGCAAGACATCGGAGGTTTGGAGAGTGGCCTTCTCTGCTTTTTTGAGCCGGGGTGGGCTCCCCAGGCAAGTCTCGATGGGGATCGGGACGTGTCCACGCGCCAGTGGGCCCAGCATTGGCGGCATCTGATGGAGGACTTGCTCTGCCAGGTTTGATGTGGATTTCCTACCGCCCCGGGTAGAAGCCAGAAGTGTACTGTGCCAGCTCTGGGGGAGATAAAGGGGGTGTTTCTGCGTCTCCTTGTGATACGTAGCCAAGGTAGGGCTCACAGTGCTCTTTCCCCGCCACCAAATTGCCTGCTGGTTACGCCAAGTTCTCCGAGGCTCTAGTCATGTGACCAAGAGTTGAAGGCAATAGGATCGTCAAGTCCTGAGTCTCTGTGCCTGTACGATGGGTTCCGATCTTCAGGGAGCAGTCCACACTCGTTCCCACTCCCAAGACTTGTTCAGTATCCATCTGGCTCCTTCCCACCCATAGAGGACGTGTACGGTGTAGTGCACCGGTTTTATTATCGAGGTTTGCTCCTCTAGATCCGTTGTGTTTAGCCTGAGGATTCGCACCCTCAGTTACCAGGACTACCTCGAGGAGGGTGTGGCTCTTCACCACGCACAATGATCTTGGGGTATGAGAGGTTTTGCTAGGCCAAGAGACTAACACCGCAGTGGTCGCTCCTTTCATGAACAAGAATTCACTAGGCCTAGGGTGAAGCAAGGGGGGAAACCCACTACCCACAACACCAGCACATCATACCCCCTGTCTGTAAAAGACTTTGCCCCTAAAATGTGTATTAAATTTGTACATTTCCAAAACACTTCAATGGCCTGGAGTTTGAAATTTAAAAATTATTCCAGTATTCCATGACTTGTGGGAACCATGACAGATGGATAGGAAGCAGGTTGTCAGAGAATACAATAAAGTGAAGAGATTAAAAATGTTAGTCAATTCTGGGTACACAGACAGCACATGGTCTTGTCTTATCTGGACTATGTTTATACAAGATACACCAAGGCAAATGATTTATCCAACAATATAAATATCCTTGGCAGCAGAAGTGAGTTTTCTTTAGATTTCACAGAATGTAAATGTGTTATCTTTTGCTCTTTGCACTCAATGCCACACAGATAGGCCTAGTTCCTCAATTAAATCTTTCTTTTTTCCTTGTTATCTAGCGTCGGCCTAATGGATATGAACGCAGTTTCATAATCCAGATATACCAGGTTCGAACCTGCTGCAGGCGGTTTGGTAGCAGATCGCTTTGTGTGGATTTTTAACAATGGTATAAGAGCCGTACCGTTCAGAAAGCAATGGCAAACTACTGAATGAAAAAAATTGCCTAGAAAAATCACAAACAGCCAATAAAAGCTGGGGTTGATTGCCACGTCCTGTAAAGGATAAGCAACTAACTTTATCTAGCGTAGTAGATAATCTAATAAAAATACAAGAACAACCCAACTACAACTCATGATTCACTTTACTACAACTGATGAAAAATTATACCAAAACAGAGATAATATTTAAAAGGAGAATGAGGACAATGGGTAGTGAATGTTTATACAAAGTTTTATATTTGTGGCACATGTTGGCAGAGTCATTAATTTGTCAGCATTTCAGCTTTTCAGAAAAAAATGCAAAAATCTTTTGTCTGGTTAAGAAACCTTTTACCTGGTTAAAAATACTGATACTGAGATGTTTTACTGTATGAAACTTTAGATTCTCTGCTATCAAATGGTTTAAGTTACAATGTCAAAATGTGCTTTTGAAAGCATTAAACCATTCAGGACAATCAATACGGTGCTGATTGCCAAACTAAACGTTCTCTGAATTGGACACCATTTCTCTTGAAATGCACATACCTTTTCACTAAATTTTACCATTCTTATTATTTCTTTGTTTATAATTACTAAGGTGTTTGAAAGATGTTTCTTGTGGTGGTAGTATCTCAAAATGCTGATATGTTACCAATTTTGTGAATTTCATCACATTTTTGTTTTCAGAAAATCTCAGAAAGTCAAAAAAAAAAAAAAAAAAAAAAAAAAAACCCAGATATTTTCTTCTTCTTCGTACACTCTCAGACATCTACTTGAATATTTTCAGAGAAAGCAGTGGCCAGTTTGAGGCTGTTTGTATTTCCATAGAGTTTTTCCAGGAATGGTTCTGGTGATGGCCATATGTGCTTTTTCTGTTGCTCATATGTTGGGCATCTTTGAAGCAGATGTTAATAAGAAATTAAAAATATTTAATCGTTACCTTCTCTTCTCCATCACTGCTGTCAAACATCAAGCCCAGGTATGCCAGGTGAAACACTGCTAACCCTCCAAAAGATAAATTTGTTAAAACCACCAAAGGATGTCTCTGAAATAAAATAAGTAAAACAACTGCGTTGTTGTTAAACTCTGTGTAGTTGTTAACTCATACTGGCTACTAGTTGTTGAATCACGCTTTATTTGTTAAATGACGTGAATGTCCACCAGTTGATAAATGTAGATGTTGGGACTGGTGTAGTAAAGTGTAACGATTGTCAACTCATTAAACCCAGCACAGTTTTGGTCATACAGGTCATCTTGTCCTGGAACGTGATGAGGCTCCGACAAGAATGTGAGTGTAGACAATGAGTGTGTATATGAATGTCAGAACGCGAATGGTAGAATGATTCGATAGAGTTGACAGGTTGGTAGTACATCACTCATACTCACACTGTTCGAATTCAAGAAGTACTGGAACTACGGTGGTCTTTTTATAACATTTAATGGGACGCACACTTGGACAGTACGTGTATAGTTACAGGAACAAATGTCGACATAGACAGCATAATGTTGATCACAGGAATATCATCTTAAGTTAGCATTCATGCTTGGCAAATATCATAATGGAGCATTCGTAAATAAGCATTCAGAGTTCCATCATGTAAATCATCTGGCTTTACTGACTGGGCACGTCAGACCATAACCAATATATAGGAAGGCTCCTAGACCTAACCTCGTCTAGCGAATATCCCTTCACGTAAAGTTCAATATATATTCTTTCCATAAAGATATAGGAATCCCAGACATGGGTTCTCACATGTAGCAGTGATCTCTTGGTTCATCGAGCGATAGTACAGGCATCCCTTTTTCTCACTCGATAAATACAAAGTATATGGATTTCAACATGGCTGTGCTTCTCTCGTGAGCTCCACTCACTATTGGATACAGACCAAAATTGGTCATTCGTTAAATGTCCTCATTTCTTCATAGCTTCTCTCATAGAGGTAATTGAATAATATCATACAATCTAGTGCTGATACATAGGAATGTCCTCTTCCTTTGAATAAATATTCTTTTCAAAAGTACCACTGTGCATCTGCTTATCGACAACGATGGCGAAGCCCAAGTTCATAATAAACTGTGGTTTTACCTTTCTATGCGAAATATAACTTTGCCATTCCTTGGCAAAAGAGAATAAACACTGGGGTAAAGTACATACAACATGTCTAAATGACTATCACTTTTCCCCATCTACTTATAGATCACTTTTTTTGGCGATAAGCCGGCTACAACAAAATTCGACAGGATGACAGGATGGCAGCCATGAATCACACCCCCTGCTAGCGATACTTCCGCTGCATAGCCTTTGACCTTTTCTAGCGACAACCAACATAGTTCGACTTAGAAATGTAAAGATATCCATATATAAGACAGACTCGTCCTACTCATACAAACACTACGTATAAATTCAGGCCATGGATATACTGAAGCAAGAACAATCTATTCCTACCCAGCCAAAGAATAAATCGCAGTAGGCCTAGAATCGTCCGCGGAGTCCGATCGAAGATGACGGAACTACTTTCAAGGGAAGTAACTCAAAAATGACTTCTCCTTAAGCACTTAAAAAGGAAATACTTTGTTTACAAAATATTTGCGAACATAATAAGTATATAAATGTATTATATTGCAAGATAGTAAAAATTGCCCTTTACAGTCTTACCACACCTCCCGGGAAAAAAAAAATTAAATTTTTTTTTTTAAATACATCTAGGAGCAACGTACAATAGGCTCACAACGCAAGAATACTGCGCAGATGAAAATATCAGGAATAACTATAATTCCTAATATGACCGGTGAGAATATATCTCAAAATCTGAGAGAAATTGTTTCTCTACGAATAAATGTTTCCAGGAAGGTGTGATGTACGTATAATACAATTCTGGTAATTATACAATGCATACCAAAAATTCACACTATAATCTTAAATTTATGATTTATGAAGAAACAATCATCAAAGAACAGCGGTGAATAAACATCAATAAACCGCTAAGTAGCGATACCATCATTCTATTATTAAATTACAAATGTGTATCTTAGTAAAGAAACCAAAAAAATAACTGTTGTAAAGTTATACATATTTAAAAAAATCCAATATTTAACAGTTAAGTGGCATCATGTGGGCATCTGGACAGAATGTCCGCCATCACATTTTCTGAACCACGGATAGCTCGTACCGAGAAATGAAAAGGTTGAAGAGCGATTGCGTATCGAGTTGATCTCGAGCTCTTCAAGTTCTTACTTTGGATAGCCGTAAGAGCTTTTTGGTCAGTTTCCACTACGAAATGCGCGCCCAGAAGGAATCTTTGGAGTTTGAGAATTGACCAAACCATTGCCAATAATTCACGGTCTAAAACCGAGTAATTCCTTTCTGCAGCATTAAGTTTTCTGGATATATACATTACAGGATGCAGAGTTCCAGAGTACTCTTGCATTAGTGCCGCTCCAATCCCAGTGGATGAAGCGTCACTACGAAGAACAAATGTCTTATCTGTTGTAGGTAACACTAAAATAGGTGGTGATGAAAACATAGTTTTGATCTTCTCTAGTGAAGATTGGCATTCATGAGACCAGTGAACCATGTTAGGCGACCCTTCTTTAATAGTGTAGAGAGAGGTGCCATGATAGAGGACAGATTCGGAATGAAACGTCCATAAAATTGTATGAGACCTAAAAGACTTCGCACTTGCTTTTTAGTCCTAGGGATAGAGATGTTAAGTATTTAGTGATATTATGGTCTTCTGTCTTCAAGAAACCGTGACCTACTCGATGGCCTAAGAAAGCAATTTCGCTAAAGCCAATACAAGCTTTAGATGGTTTTGCTGTCAGGTTATACTCACGCAGAGTTGATAATAATTCAACTAACCCTGAATAGTGATCTTCCCAAGTATCGCTGAAAAGACAGATGTCGTCTAGATAAGCAATGACATCTGACCGATACGATAGGATTCGACGCATCATGCGTACAAATGTAGCTGGTGCGTTCATAAGGCCGAAAGGCATAAAATTCCATTGGAAAAGGCCTCTGGGAGTAGAGAAAGCGGTAAGAGGTTTGGCGCGTTCGGATAATGGAACTTGCCAATATCCTTTAGACAAATCAAGTTTAGTGAAAAAATGCGATTTAGAAAGACGAGTAAGTAGTTCTTCCAGTAAAGGCATAGGTTCAGCATCGAACTTCGTAACTTGATTCAATTTGCGATAGTCAACGCAAAGACGTATGTTATTGTCTTTTTTTCGAACAATAACCATCGGCGAAGAATATGCAGAAGTGGATGGTTCGATTATTTGTAAATCTATCATTTCATCCAACTCCTTTTCAACCTGTGTTTGGAAATGTATAGGGATAGGATAAGGTCTAACCCTAATTGGAGTATGTTCAGTTAGAACAATGTCATGCTCAATGACATGAGTTTGTCCAGGGATGTCAGTGAGGACATCCTGAAATGTTTGTAACATAGACGAAACTTGTCGCCGTTCTCCTAGAGACAAATCAGGAGAAACAGTAACGTCTTTCCATGATTCACTAGAATGAAGTGGGATCATTGGAAGCGGAAGATTAACATCCGAAAAACTTGTTTCCTCATCCTGTATTACAGACAGTGATGAGTAATGACCATGTTTGACATGAGAATCGTCCGTTGCCTGGAAAATAGGCTGTAGATAGTCAGGACGTTCATGGAACTCCGTAAGCATATTGATGTGGAAGGTTTTATGCTTCCCGTTGATATCGACGATGTAGTCAACATCTGAAATTTTCGATATTATATCGTACGGACCTTTCCAACTAATAAGGAGTCTATTTTCACGACAAGGTAGCAAAACAAATGCTTTGTCACCAGGACAAAGTTGTCGTAAAGTTCTCTTCTTATTAGCAAATTGTCTTGCCTTCTGCTTAGCAAATTCAGAAGAGGACGTTGCCAATTTGCATGCTTCTATAATCTTCTGTCTCAGCGCGATGACATACTCGTAAGAAGATTTTGTGTCATCGTCAATATTGTCAGCTGTTATAAGATCATGCAGCAAAGACATTGGGCCGCGCGGTCGCGCGCCAAAGACAAGTTCAAAGGGAGAAAACCCTGTATGTTCATTGGGGACCTCTCTGTACGCGAAGAGGGCCGCGGGTAAAACCCTATCCCAATCTTGAGGATGATCCTCAGTTATCTTCCCTAATAAGTTCTTAAGTGTTCTATTTAGTCGCTCGACCATCCCATTGGACATAGGATGATAGATGCTACTCAAAGATCTCTCTATCTGTAGAGTAGACATTACTTGAGACATGGTATCCGATATCAGTTGGGTGCCATGATCTGATAATATTTCTCCGGGGAATCCCAGCCGAGAAAATATAAGCCAAAGAGCATCTGCAATGTCAGCGGTAGTAATGCTCTTTAGAGGGATAGCCTCTGGCCAACGTGTGCACATGTCTACACACGTTAAGATAAACTGATGTCCTCTAGCAGATTTGATCTTGAATGGACCAATGATGTCTATCGCCATTTTCTGGAATGGACGAATAGGAATATCTGCAGCCTGAATAGGCGCAGCATGACGAGGACCTTTGGATTTGACTTCTTGACATACTTTACAGGATCGACAATAGATCCGTATGTCCTTGTTCACAAAAGGCCAAAAGAAAGCCGCAAGAACTCTTGACTTTGTACGGGAAAAACCCATGTGACCAGCACACTGAGAGTCGTGTGCATGTTGTAAGATCTTAACTCTCAAATTCTTGGGTACAAGAATCTGAGAATGACTTGACTTAGTGGAGTCTTGCACCATACGTACAAGTACGCCATTCTTCATTGTAATCCAAGATTTACAATTTGAATCTTTATTCGGATCACCTTTCGTTACAAGAGTGAAGAATTTCTTAAGAGTCGGATCTTCTTCTTGTTGTTTTATAAACGAGTCACGAGAAATTACCAAGGGATCATCTTGGTTATGCACTTCATTATCTTCAACAGATGAAGTTTCAGGCATATTGAGAGCTTGAGCTCTAGTGACTACCGCATTAGCAGATTGCATATTTTGATTTTCCCAAACGGAAATTTGCTCCGGAGTGCATTCTTTGACTCCGTGAATGCGACCGATGATAAGATCAGCGATCGGATCCGGCAAAAGACATGCGTGTACATCTCCTGTGAAGAAAGGAGTAGCAATCCTAATGATAGCGGTAGAGTATTTCTCTATGGTGCCGCCAAATGTTACGCATTTGACTACTTTGCCTGTAGAATGAGAAGGATCTATGAGTGACTGCCTAACCCCAATAGTTGTGCATCCAGAATCAAAAAGTACTGAGACTGGATTGTCATTTACTAAACCTTTGTGTAAGACAAGAGAACCTCTCCCATCATGCGCGATTGACGCAGGAAGAGCGGGAAGAGGATGCCCACAGCTTAAAGTAGACACTGTGGTTG
The DNA here is from genome assembly GCA_024509875.1 of Oreohelix idahoensis. Taxonomy (NCBI): domain Eukaryota; kingdom Metazoa; phylum Mollusca; class Gastropoda; order Stylommatophora; family Oreohelicidae; genus Oreohelix; species Oreohelix idahoensis. The sequence continues at coordinate 839,260 of JAMPIV010022325.1, read as the reverse complement.
GCTCAAATAATGTTTTGCATTGGGGGCACTGAGATGCTCTCCCAAAATCAAAAGCGGCACATGCCATATTATTAGAGTCATCATTATCTTTATTTTGTTTATAGGCTTCGTGGGACTCTTGCTGTGCAGAGTTCGCCTGGTAATGAGCTTTATGTTTTTTGAATTGTGCTCTACCTCTGTTATTATTGCCTCTGTACTTATCATTGTTTCCACTATTATAACCCCTACTCGGGTTTGAATCATAGCTCCTTTGGTTACTATCATCATATTCATTATAATGAGTATCTCGGTAATTATGATCTTGTTGTCTCCATGAAGGAAAACTTGGATAGTTTCTAGAATGACTTCCTTTGCGAAAGTTCCTGTAATTATGACCACCCCTGAATCGAGGGCTGTCAGCTCTTCTCCAGGTATTCGAAGAAGAACCCTGAAATGATTGGTTACCTTGGTTCTGATAACTGTATAGTTACCTTTTTTATTAAACCTATTTTGAGGTCCTTGGAATTTGTGAGAGTGATTAGGGTTGTATGGTGTTGCAGAAGCAACTGGCATACCTTCTTTAACCTTACTGTTGCTAATAGCTACGTCCGGATGTGCAGTGACGTATTGGGTACAATACTGTTCCATTTCTTTTAGAGACTTAGGTTTACGCTCATGTAAGAATTCGAGGAAAGGTTTATTTATACTTGACATAATCTTGTCTCTGAGTATCAAGTCCATAAGTGCTTCATAAGTCTTTTCTGTTTTGGATAGCTCAATCCAACGATCAAATGTAAGACGTGTCCTTGCAATGAATTCTGAGAATTCTACACCTGCCTCAGGCACCATTGTCTTAAACAACTTCCGATAACCCTCTTCAGACAACTGATACTTCTTTAATAAGGCTGCCCTAATAACATCATAGTTATCTTTGTCAGCCTCTTCAACCAAACTTAAACTAGTCAGAGAATCACCTTTCAGATTTTCTGATAACTGGTTAGCATATTGTGATTTGTCCACATTATGGGCTCGACACGAGCGTTCAAATCTATTTAGCCAGAATGTTATGTCATCACTGGAAGGGTTGAACGCTGGTACCTTGACCTTGTAAGTAAAGGGTTTACCATTACCACCAGATGCTTGATTACCATCACTTATGTTTGTTAACTTTAACTTTTCTAACTCAAATGCTAAAAGTTCTTTTTGGTGTTCATGTTCTCTTATTGCTTTTTTCTCTTGAGCTTCAGCTTGTAATTTTCTCTCTTCTGCAGCAGCTTCATCTTTTCTTTTCTCTTTTTCCATTTCCATCTGGAATCTTTTTTCATCAGTCTGTATCTGCAATTTCTTTTGTTCATCCTCTCTTTGTAATTTTTTTTCCTCAGCTTCTAATCTTTTCTCCTCAATCAATGCTTTTCTTTCTTCAGCAGCAGCAGCAAGTTTTCTCTCTTCTGCAGCTAATGCTTTGTCATATTGAGCAACTGCCCATTCTTCTAATTGCTGACCAGTCTTATCAAGAGCCCTGCCTTGTGTGATAAAATAATCTAATGTAGACATCTTGTCTAATAAGATCAGTAATTTGCAAAAGTAAATAAATTCACTTTCTTAATCTTAATCAAAGACCTTGTATGATAACTTTGTAACCTGTGGAAAATAGTACTTAACTATCCCAATCACTGTGGGAAACAAGCCTTACAAAGGTCTTGTATAAATCCTTATATAATAACAGCTATAAGTTGCTGGTTCACTCTATAATATAAGTGCAGTGCACCAGAAATAGTGTTTTATATCATCAACTGTGTACCTTTAGTAATAGCAATTAACTATCAGTTGATTCTTGTACATCAATTTATATGATCAACTATATTTTAAATAGTGTATGTCGATCAGGCACAAAACAAAACAGTTATACAGAAGAACATGAAAACATTTGCGGAAATGAAATAAATCAAATGGGAAAAACAATAAAAGATAAACCGCAAGAGGATAACAAATACAAATAACGCCACAGTATATAAATATAAATTGAGAATAGAACTGAAAGATAGAATAGGGTAGACCAACAAATTACAAACAAATCAAAACAAAACTAAAGTATGTGAAGAAAATTCCGAAAACAACACTGACCATCTCGTCACAACTAACCAAAAAAAATAGCAACAGCAGTCGCTTTGCAAATTCCAGTATCGGAAATTTGCACACCCTATAGACAACGCTCACAATAGACGACCTCTATCACGTGGTATGATCTAAGGGAGACTCCGCCCAACCGAAACAACAACCCGCTGGATACAAACAAATATCACATATAAATATTTAAACATAAATACATAAATGCATAAATAGTATGGCAATATGATGTAAATAGAGTGTTGCAGAAAGAATGTGTTGTAAAGAAGGCTCAGTTACACTGCCTAATAGTACAGTACTGTGGTACTTTATTAAACAAATACTTCTGGTCTAATTATTTTAAATTCAACACAGAAATAGAAGCTCCATCGTTGATGTGAATGATAACAATCGATGTAGGACTTCTCAGTTCAATAACACTTCCTTTCGCAAACACTGTCAAATATTCTCCAGTCCTGATGTGTAATGTTCTATGTTTCAACCAAGCTTGCTGTGTAACACTGTCAGTTGTATGGCAAATGTCCAACGAACCAAATGTCAACAAACGCTGACCTAGTTACTGCATACTGTCGACAGGACAGGTCACGCTGACTTCACTGTAGAGTTGTACTGTTGATGTATTTGTGTGTCGTAACAGACCCCAAGGAACGTCTGGTCTCAGTAGTTTACTTCTCAATATGGTCACTGTGCAGGTTGACCCAGGAAGCTGGCACACCAGTTGTTAAACTCTGTGTAGTTGTTAACTCATACTGGCTACTAGTTGTTGAATCACGCTTTATTTGTTAAATGACGTGAATGTCCACCAGTTGATAAATGTAGATGTTGGGACTGGTGTAGTAAAGTGTAACGATTGTCAACTCATTAAACCCAGCACAGTTTTGGTCATACAGGTCATCTTGTCCTGGAACGTGATGAGGCTCCGACAAGAATGTGAGTGTAGACAATGAGTGTGTATATGAATGTCAGAACGCGAATGGTAGAATGATTCGATAGAGTTGACAGGTTGGTAGTACATCACTCATACTCACACTGTTCGAATTCAAGAAGTACTGGAACTACGGTGGTCTTTTTATAACATTTAATGGGACGCACACTTGGACAGTACGTGTATAGTTACAGGAACAAATGTCGACATAGACAGCATAATGTTGATCACAGGAATATCATCTTAAGTTAGCATTCATGCTTGGCAAATATCATAATGGAGCATTCGTAAATAAGCATTCAGAGTTCCATCATGTAAATCATCTGGCTTTACTGACTGGGCACGTCAGACCATAACCAATATATAGGAAGGCTCCTAGACCTAACCTCGTCTAGCGAATATCCCTTCACGTAAAGTTCAATATATATTCTTTCCATAAAGATATAGGAATCCCAGACATGGGTTCTCACATGTAGCAGTGATCTCTTGGTTCATCGAGCGATAGTACAGGCATCCCTTTTTCTCGCTCGATAAATACAAAGTATATGAATTTCAACATGGCTGTGCTTCTCTCGTGAGCTTCACTCACTATTGGATACAGACCAAAATTGGTCATTCGTTAAATGTCCTCATTTCTTCATAGCTTCTCTCATAGAGGTAATTGAATAATATCATACAATCTAGTGCTGATACATAGGAATGTCCTCTTCCTTTGAATAAATATTCTTTTCAAAAGTACCACTGTGCATCTGCTTATCGACAACGATGGCGAAGCCCAAGTTCATAAGAAATTGTGGTTTTACCTTTCTATGCGAAATATAACTTTGCCATTCCTTGGCAAAAGAGAATAAACACTGGGGTAAAGTACATACAACATGTCTAAATGACTATCACTTTTCCCCATCTACTTATAGATCACTTTTTCGGCGATAAGCCGGCTACAACAAAATTCGACAGGATGACAGGATGGCAGCCATGAATCACACCCCCTGCTAGCGATACTTCCGCTGCATAGCCTTTGACCTTTTCTAGCGACAACCAACATAGTTCGACTTAGAAATGTAAAGATATCCATATATAAGACAGACTCGTCCTACTCATACAAACACTACGTATAAATTCAGGCCATGGATATACTGAAGCAAGAACAATCTATTCCTACCCAGCCAAAGAATAAATCGCAGTAGGCCTAGAATCGTCCGCGGAGTCCGATCGAAGATGACGGAACTACTTTCAAGGGAAGTAACTCAAAAATGACTTCTCCTTAAGCACTTAAAAAGGAAATACTTTGTTTACAAAATATTTGCGAACATAATAAGTATATAAATGTATTATATTGCAAGATAGTAAAAATTGCCCTTTACAGTTGTGCACCTGGTCTTTGTTCATTGTGTGACTGGCAGATGCACTATTATGTTTTCAGTTTATGTGGAGCCAAAAGTAGTCTTCCTTTGTGCTATCTCAACTCCTTATGAAGCCAAGACCTTCAGTGTGACCTTTCCAAGCTAACCTGTCCTGGATAATTTGCTCTGGTTCTCCTTATATTGCCTCCAGTTTTCTTCTCACTGTGTTCTTGGTGTCTCCTTATTAATCCCACTACACTTGAGTGTTCCAGAACAATAACTGTCTTATGATGCTAGCATAATATTTCCTCAGTGTGTTGATTAGCCACCTCCTGCATCCTCTGTCAGAGGTATGGTTACTTTCTGCGACATATAATACACAAATGATGCATGACCACTGTGACTGGAGCAGATGTGTTACATTGTTGTTCACTATGTGGGTAGCTTTTTATCATAATAATGGCAGACCTCAATGCAAAAGTTGGAACACACATTACATATAATGAAAGAGTAATGGGGAAATGTGGCAGCGGAACAGAAATGAGAATGGGGATAAACTAATAAGCTTCTGCAGTATTAACAACTTGGTCATTGGAGGAACACTTTTTCCACACAAAGAAATCCACAAGTTAACATGGGAATGACTTAACGGCCGGGACAGAAACCAGATAGACCACATTATTATCAATGGTAGATGGAGGCATTCACTACAAGATGTGAAAGTAAGAAGAAGTGCAGAAGTGAGAAGCGATCACCACCTAGTAGTAACAAGACTGAAGGTGAAACTCAGAGCTGCTGGACCAATTGCAACTAAACAGACAAGGTATAACATCATCAAACTCAAGGACCTCCTCACCAGAAAAGCTTTTGTGGTTGATGTAAAGAGACGATATCAAATTGCCAATAGCCAGGAAAAGACAGCGACTGATGATGTTAACCAGAAATTCAACACCATTTCAACTATATATAAGGAAAGCAGCAAATCATGCTTGGGATTCCAGGAAAGAAAGAGACAAGATTTGATAACACCAGAAACATTAAACACCATAGCGAAGAGAAAAGATATGAAAAGAAAGAAAACAGAAGCAAAGTCTCCCAGGTTAAAGGAAATATATAGTGAATAGTACAGTCAGCTGGACAAGAAAGTGAAACGTCAAATCCGAGCCAACAAAAGGAAATTTCTGGATGATCTTGCAAGACAGGTAGCACTGAGAAATGAACAAAGCACAGTATATAAAACTATCAGTGGAAAACGGTGTGCAAACAGAATTATGTTAGTAAGAGACAAGCAAGGAAATCTCATCACCACAGCACAGGGGTAGGAAACAAGATGGACAGAGCACTTCAGAGAAACACTGAATAGAGAACTACCAGAGATGCAGAATGGAAAAGCTCCTAGTCACGACAATTTAAAAGCTGAGTTATTCAAGGCAGATCCTGAACTAGCAGCAGAACTTTTAGAACCACTATTTGCACAAGTGTGGAATACAGAGACAACACCAACAGGATGGCGTAAAGGAATAACTGTCAAATTGCCCAAGAAGGGTGACCTTGCAGACTGCAACAACTGGAGAGGAATTACTCTCCTCTCAGTTCCCAGTAAAATAAATACTAGGCAGGATAATTGTCCAGAGAATTTCAAAAGCAGTAGATCATAAACTGAGGAAAGAACAAGCAGGATCAGGGTGAACAGAAGATGTGCAGATCATATATTCACCCTCAGGAACATTATAAAGCAGTGGTCGGAATGGTAGAGACAGCTATACATTAACTTTGTTGATTTTGAAAAGGCCTTTGACAGCATACACAGGGACAGCCTATGGAAAATACTGAGGGCTTATGGAATTCCCAGCTGCATTGTTTCCATCATAAAAAGCCTCTATGCTAACTTTGCATGTAGTGTTGGATGGAGCAACCTGACTTTTGAGGTGAAGACAGGAGTACGACAGGGATGCCCATTATCAACCACTTTATTTTTAAAGTCATAGACTGGGTTATGCGCCAGACAACAGAAGGCAGTCCAAGAGGAATAAAATGGACAATGTTTTCTGCACTGGAAGATCTGGAATATGCAGATGACACATTTACATACCAAGGATGCATAGTAACACCAGATGGCGGAACAAGCAAAGACATCAAAAACAAAATGAACAAAGCGAGAACAGCCTTTGCTAGTCTCAACAACATCTGGAAGTCTTCCCAGTACAGCACAAACACCAAATTAAGATTATATGAGAGCTGTGTACTTTCTGCACGTCTCTATGGTGTGGAATGCTGGAGAGTAACAGAGAAGGAAATGTTGAAACTGTCCTCCTTCCACACAATCTGCCTAAGGAAAACTCTCCGAATCTTTTCACTAACCAAGAACTACTTACTCGGAGTAACCATGAGGACATGCACACAATCATAGCTGGCAGACGCTAAAGTTGGATTGGCCACATCCTCAGAAGAAACCCCGATGCCATCACAAGAATAGCTATGCTATGGACCCCTGAAGGAAAGCGAAAGAGAGGCCAACCAAAAACAACTTGGCTGAGAACTGTGAAGGCTGAGATGCAAACAATGAACCAGAGCTGGGGCACTGTACGAAGGATGGCTGCCGACCGAACAAAGTGGAAGCAGTCTGTTGCTGCTCTACAAGACACCACCAGGCGGCTAAGGATCAAAGAAGAAGAATATGGTAGCTTGGTGTATTTTATTAGTCATTCCTCAAACACTAAGATATCTGAGCTACCATTCACACAATATCTTTCATGCAATACCACAAAAACGTGTTACACTTGAAGGCACATAGAAAACTCTGGTCCAACATGCTTACATAACAATTACAAGCCTCCAAACTGAGCTTTGTCCTATTCTGATATCAACCAATGCCCATAGTTCCAACTGGTGCGTAAACCAGTGATCACAAGCTTCGATTCATCATGTCTCTCTGCTGCTGCTTTACATCTCTTGAAATTTATTTTCCATCTTTTAATATCTGTCCTGATATCTTCCCCTCCTCCTTTTTTTTACAGGCAGCAAACCACGTAGCTAGCAGTCCTTTTTAAAACTAGCCCTATCAGAGCTTCATCATGCTTGCTGATAGATACTAGTAGTCCTTTTCAGAGCTCAGTATTTATCAGTGCTGAAAGTGCTAGTTGTCCTTTTCAGGGCTTCACAATGCTAGCTGATAGAAACTAGTAGCCCTTTCTAGGCTTGTATTTATCGACCCCACACTTTAGTTCACAGGGGTCGCTTATTTCTGAATGGTAACTGCACTCTGATGTAACCAATGGACTTCAGTCTAGGTTGCAAGAAACGTGCCTCGCCACAAGAAGGCAAACATCTCACTGAAACCAAGCAAATCCTCCTTTATGTAAATGATATAAGTATATGAGGAGAACTGCCGTAAGACGGGGGTAAAACAGTAGAATGGGGAAAAAAAAAAACAAATAGTAATGCGTCTTACAAGGAGAAAGGACAGGAAAAAACCTACGTTGCGGCCACAAGGCCTTCGTCAGGGACAGACAAACAAGACAGGAGGGAAAGAAAGAAAATGAGAATTAAGTAGAGAACATGAAACTATAAAAATAAGAGAAAAATAACTCCCTTGTGTCCAGTCACATGTCCAGTCACAGAATAATACATGGCTGAATTTAATAAGGGTTTAAAGATGACATCATAGGGAAGGAGCTCTGTAATCTATACTGCTCCTAATTGGTGGTGAAATGGGCCGTTGATGGGCAAAGGAAGTGGTCACATAGTTTGGTTTGGTTTTAAGGACTATCTTCATTGTACACGGACAACTCCATCAGTGCTCCAATCTCCTCCCTTTGATCACACAAGGAGAATCTCAGCACAGTGCACAAACTATGTAGTACTGGTGAGAATCTTAACGTGTGTATATAGGAATTACACATTCTATAAATATTATTGTGGTGGGTAGGTTTCTAATTTTTAAATTTTGCCAGGGCAGCATCCGCATGGCCTACTCTTTATGATTTCCAACTGCTGTGGGATTTTTAACGTGCGAAACTTGCACATGGGACCTCTAACTTTTTCGCCCTTATCCGAGAAGGCTAGGCATCTGATCTCACTACCCAGGAGACCAGGGGGGAGTATGACATCATTAGGACCACTGGTCCTGAAAAAATATTTTCATAAATTATATTCCCTCAACCTGGTACCTCTAGAATTCGCGGTTGATGCCATTCATCTTAGCCACTCCGACCCTCTATCACAAGAGATACATGATATGACGAAGTATATATTGACGTTAGTTGTTCAGTTGACTGAGGTTTGTACAGCCAGCCGTGGAGGACATGTAAACAATAGCAGAATAACGAAGCTTGGACCTGGGCCTGAGAACTGCTTATTTTTTAACCCAACATCGTGTTGTGCCTCGTTGTTAAAGATTTTCTGCATAAAATAAGGTGGGTGATAAGAATATTTTCTTTGTGCTTATTGCCACCAGCAGTTTCTAAAGGTTAGAAAAACTAAATACTTTAAGGCTATCACAGCAGAACTACTTCGTCAAAAGATCGATATCTTGACCTCTCTTTAGGTGGTGAATTTGGTAATCTATGACATGCACTATGAACATGATGATTTTCTTTGACCTGAAGGGTATTTTTGCTGATGAATATTTTGATTTACCAAGAAGACTGAGCTGTGATCTTGACTGTTGGATTTTTACAACTAGTAAAAACAGTCCATTGTATTTTTCTCTGCAAAAATTTACCCTCTGGATAAAGCGAACAACTGATGGTTATTGTTCGATGCTTCGTGGTGGTGTTGCTGATTTTAGTTCGCCGTTCAACCACGTTGTTTAAGTATATATGTCACTACATTGAACTAAGGTTTTCAAGATAGAACATAAAACAGTACCAAACACTAGAAATAAATAAATCAAAATGAATAAAATGGCCACAAACAACGAAGACGAAGAAGATAGACACTCCCACTACAACAAACCATGCATTTATTCTAACTGGCTCAACAAATAACTGTTGAAGGAGCACAAGTTGTGTTCTGTCAACCCCCATGTGTCGCTGTGACATTTATTCTTGTCAGTGTCTGATGAACTATGCAGCTTGTCTCCTCACTCTATGTCCACTCCAACTTCAGCTACATCTATTCTGTCAAATTAAGTTACAAATCTGATTTACTAAAAAAATTTTTTTAGAAACAAGCAGTGACAGACAGAACTTACACTTGTGTACTTGTGATCACACTTCTCTTTGCACTTCCTTGCTTGAATACAAGCATCAAATATTTGTGAAAGGCGTCTTCTGAACACTGAAACACAAAGTTACGAATTTCCTGTATAATTTTTATGTAAAGTGCATAGGGTTAAATTATAATTCACTAATACTTGTCAGACAAAAACCACTGTGTATCAGCTTAGTAATCATTGACACTTGTCAAACAAACACCACTATATATATCAGCTAATTAATCAATGATGCTTGTCCGATACTGTGTATCAGCAAATTTTTTTTTATTTAATTAAGGTGTTTGCTACTTTTTTTTGTAGCACGCTCATTTCAACCATCTACCATATACAAGGAGCTGTTGGTTATATCAGGACGTGTTTCATTTATTGTAATATGTTTTGTTTGTATTTATTTTATGCTTTATACTATATTATCTCTAGCAAGTATTTTTCCTTTTGTAGTTATAGTTCAATATGGTTTTATTATCCAAAAAATGATAGTGTCTAAACTGTTATGCATTTAATGTTCATTGGAGGATTATTTAGTCAATCCGTATTTATCTGGGGGGAATCTTCCACCACTGTAGACTGGCTCGCATCCTTATTTATTTATTTATTTTTTAATATATTAGCTTTTGTTTTTGTAATATAGTGTTTTATTAACTTTTGTATTTCCGATGGGGTCTTAGTGCCTATGAGATTTTCTACACTCATTTCTACCTTGTGGTTACTACAGTATGTCTTAATGTTTTGCCTCTGCAGGTCATATTTTTTGCAGTCCACCAAAAAGTGTCTAATTGTGTTTGGTTCTTGACACTCTTCGCATGTGGGTTCCTTTATTATGAAATATCCAGTTCCAAGCTTGAGCCTTAACAATTTTTTTTATTAACTGGTATTTTTAGTTCATCTTGTACTTGACATTTTTTGCTTGATTTTTTTCAGGATTTTATATGAGTGTCTTCCTTTTTTGCTTTGGTCCCATGCTATTATCCACTCTTTAGTTATTGCTTGGGCAATTAAGCTCTTAATTTCAAACTTCCCTAAGCCTACTTCAATTTTGTTATAACTAGTTCTTCCACCTTTGGCTTCTTTGTCTGCAAGCTCATTTCCTGCTATCCCAACATGTGCTGGTATCCATGTTAGTGTGACACTGTGAGACGACTGGCCCAATCTTCTCTTCATTTAATTTAAGAGACACCATTTTTTTTTATTCATCTTCAATGCATGATCGGAAAGCCTGTAAAAATACGCTGCAAATTTCGCTCGTTGATAACAACTCTAGCGTCTAGTACTATTTTTAGATTAACGACGTCATTCTAGACCTAACCTCCGTGACCTGAAACCGGTTTTAATTTATGGCAGCCTACTTAGACTTAGGTAGAACCAGTTTAACCCACTTTAGAAAACCCCTCACGTGACTTTTAATGTTATTGATTGGAGCGTCTATCAGACGCCAAAGTCATATGAGGTATGCTTCAGGTCACGTGCCCAAGCGGAAATAACACGCTAAAAGTTGCGCCAACCGAGGCAACTTCCACTTGCAACCAGGCAGGCGAGGAGGCCAGACCTAATCTAAGACCGCTGCGAATTCACGCGTTACAGCACTGTGAAGCCACGTGTCTAAATTGCTGATTAGAGTCCAATCTCTGAGTAGGTAAGTGAAAATCTCGTTAGAAAATAGTATTGTGGTGAAATGTGTAGTACCTTGCAAAATTGACGCAGTGATTGGTACGGATTAGTTTGCTTTATTCATTTTTGCTTTACGATCGCATCTAGCCACATGTGATCGGGTGTTTTTATGATCCCACGGGATGAGATTGTACAAAGTGTTCATATTAACTTTAACTGGAATATATATATTAATTTCCATATTATTTCATTGTATCCGACCCGACGCTTAGACAAGAGGAAATTAATATTAACAATAATGTTGACAGACCGTGACATATATTCATTATAATTTACATGACGATTCGACCAGAGATGAAGTGTTGTGATAATGTCGTCAGACAATTCTATAATACTGGTGTTCGACAATTATAGGTTAATTCATCATAATTGACATGACAATTAGGCTAGAGGCACAGAACTAGAATACTGTCACCTGAAATTTCTATGATAAATTCAGGGTGTTTAACATGACGTTAAATGGGTAAAGAATTATAATACTGCCACTTGGGCAGGGAAATATAATAATAAAAGGCAGAAAGGGGGGAAACTTGATTTCAAGATTAGGCTCTAGACATATGATGTTAGAGACTAAAATCTGATATGACTGGCAGACGGACGGCTTAGGGAAAGACGGCTTTCTCAAGCTAGGAAATTAATAAAGCCATATTTGTCTTCAGTCTATGGGGGAGCCTTGCACGACAGTCCAATCTCAGAGAAGAATACGGAGTTGAGCACAGTGAAGGCAGATCCAAACCATTCGAGACCTACCCGATGCAATGTCATAAGGAGACAGGACAACTAACCACGCTTCACTATCAGCCAGGGGCTGAAAAGCTAAGTTCCTGTTTAAAAGGGAACTCATCCTATCAATGTCTTAGCCCGAGCCAGTATATGAGGAAAATACTTGAATTGTGAGACGTATAACATACAGCATACACATAATTTCCATCGACAATACCATCATTCACCATCCATTCATTTTAATTTTAATAAACCAATTGGGTATATATAATGTACCCCATGCCTTGTTCATTCTATTAGGTGTTACATATTGTCTGATGTTTATCTTCCTTTATAAGGGAGGGGGGGGGGGGGGCTCGTAAAATATAACATATAATCCCAGTAATAATTAAGGATAATAATAATAGATAACTGAGAAAGGGACTACTTTAGCGAGAGACCAAATATCTCCTTACAAACTTTTCCAGACCTTGTCTAGTTAGGAGAATTTACCCTCTTTGTCTCCCTTCAGCCGGTGGAGGACCCCAACAGGACTTCTTGAGCCAAATCTTCCTCTGGGTGATCCAGGCAAAACTTCACTTAAATTATTTCTATTATTTCTACTACTATAAGTTCTTATCCTTCCTACGCTACGCCACACACTGCATCCTGCACTGTGTAGATATGTATTGACCTGTAGTATTTCCTCTATAATATCTGGCCTACTACATTCATTTCTGTTTCTGTTAGCTAGTACTGATGAAAGGGAATCTGTGAGAATGGTTGCTTTATTTCAGTGTTTCTCAAGCGGTGTGCCGCGGCACACTAGTGTGCCGCTATGCCTATCAGTGTGCAGCATTTGTAAATTTACTACATAAAGTATATTTTTAGTAATCATGTAAAATAAAACTGATCTTATAGCTTGAATTCATTCAATAATAGTTGGAGCTATTAACTGCTTTAAACAAAAATAGATATACTTCAAAATTTCATGATATTACAAAAATGCACGAAGCGCATAAACAACTTTCAAAGGCCATGGATGAAGCATATTACTTTCACTTGGATCTAATTATACCTGGCAGAAATATTTAGACGCCTAAACAGCATGAATACCAGTATGAAAGGGCGAAATGAAAACAACCTTACATCTACTGATAAGCTACTGCCATTTTAAAAAAAGTATATTAATATGGTTAAATAGAGCTAGGGAGGATGATCTTGATATGTTTCCACTGGTACCCAAGAAACAATATAAAAGACATTGCTACCCATATAATGGAGCATTTGGAAACATTGGAGCAAAATATCCAATATTGCTTTCCATCGTTGACTGCAGAGAGATTCAACTGGGTAAGAAATACATTTTTGCCTGCTTCATCTGACTTGAATTTTACAATAATAGAAGAACAGTTAGCTTCTACTTCACCTGACTGCAGCCTTAAAATGAAACACTCTGAGATACCTCTGGACGCATTCTCGATGTCTGTTAAAGACGAGTATTCTGTTATTGCAAAACGATCTTTAATTATTTTGATGCTGTTTTCTACGTCATATTTATGTGAGTTGGGATTTTCAACACTTACAAGCATTAAATCCAAAAAAGGAAAGACTTCTGTGTGTTGAAGATGAAATAAGAGTTTGCTTATCTCACATACGCCCTAATATCTAAGAAATTACTCAGTAGCATCAAGCCCAAGTATCGCATTAGGACCATCAGGTTTGTACCAAAAACATGTTTTTTTTGGGTCAAATATATGTTCTAATTATTTTAAACAATTAAAAGAAAATCTAATTGAGAGTTTACTTTATTCTAAAGTACCCACACATTAGTGTATTTAGTTTCGTACATATCACTGTAATTTTTTAAACAGGCAAATAGGTCAGATAGGTGTGCCGCAAAATGTTTCAAATTTGAAAAGTGTGCCGTGAACACAAAAAGGTTGAGAAACACTGCTTTATTTGGTGGGTTTTCTGCAACTATTTCTAAAGCTTTTAGGATTGCCACTAATTCTGCCGTAGAGATGGATGTATTACCTTTTACATTATATCCTTTATAAATTTTCAATTTTGGTATTTCTTTCAGCTAAGCAATCAATGATACTTGTCAGACAAGCACCACCATTTATCAGCCACGCAATTATTAATACTTGTCAGTTAAACATCCCTGTGTATAAGCCAAGTAATCATTGATACTTGTCAAACAAGCACCACTATATATCAGCTAATTCATCACTGCTACTTGTCAGTCAAATACCACTTTTTTCAGTGATGTAATCACTAATACTTGTCAGTCAAATACCACTGTTTTTTAGTGATGTAATCTATATAAATAAAAGGCAAAGTATGTTTCTATGTTCTTAATACAAAGCCGCATGCCTTATTATTTCTTGATGAATTTTGGCAGAAAGTCTCTTTAGTTACCGCCGGGTAACGCCCTGCAGTAATTTATAATTTAATATTGTAATTATGACATTATGAGTAATTACAGTTTTTCGAAAGAAATGTAAAGAAGCCATTTATTTCTCAGGGGTCATAATGAAATAAATTCATTTGCAATAATGAATATCAAGGAACGTAACACAAATGTTAAAACTATTATTTTATGTTTGTTATTTATGACCATTCTCATTATCTTTGTCTTTTCCCTGTGTATTTTCAGACCCAATTGCTGTGACCTCTCATCGAGTGTTTTCAATTTGTCCTGCATCTGATTACGGTTATGGGACAGAAGAGCTAAGTCATCAGCAAAATCCAGATCATCAAACTGCTTAGTCAGAGTCCACTGGATTCCATTTCTGTTGTGTGTTGTCAATGTTCTCGTAACCCAGTCTATTGCTAGTAAGAAAAGAAATGGAGACAAGAGGCATCCCTGTCGCACTCCTGTTCTTATTCCAAACGGTTCTGTAAGCTGTCCTTCATGAAGAACTCTGCATGTCATGTCTTCATATGTTTTCTTTATTAAATTAATGATCTTCAGGGGAACTCCATAATGCCTCATCAATTTCCAAAGTGATTCTCTGTCTACACTGTCAAATGCCATTTCGTAGTCCACAAATCTGATGTATAGTGGTGAATTCCATTCCAGACTTTGTTCAACTATTATTCTCAAAGTGGCTATCTGGTCTGTACAGGATCTGTTTTGTCTAAAACCTGCTTGTTCATCTCTCAGTTTCTTGTCTATGGACTCTTTTAATCTTTCAAGGATAATCCTGTTTAATACTTTTCCTGGCACTGAAAGTAACATTATTACTCTATAATTTGTGCACTCTTGTAAATTTCCCTTCTTAGGCAACTTAACCAGATATCCTTCCTTCCATTCTGCTGGTATCTCTTCCTTTTCCCAGACTTTACCAAGTAATTTATATAACATCTCTGTAGCCGTGTCGATATCTGCTTTGATGGCTGATAAGGGTGGATTAGGGCTAAATGATAATGGTGCACCACAATGCCAGGTACGTTAGCTCCGTATAAGATTGACGACCACTTGCCACCCCTATCGACACCTGGTATTAAAGTGCAAGATGTAGGTGTCTTCTCTGATTTTAGGATGTTGCTGTGTATGTGGTAGTAAAACAGTTCACAGGGTATAACACAGGCAACATGATGTGTAGAGTCATAGAAATGGTAACTTCGTTGTATAATTTTTTTCCATTTATTGCACGCCACAAAACAGTCAGGATTTTTATATCATCAACATAGTTCAACGAGTTCAGCATTCAAAATCATAGAGTTCTAGTTCATGAAGCTGTATAAATAATATATATAAATTCTGCAACAGTGTCAGCTGCAGATCATCACTGTTCATAGACAATAATAAATATTCCCTTTCTGATGCTAGCAGATCAGATGTATACAATCAGTCCGTTTACTGTCTGCACGTGAATAGCATACATGGATTACAGGTCAGCTCGACCTTTATAATGTTTCTAAGTCTAACCATCTGACTTGGACGTGATCTCTGATATAACGAATCCTGGAACACAGACAATAGTCTTGTTGGTCTAGAGCGACCCATATATATATAACTAGTTCAGGTATAAAGATACCGGTGACTTAATCCTAGTCAAAGTACCTCTCCATTTTGAATCACACAGGCGAGCAAAAAGGCGACAAAATGACGAACCTCTAGATGATAGCATAAAGTTCGATACAAGAGGAATTACCTTATTTCGGAAAATCAACCATGAACATATGCCTCCAGGCAGGCTTGAATAATACTGGGAAATAGTCTAGTTAGCTAACTAACTCACAAAGACAATGTATTTCCCTCAGAAAATCACAAGACGCAGGTCGCGTCTGCTCGCGACTTAGACCATTTCTAAACTCCCCGAGCTGGCCGGAACAACAAACGAAAACCAGGTCGAGACATGCGCAGAACGACAATCTCTGAGTCGCCGTTCACAATAAGACGATTCTAAGAACATTCGAGATAAAAGTCTTACACAGTCGCGCCTTTTATGGTCATGAAAAGAAGCGTTAAGACAGGTTTTCAGACATCTACCATAGTTGACTGGTACTACCAAATAAGGAGATGTGGTCACGCTTCGTTCAAGAAATTATAGACCGAACGTGTCTCTATACAAGAGGAGGTAAACTCCTAAAAAATAGCAGTATCAATATTTCGGGTTCTGTCCCTTTGACTGTAAATATATATAATATACATTTCAGTCAAAAAATGATCATACATACGAAAAATGTTTATACAAACGAAAAATAATAATGATCCGTGCGTAACATTACCGCACCCTCCCGGGAAAAAAAAAATGAAACATTTTTTTTTTTTTAAATCCTGGAGCCGGAAAAAAAAATCTAGGCTCCTAACGCACGTATGATGCGCGGATATATACCTAACAAATTAGCTCAACGCATGGAGCGACACTGAGATCATATCTCAGCTCCTTAGAGAAAAAATTTATCTAAGTATACGCTTATATATTCCAGGAAGGTGCCACCAACACACGCCACAATGATGGCAACATCATAATGAAAATCAAATTATTCTCATACCAATATATGAAATTAAATATATTATTATGGTATCATACAATGTGTTGCAAATAGCGGTGTAATTTACTAATATACCGCACTATATTATTACATTATATAAAGCAACAGTAATTAATAAGTAATACATGTGTTGATCTTCGTTGACATAAAACATTCAATAGAAGAAGATGTGGACATCATCCGCTCCCAATCTAGGACAGGACTTGATATACTCAAAGTTCCACAATGGACACAATCTCGCATCTTCAATGATGTGCTGCGAAAATATCAATAACACAAATCTTAAAGACAACTGGTAAATCTCTCAATACAATTATGCAAATATATTGTTTAAATGTGGCCGAGTGATCTTTTGGCCCGTATATCACTAACTAAGCCTTCTTAGATAATTACATGGTACAATGTTATAAATTCTCCCCCAAAAAAGTGAGAAAAAAAATCTACTAACATGTCATTATAATATTGGCTTGTATATCAGGAAATATATATATATATGACAGAAGAATCATGCGGAATCGTGTGGGCATCTGGACAGAATGTCTGCCATCACATTATCCGAACCACGGATAGCTCGAACCGAGAAATGAAATGGTTGAAGAGCTATGGCATAACGAGTGGACCTCGAGCTCTTCAAGTTTTTGCTCTGAATAGCAGTAAGCGCTTTCTGGTCGGTTTCCACAATGAAATGTGCGCCTAGAAGAAATCTTTGTAACTTCAGAATAGACCATACCATAGCCAATAACTCACGGTCTAAAACCGAGTAATTCTTTTCTGCAGCATTTAATTTCCTAGAGATATACATCACCGGATGCAGAGTATCAGAATACTCCTGCATTAGTGCCACCCCAATCCCAGTTGACGAGGCGTCACTTCGAAGAACAAAAGTCTTCTCAATAGTAGGTAACCTAAGAATAGGTGGAGATGAAAATAGGGCTTTAACCTGGTCCAATGAGGATTGACATTCTTTAGACCAGCGGATCAGATTAGGCGACCCTTTCTTCAATAAAGTAGAAAGCGGTGCCATAATGGAGGACAGATTCGGAATGAATCGTCCGTAGAATTGGATCAAACCTAATAGACTCCTTACTTGTTTCTTCGTCTTAGGGACCGAAATGTTAAGTATTTTTGAAACATTGTGGTCCTCTGTCTTTAAAAGACCATGACCAACACGATGACCTAGGAAAGAAATCTCACTAAATCCTATAAAGGCTTTAGAGGGTTTTGCAGTCAAGTTATACTCGCGAAGAGTGGACAGTAATTCGTATAAACCCAAATAGTGATCTTCCCAGGAATCACTGAATAGACAGATATCATCTAGGTATGCTATGACATCTGTACGATATGCGAGAATTCGCCGCATCATGCGTACGAATGTAGCAGGGGCGTTCATAAGACCAAAAGGCATGAAATTCCATTGGAATAAACCCCTAGGTGTAGAAAAAGCTGTAAAAGGTTTGGCACGTTCAGTTAGCGGGACTTGCCAATAACCTTTAGACAAATCTAGTTTGGTAAAGAATCTAGAATTAGAAAGTTTATTGAGTAGCTCTTCTAATGAAGGCATAGGTTCAGCATCGAACTTCGTAACTTGGTTCAATTTGCGATAATCTACGCAAATGCGAATGTTATTATCCTTCTTTCGAACAATAACCATAGACGAAGAGTATGCTGAAGTGGATGGTTCAATGATTTCCAAACGTATCATTTCATCCAATTCTTTTTCGACCTGAGACTGGAAATGGATAGGTATAGGATAAGGTCTGACTCTGATAGGATTGTGATCAGTAAGCACAATGTCATGTTCAATGACATGTGTGTGTCCCGGGATGTCTGTAAGAACATCCTGAAATGTTTGCAACATCGAAGAAACTTGTCGATGTTCCTCAGCGGAAAGATTTGGAGAAACGGTCACGTTTTTCCAAGATTCCGTAGAATAAAGTGGGACCATAGAAAGAGGAAGATTGACATCAGAAAAAGCAGTTTCCTCATCCTGTATAACTGACAGAGATGAGTACTGACCATGAGTTGCTTGAGAATTGTCCGTAGCCTGGAAAATAGGCTGCAAATAGTCTGGTCTTTCATGAAATTCCGTGAGCATATTTATGTGGAAAGTTTTATGCTTTCCATCAATATCGACAACATAGTCGACATCAGAAATTTTGGAGACTATTGCATATGGACCTTTCCATGCAATTAGAAGTCTGTTCTCCCTTGAAGGAAGTAGAACGAGAGCTTTGTTACCTGGACAAAGTTGTCGTAGACATCTATTCTTATTTGCAAACTGCCTTGCCTTTTCTTTAGCAAATTCGGAAGACGAAGTTGCTAGTTTGCATGCCTCGATGATCTTTTGCCTAAGAGCAATGACGTACTCATAAGAAGATTGAGTCTCATCGCTAATATTATCGGCAGTGATTAGATCGTGAAGTAAAGACATAGGGCCGCGCGGTTGCGCGCCAAAGACAAGTTCAAAAGGGGAAAACCCCGTATGTTCATTGGGGACCTCTCTATACGCAAAGAGAGCCGCGGGTAAGACCCTGTCCCAATCCTGAGGATGATCCTCAGTTATTTTACCAAGTAAAGTTTTCAGAGTCCTATTTAAACGTTCGACTAACCCATTAGACATTGGGTGATAGATACTGCTGAGAGACCTTTTAATGTGTAGCATAGACATTACCTGTGACATAGTGTCTGATATAAGTTGAGTGCCATGGTCTGACAATATTTCTCCGGGAAAACCCAAGCGAGAAAATATCAGCCAAAGAGCGTCTGCGATGTCAGCAGTTGAGATGCTCTTGAGAGGTATTGCCTCTGGCCAACGTGTGCACATATCGACACATGTAAGGATAAATTGATGTCCTCTAGCCGACTTAATTCTAAAAGGACCGATAATATCTATTGCCATTTTTTGAAAAGGGCGAATAGGAATGTCAGCAGCCTGGATAGGCGCAGCATGTCGTGGTCCTTTAGATTTGACCTCCTGACATACTTTGCAAGAGCGGCAGTACATTCGTATGTCCTTGCTCACAAATGGCCAAAAGAAAGCCGCAAGAACTCTCGACTTTGTACGGGAAAAACCCATATGTCCAGCACATTGCGAGTCATGAGCATGTTGCAATATTTGCAATCTCATGCTCTTGGGCACAAGAATTTGTGAATGAGTGGACGTAGTCGAGTCTTGTACCATACGTACAAGTACGCCGTTCTTCATAGAAATCCAAGATTTTCTATTAGTATTTTGATTAGGATCACCTTTTTTTGCTAGAATGAAGAATTTTTGTAAAGAAGGATCTTCTTCTTGCAATTTGATAAATGAGTCACGTGTAATAGTCAAGTGACTATCTTGGTCATTTACTTCATCATTATTAGTTAATGAAGTTTGAGGTGGATCCAGAGCATGTGCTCTTGTGACCACCGCATTGGTAGCTTCAATGTTTTGCTCTTCCCAAACAGCAATCTGCTGTGGGGTACATTCCCTAACTCCGTGAATACGACCAATAATAAGGTCCGCAATAGGGTTTGGAAGTAGACACGCGTGGACCTCTCCCGTGAAGAAAGGAGTAGCAATGTGTATTATAGCAGTAGGATACTTTTCCAACGTGCCACCAAATGTGACACATTTGATGACCTTTCCTGTAGCACAGGATGGATCTACAAGAGATTGCCTAACCCCGACAGTAGTACATCCAGAGTCAAACAACACTGAGACTGGATTACTATTTACAAGCCCCTTATGTAATATAAGAGAACCTCTCCCATCATGAGCAACATTAGCAGGAAGAGCGGGCAAAGGATGACCACAGCTTAAAGTAGTAACGGTCTTCGGGTCAAATAAAGTACTGCATTGGATACATTTATTTGCCCTACCAAAATCAAAAGATGAGCATCCGATGGCATTATGGTCTTTATTATCATTAACCTGTTTATCTACTCCCTGAGATTCTTGTTGAACAGAGTTTGTCTGTTGATATTTTTTTCTCTTATGTTGCGATCTACCGCGACCATTATTGCCTCTGCAATTATCATTAAAGTCCCTACTGTAATTTTTATCCTGGTTTGAGTTCCAGTTTCCATAACTGTCATTACCATCTCTATACTGTTGAGAACCTCTATTATCCTGGTATTGAGGTCTCTGAGAAAAATATTTTCCTCTATACCGATTACCTTTGTGAAAATTTCTAAAGTTAACCGGAGTAGAATAACGTGTAGTATTAGGATGTCTCCAGTTCTGGGAAGAAGAATCACCCTGGAATTGATTACTATGATTCTGGGCATAATTACGGTTACTCTTTTTATTGAAATTTTGCTGGCTACCCTGAAATTTACGCATAAAATTTGGGCCATAAGGTGCTGCCGAAGCAACTGGCAGACCTTCTTTTACTTTAGAGTTGCTAATGGTTATGTGAGGATGCGCAGTAACATACTGGCTACAGTATTCTTCCATTTCTTTTATGTTTTTAGGCTTACGCTCATGAAGAAAAGAAAGAAAAGCTTCATTAACAGAAGACATAACCTTGTCTCTAAGTAGTAAGTCCATAAGAGCTTCAAATGTACTCTCTGTTTTAGACAACTCAACCCATCGTAAAAAAGTAAGACGGATGCCTGAGATGAATTCAGAGAATTCAACTCCAGTTTCTGGTAACATGTTTTTAAATTTAAGACGATATCCGTCCTCGTTAAGTTGGTACTTCTTTAACAATGCCGCCCTGACAACCTCATAGTTGTTTTTGTCAGGCACATCTACCATACCCAATAAAGTCAAAGCATCACCTCTAAGTATCTTGGACAGATGATAAACATATAATGTTTTATCTATATTATGCACCTTACATGCACTTTCAAATCTATCTAGATAAAATGTTATATCATCAATTGAAGCATTGAATGCTGGTAAATTAAGCTTGAAATCAACAGCATTAGACTTATTAGCAGATGATACCTTATTAGCATCATTAGCATTACTAGATAACTTCAACTTTTCTAACTCCAAAGCTAAGAGTTTTTCTTCATGCTCCATTTTTGCTTTTCTCTCATCAGCTTCTCTTTGTAACCTTCTTTCTTCAGCCTCAGCCTGTAACTTTCTTTCTTCAGCCTCAGCCTGTTTTTCTAATCTTTTATTTTCAGCCTCTATTTCAAGTCTCTTAATTTCAGCTTCTTTTTCAAGTCTTTTTTGTTTTTCCATTTCCATTTGTAATCTCTTTTCATCTACCTGCATCTGCAGTTTTAAATTTTCAGCATCTATTCTCTTTTGTTCAGTTAGTTCTTTCATTTTCTTTTCCTCCGACTTCAATGCCTTGGCATATTGAATAGTCGCAAATTCTTCTAATTTATCACCTGTCTTCCCAAGGACTTTACCCTGCTCAATAAAGTACTCAAATGTAGACATGATGTCTAAAATGTGAGTACAGAACCTGAAATAATTAATTATCTTATTTCAATCTTAATAGCAACAAGACTTAATAAAGTGCTTGTGTAATCAATATGTTTACTCCAATCTCTGTGGGCAACAAGACTTGACACCAACTTGTATTATCAAATGTATAATAATATCACAAGTCACCTCTTAATTATCAGTGCACTACACAAATCAG
Organism: Oreohelix idahoensis; assembly: GCA_024509875.1. NCBI lineage: Eukaryota > Metazoa > Mollusca > Gastropoda > Stylommatophora > Oreohelicidae > Oreohelix > Oreohelix idahoensis. Next base: position 816,703 of record JAMPIV010022325.1, on the reverse strand, counting down.
TGCATAACCATCAGTTATTTATCATAACTGCACTACAATAGTGCATAAGCAAAAACCACCAGTTAGTTATGATAAGTGCACTATAGATCAATAGTGCATGAGCATATATGTAACAATAGTGAAAGCTAACTATGCAAGAACTATGCAAACAATAACAAGACAATGTAAACAATAACAAAGGTCACCAACAATGTAAACAATAACAAAGATCAAAGTCAAATGTAAACAACAACAAAGATCAAAGTCAATGTAAACAACAACAAAGATCAGAGTCAATGTAAACAATAACAAAGATCAAACAATATGAAAACATTCGCATAAGTCAAATAAATAAACAGCGAAACTAAAAAGAAATGTGATGACAAAATGCGAAGATATGACAAACAAATGACGCTACAGTGTATACACAAAAATATACTTAAAGAACTGAATAATAGATAGGGGAGACCTACAAATACAAACAATCGAAATCGAAACTAAAAAACACAAAGAAAGAGAGAAAAGAAAAAGAAAAAAAAATATACAAGAAACAAAAATAAAGCACAACTCGTCACAACTAAACAGATATAGCAACGATTGTCGCTAGCAAATTTCACAGTAGGAAATTCGCACAGTCCCTAACGAAAACGCTAACAGTAGAACCTCTGTGACGTGGTATCTTCTACTGAAAGACACCGCCCAACCGAGAAATCCGCTGAATATAAACATATAAATATACAAATACAAATAACATATAACATATAACAAACAGCAAAAAGTGAGAAAGAATTTAGAAGGCTCAGCTAGAACATAAGGGCACAGTTCACAAACAAAACAGGCCACTTAACTTCTATATGTCCCAAACGTCAGCACGGTGCAGAACAGGATGTCGTCAGCATTCTGAGGATAAAGATCCAACGTTGATTAACATCTGCTCCCATAGACAGCCATGACGAGGGAAATGAGCTTCTGACAGGAAACAGCTTCTGAACTTGACCTTCTGAATTCTACAAATTGACTTCTGAGACCGGAACAGTTGTTACGGCACTTGTCCTTCTTCTTAACAGATCAGGAAATCCATTCGCTCGGAACTTGTCCTTCTAGATGTAGACAAACTTCAATACTGCCGAGCAGCGCCGGGTAGTTTCAAAATATCAACAACTGTCAGTAATGCCGGGTACTTTCAAAATCTTTCATCAAAAGTAGCTTTTCTTGAAGGAAGTGAGTTGAACTGTAATTCTGAAAGCTTGATGATGATGTCTGGGTTTGTTGACCCCCTTGATAGCTGGTATCAGAGTAAACCAACATATGGCCACCAAAAATGATAAAGGTGTGCCAAAATGCCCGGTTGAACCAACGACTGGCCACCAAAAATGATAAGGGTGGATTAGGGCTAAATGATAATGGTGCGCCACAATGCCAGGTACGTTAGCTCCGTATAAGATTGACGACCACTTGCCACCCCTATCGACACCTGGTATTAAAGTGCAAGATGTAGGTGTCTTCTCTGATTTTAGGATGTTGCTGTGTATTGTGGTAGTAAAACAGTTCACAGGGTATAACACAGGCAACATGATGTGTAGAGTCATAGAAATGGTAACTTCGTTGTATAATTTTTTTCCATTTATTGCACGCCACAAAACAGTCAGGATTTTTATATCATCAACATAGTTCAACGAGTTCAGCATTCAAAATCATAGAGTTCTAGTTCATGAAGCTGTATAAATAATATATATAAATTCTGCAACAGTGTCAGCTGCAGATCATCACTGTTCATAGACAATAATAAATATTCCCTTTCTGATGCTAGCAGATCAGATGTATACAATCAGTCCGTTTACTGTCTGCACGTGAATAGCATACATGGATTACAGGTCAGCTCGACCTTTATAATGTTTCTAAGTCTAATCATCTGACTTGGACGTGATCTCTGATATAACGAATCCTGGAACACAGACAATAGTCTTGTTGGTCTAGAGCGACCCATATATATATAACTAGTTCAGGTATAAAGATACCGGTGACTTAATCCTAGTCAAAGTACCTCTCCATTTTGAATCACACAGGCGAGCAAAAAGGCGACAAAATGACGAACCTCTAGATGATAGCATAAAGTTCGATACAAGAGGAATTACCTTATTTCGGAAAATCAACCATGAACATATGCCTCCAGGCAGGCTTGAATAATACTGGGAAATAGTCTAGTTAGCTAACTAACTCACAAAGACAATGTATTTCCCTCAGAAAATCACAAGACGCAGGTCGCGTCTGCTCGCGACTTAGACCATTTCTAAACTCCCCAAGCTGGCCGGAACAACAAACGAAAACCAGGTCGAGACATGCGCAGAACGACAATCTCTGAGTCGCCGTTCACAATAAGACGATTCTAAGAACATTCGAGATAAAAGTCTTACACAGTCGCGCCTTTTATGGTCATGAAAAGAAGCGTTAAGACAGGTTTTCAGACATCTACCATAGTTGACTGGTACTACCAAATAAGGAGATGTGGTCACGCTTCGTTCAAGAAATTATAGACCGAACGTGTCTCTATACAAGAGGAGGTAAACTCCTAAAAAATAGCAGTATCAATATTTCGGGTTCTGTCCCTTTGACTGTAAATATATATAATATACATTTCAGTCAAAAAATGATCATACATACGAAAAATGTTTATACAAACGAAAAATAATAATGATCCGTGCGTAACAATGGCCTCTGCTGGAATGCCATCAGGTCCAGATGCTTTTCCATCTCTTAGAAGCTTTTTTAACTATGTAATTTTAATGGCACTCATTTAGCCAAGCGGTTTCAAATTCGATCAGAGCTGTATCGACACATATATTAAAACCAACGGATGTTCTGTGATGATCAACATCCACTGTGCGTGTTTAATCTTAATGAAAATCTAACATGGTTTAAAGTATTTTTTTTTTTAATGCATTTTAAAAATGCGTGGTCAAATGAATTTAAATTGTCCACTGTGCGTGTTTAATCTGAATGAAAATCTAACATGGTTTAAAGTATTTTTTAACAGCATTTTAAAAATGCGTGGTTAAACAAATTTCAATTATAAAACAACTGTATCAACTCACTTGATAGTCGCTTTTTTCCGTTGCAATTTAGTTGCAATTAAGTTATTTTATAGTAAAAACTTTAGTTGTTGCAGAAAACAAAATTATTAAATAGTTATCTTCTTCTTCTTCGTTCACCCTCAGATGTCAACTTGAATAAGTTCAAAGAAAGCAGTGGTCAGTCTGAGGCTGTTGATATCTCCGTAGATTTTCTCTAGGAATGGTACTGGTGATGGCCATATGCGTTTTCTCTGTTCCTCATATGTTGGGCACCTTTGAAGCAGATGTTCAGCGGTTATTTTATCGGTGCCACAGTCATACTCATCAGTAGTTCCTATCTTTAATTTGTTGAATAGATGGTATCTCAATCTGTTATGACCTGTGCGAAGTCTGAAGATTACCACTTGTTCACTTCTGCTGAGCTGGTAATACGGATCATTTTGTGTGTGGCCTGGATGCTCTTCTTCCCACTTGTGCCTGTACCTGCGCTTGATAAAACTCTTGGCCTCCTCATAAGTTATGTTTGTGTCAAGTAGAGGAAGCTTTCCCCCTTCCTTTGCCAATCTATCAGCCTCTTCATTTCCAGGGATATTGCAGTGAGAAGGAATCCATTGTTTCACGACTCTTTTGTATTGCTGACATAGTCTATGAAGTGTTACTCTTAGGTCATCCAGTTCAGCATTACTTTGACTTTTCAGCGTTGTAATCACTGACAGCATCTGAGAAGATAGCTAATGGTCTCTCTGAGCTTTCTTCTGTCATTAGAATTTCTGATGCAGTTTTTAGGGCCTCTGCCTCTGTTCTGAAGTTACTTGAAAATTTCCCTGTTGCGACTGCTATCTTTTTTTGTGTGCCATTGCTTAAGCTCAGGAAGACTCCTCCACCCCCATCTTCTGTTGCATTAGTTGCTGATCCATCTGTGTATGCATGGATCCAGGTGTTGCTTGGGTAATGTTTCTCTATATATTTTGTGGTTAGGACTCTCCTTTCTGTTTAATTTTGGCTGTTCTTTCTCTCAATACCAGGAACGTTTTCTATCATTTCAGGGAAGCACTGTTGTTTCCAAATTGGTAGCTTGTGTGCAGTACATATTGGTGTAGCTGTTGATATTGCGTTCATGGGGTCTGCTCTCATCTTTGTTTTGACTGTCTCTACAAAGTTGCTTCGCTTCAGTCTTCTCTTTCCAAGTCCATTTATTCTCTGGTGCATTGGGTGGTCTATCAGCCTCCTGAATTTCTCGGCTTGTTGCTGGGCTCTGCTGTCTCTTCTATCCTCCATAAGCTGGAGGTGAGTAATCTTTTCCAAGTCGTCAATGGGTGTTGACTTCATGCCCCCTGTTATGATTCTCAATGCTTGGTTTTGGGTTCTGTTTATTTTGTCAAAGTTCGACTTAGCTGCCGTTGACCAGGCTGCAATGCCATATTCTAAGACGTCTCACTTACCCAGTATATGGTTTCTTTAGTACTCTCTCGTCTGCTCCCCAACCCGTGCCAGCAAGTTTTTTCGTGATTGCCATTCTCTGCCTTGCTCTTGTCCTGTTTTTTTCAATCTGGGTTTTCCAAGTCAAGCGGCGATCAAAGGTAATGCCTAGGTAGTTTGGGTTTTCATCCAGGTGTAGATTTTTCCCATTTAGCACCAATTTGGAGATCTGTGGTTTGTTTGAGAGAGAAAACACTGTGTATGATGTTTTCCTTTCATTTATCTTTACAAGCCATGCCTTGGCCCACTCCTCCAATGATGTTAGGGCTTGCTGCATCCGAATGCTTGCCATAGTGATATATTCCTCTGAGATCCACAGGGCTAAGTCTTCTGCAAAGGAGGCATTGTGAGTTCTTCTTGGAATATTCTCTGATATGTCATTAATATATGCGAGGAACAACGTGGGTGACAGGATTCCCCCTTGGGGAACACCCTGCTCCAATACCATCCTCCTACTGGTGTGTCCTTGTAGTTGGACTCTGGCAGTTCTATTCTCAAGATAGTGGCTGATCCATTTGAACATTCTCCCACACACTTCACTTCTTTGCAGCTTGACTTTTAGTCCATCTTTCCACACTTTGTCAAATGCTTTTTCTAAGTCCACCCAAACAACCAGCATGTGCTTTTTTTTCTTGGAAAGCGTCCTCAATTTTCTGAGTTATATACGTGATCTGATCTTCAGTGGATCTGTGTTTTCTGAATCCTGCTAGCTGTGGGGCTAAGAGATGTTTTTCCTTTAGATGCCACATTAGTCTGGTATTTATTATGCGCTCTATCAATTTTCCAACACAGCTAAGTAGACTGATAGGTCTGTAGCCATTTGGTTCTGTCTGAACTTTGTCTTTCTTAGGTATTGGAATCAGTATGGCGTCTTTCCATGCCTGTGGTACTATTCCTCTTTTCCAGCTGCAGTTTAGGATGGCCAGAAGCTTCTTTTTTGCCTTTGTTCCTAGGCCTGTTAGCATTTCATTGGTTATCCCATCTTTTCCAGATGACTTCTTTTTCTTTAGCACCCTCATTGCTTCTTCCATTTCTTGCATTGTTAACTTTGCCATCATGTGTTCTTCTGGTGCAAGCTTTTTGTTGTCATGACTCCTTTGTTCATCAATGATGGCCTTTCTTCTGTCTATAGGGACATCAATGTGGTTTGCACCAGCATTGTGTTCCATGAGTGCATTTGCAGTTTTTTTTTCCCGAGAGCATATTTTTACCTTGTTTGATTGTGATGTGATTTTTGTAAGGTTCTTCGTTGTTCAAAGCTCTAACTAGTTTCCACAGTTTGTTCCCTTCTTTATCTAGGTTGAGATTTTCTGTTGTTTGCTTCCAGCAGTCTCTTGTTGTTTGGTTTAATGTTCTTTTGTACTTTGTAGTGGCTGCTTTGAGCAAGATGTTTGCCTCAGTTGTTTGTTCTGTTTCTGCCGTGTCTCTGGCTTCTGTTACCTCATCTTCAAGTTTTTGCAGTTCTTCATTCCAGTATGGTTTATAGTTCTTTCTTGCCTCTCTCGGAATAGTCTCAATAGCTGCTTGAAGTATTGCTCTATTAAAGCTTTCAACCATATTTTTCATGCTGTTGTTTCATGTGTTGATGGTCTCGCAAAGACTGTCAGTCAGCACTGCAAAACTGTCCCAGTCAGCTCTTTTGTAATTCCATCCGGGCAATGGTTTTACTTCATGGGGAACATACTCCATATTAACCACTAGCTTTATTGGTCTGTGGTCGCTGCCTGCTAGCTGGCCAAGTACCTGTCGGTCAATTTTGTGAAGGATGTCCCCTGTGGCGAAAGCTAGGTCTGGAGTAGAAGTGGTGTGCCATCTTCTAGAGTAGAAACTATGTTTATTATCTGGCCTGTTGATAAGGTGAAGGTTTGTGTCTATCTCCCAGTCCTCCACTTCCTCTCCTCTACTGTCTGTAACCGGATATCCCCATCTTTCCGAGTGGCTGTTGAAGTCCCCGACCACTATGCAGTTTGAGCTCTTTATTTCCATACTTGCAAGTGACAGGTCTTTGCTCGGTGGGCCATACAAATTGTAGATATGCATGTACGTGTCCTTTATTTTAATGTCAACCCCTAAAATTTCCGACTGGTCGTTGAAGTTCACGGATACCTCGCTACTTGGTATTGAGTTTCAGCTAAGTAATAGCACACCTCCTTTGTGTCCTTCTCGATCAAGTCGGAAAGCCTGGTATCCTCTTATTGAGAATCTGTGGTTGCTGTTGAGATGTGTGTCTTGGATGCAAGCCACATCGATTTGATCCTCATAAAGGCGGTTTTTTAGGGGGACTTTTTTTGTTGCACTGCAGAATGTTGAGTGTTCTGGGTGTTTGGTCAATAGCTGTTGCCCTTTCCCTCTGTACCTTGACTGCACAATTCAGGGGAAGGTGACCACCAGTAGTACTGGTTGGACCCCTTTGAGGCGAGACTCCAAGGGACGAGCACCATAATGCTTAAATTGTATTCGTGACATCTTCATTAGGCAAAGTACGTTGCTCTGTTTCGTTAAGCATGTAGCCCAGTGCATCTGATTTCAACAGGCATTTCTGCAGGGTTGCGTTCCTTAGCCCTTGACTGTCCCAGCCTACCTGCAAGGCAGCAGGTGGTTTAAAATCAGAGTTTTCCTTCTCCTAGATGAACTGCCTTCCAAGGCTTACGAGCTTCATCTAACCGGGATTTAACCCATGCCTGGGGTTAGGGTTGGTGCTGGCCAGAGCATGGGCCACTTGCCGGTGGGTACTGCGCCTACACCGTAAGGGGTCCCAAACTACTCCCGATTGACGACAAACAGTGAAGAATGAGGCAAGAAAGCATTTAACCCATGAAGTGGGTGTGGATTGGTGCAGACCAGAACATGTACCACTCGCCGGTGGGTTCTGCATCTACACCTATAGGGTTCCACCTACTCCTCAGCCCATTTAGCCTGGCCCCTCACCAAAGACTTGTCCGGCTTGGGTGACCCTGCCAGGAGTAAAACTCCCACCGGCATAGCTCCCGGAATCATTGGGGCTCTCCAACGGCAAGGTAAGCTTACATGTGGAGAGTTAAAGTTACGATCATTGAAGGACCTTTTAAATGGAAGTAATTTTGTCACATGTTGCCAGGTAACATAATTTGGTTTCTACTGATATTTTTCTGTACGTAAAACAGGACCATAAACAGTGTCTATCTGAATCACGGGAAGCAATCCAAATGGTAAAATTATGAATCAAGGGAAACAATCAACATGATAAAATTATTATTAAGAGGTCGTAATTTACAACTCTACATTTATTTATTTTACATAGCAATTTAAATTATTTAAACAGACATTAATGCTTTATGTGAAAATTAAAAAAAATTACTTTAATATAGTATTTAAGTTATTATTACTGTTTATATCACATTTAATTATATTTTACCAAGCAGTTTCTGTTTATTTACCAAATATTACATAGTTTTTCGAAGACTAAGCACTTCATAACTGAAACAGACTGCAATATCTTTTGTATAAGGAAAGCGTCTTTGCTAGACCGAAGGGACTTCTATAATTGTACATGTGCCAATCTCAAACAGGGTGCGCCTTGCCAAAATAAGGCAATATTTAAGTTTTATTTTATTTTTGGGCCTTAAAAAATAAACTAGCTCAGTGCTAAACAATACACCAAAACGAAAGATCTTCTTTATTTAGACATGTGTCCTAATATAACAGGCGTTATCTGTATGTCTCGGTTGAATGGATCGTGTCTCACCGAAATGAGAAACTTTTATTTAAAATATACAGCTCAATACAATCACTGTGCCTTTTATATTTGAAGAATGTATGACAGAAAATAATAATCATGTTTTTTTTTTTTACAAGCAATAATGTATATATGTTTGAAAAGAACGTGCTTCGAAAAACAGTAGTAAGACGTTAAAAAAGGATGAGTTGGACTATTTTTTCTTGGTGCGCCAGGTCGGAAAGGGAAAATGTGTCTTATTAATTTGCTTCTTGTTAAAACTCTGGAGCAGAATAAAATTGCTTTTGCAATCCTATCATAAGAAATAAGAGTATTTTGGTAAAACTCAGAAGCAAAGTGAAATCACTCTTCCGGTGGAACCATAAGAAATAACAGTATTTTGTGCGGCTTGCATTTGCAATTACTTTAAACAAGGCACAAGGATAGTCACTTAAACCAGTAGTCATTAACTTAAACGAAAATTCATTTTCACTCGAATATCAAAATATTATAGTTTGATTTTGACATTTCATAAGTTTCCTAAACAGTTACTAAAAAAGCAATTACTGTAAACAAAGCACGATGGTAGTCCCTTAAAGCAGTAGTCCTTAATTTAAACGAAAATTCATTTTCACTCGAATATTACAATATTATAGTTTGATTGTTACATTTCCTAAGTTTCCTAAACAGTTACTAGGAAAAGACCCAGGCAACGCCGAGTCCTTACAGCTAGTCACTAATACTTATCAGTCAAATACCACTTTGTTTCAGCTAATTAACCAACACATGTCAGCCAAATACCGCTGTGTCAACTATGTAGTTAGTAAAATTCTACCAGTCAAATACCACACTGAGTAAGCATAATAAGACAGTCCTTGCCCTGGAGTGCCCAGGATTCAAGAAACAGAGGGATACCCAAAACCCCATGGAGAAGGGAATTGGAGACAAACTTAACAAAATGTCCAAGAAGACATGGAAAAAACTTGAATGGATGGCACAGGACAGGAAGGATTGGTGTCAACTAGACTAAGGTTAATGCTTCGCAAGGAGCTGAAGTGTGATGATGATGATGACCATTGTGTTTCACCTATATAGCTGTTAATATTCTGCGAGTTAACGTACCACTGTCAGAAACATAATCACTAATATCTTGTCAGCCAAACATGACTGTTGTCTACTTTTTCTTATGATGTTAAACTATCAAGTTAGTTCTCTCTTTGTCTTCTCTGTATCTCTTCCATCAATTTTAGTACATGTTTACTTCAACCCCGATTCAAATATGTTTCTGTCTTCATTTCCCTTCTTACGGAGCATGGATCCACCATTGCATCTTTCCCAGGATGCCTGCACCAAAGCATTCTTGTGCTGTAGCAGCTTTGATTTCTGTAGCAATACTTTTTACATGATAAAATTGCCAGCCACAAACAACTTCGTATTAGCCACCTCTTATGACATGCCTGAGGAAGCAACAGTCCTATCCTTTCTTTGGTCTTCTCAGAGACCACCGGGAATTACACAGGCAAAAATATTTCTAACGATGCTTCATACTTCAAAGTTTCATCTCTAACTCACCAAATTCAGTGTATGAATAGAAGCCCAGTGAGAACAAGACAGCAGCCAACTGGAAATTAAGGCCCTGAAAAAAAAAGAATCCACAAAAATGGCACTTTAATTACATGGCACTTTAATCACAAAGGGAAAATCATAACAATTTAAAAAATGATTTTAAAAAAACCTAAAGCTATATTCCACAAATTTCTATGATTACTAATCATCTTCAAAGCATTCATTATCTCTAAATTCTGCTTGTTTAGAAACCAAGAAGTTAGTGGTTACTTATGTAATAAAATAAAAAAGCTAGCATCAAATTACCACCTGTAATCAACTTTTTCAAGCTCTGCAAATGAACAGGGCATGCTTAAAGTTATGAAAAATAACCTGTTTTGTAATTCTTGGATTTTGTATTATTTTCCTCAAACATAAAAAAATAAAAAAGTGCTCAAAAGGTTAAAAAAAAAACAAAAAAAAAAACTATTATTAATTCAGTTTTTTTAACAATGTCTTATACTTAATATTCTTTCTTTTTTTTTAAACATGTCACGTTCCCTTAGTCAGGTGAACGAAAAATGCTATTTTTTTTTTTTTTTTTTTGATCATGATCACACCAAAAAATGTATAAACAGGCCATTTGTAACAAATATTTTGTGGATTACTGCATTTTATTTGGATTTTACTGGCACTCAAATGCTGTGTTTATTCAGATAACCTGTTGGCGTAGCTGTATTGTTATTTTTTAAAATTATTAAAAAAAAAAAAAAAAATGTGGTTGAAATATCAATACCAACCAGTTCGTCTGCTGCACAAATTACAGGCTGATGTGATGAGATCATGTTGTCACCAAAGTTATAACTAGATCTAGTGGTAGGCCAAGTAGTGCCAGTGATAGTTCATAGCTAGAGTGACTGAACAGGCCATTATTATCTATGGTGAACAATACTGAAGTTCATCATCGCCATTTTCCTTTTTGCTTCTCATGGAGTATGCAGCCACCATTGCAGGGGGCCTCCATAAAGCATTCACATGCAGTGGTTTCTGTAGCTATTTGTTTTACATGATGTGCTTGCCAGCCTCATGTTAGTTTTACAACATGAATGCTCATATCACTTGATTATTCATCACAGTTTTTCTCCCAATATGTTGCAAGTGTTTTATTCCTATGGTCTGCATTTCTTTTTTCTTTTCCTACACCTCTCTAAACTCCTGTCCTGATGACTCATTTGGGCATCGCTGATATGTTAGAACAATGAAAGTATTACTACACTGAACTTAAAGCAGTTAGGCACAACACAGATAAATATAAACACTATGTGTCTTCATTTTGGTAACTAACACCAGAATTAAAGGCATATGTGACTTGGAATGTAGTAAATGATTGTACCTTTAAGTTTATAGCAAACTGGCTAACAATTTAAACTCGGGTAACAAATTTGCCATTGTTAGTAAAGTTTCACTCCAGGTTGCCAGTATCTCCCCATATTTTAGTGGCCTTTAGATGCATTCACTGCATCCTTAGTAGCAAACCATCATCATCAACAACACCTTTCTGCTCCCTATGGAGCACAGGTCCTTAACCAAATAAATGAGCCTTCCTGTGCTGAGCCATCCATTCAAGGTCTTTCCATGTCTCCTTTCACATTTATCTCCAGCTCTCTTCTCTGTGTGTTTTCTCAGTAATCTTGTATTTTTAATTCTTTCTGTGGCATCATCTATGTATGAAAGTCTGTAACGTCTTGCCTGTTACTTTTGCTTCAGAGATATAACGAAGAAATGCCTTGACATTTGAGCTGAAAATTCATATTTTTGTGCTGGATTTTATTTCTTTCGATTTCCACATATTTTTCATCAGAATTAAATTCTCTCCCCCCCCCCCCCATACACACTTCAGGTATTCTTATTTTGAAAATCACTGTCCATTCCTCCAACCTGCTGTCACTTTAGAAGGTGCTAAAAGGTGGTAAGGTAATAAACTAACTAGTTTTGTGAATACAAGTTTTTATCATTTTTATGTACTATAAATACCACAAAATCAAAACTGATACTTTCAACACATTTCATTACATTACTTCCTGCTTCAATGCCAGCTTATAAAAGTCTGGTTTCCATGGCACCTTGTAATCTTCTCTGATACTCACATGTAGCAAAGAACTAGCAGCATAAGTTAAGATGACTGCTAGAAATGTTCCATGAGGCCGCACTGACTTGAAGACATCTGAAAATGAATACAAATATAAGGCATGACACATACCTTCTGCTGATGTACAATACATGAGACAAAATGAGCAAGAAATGGAACTGTTTTTTAATGACTTTTTTCACGCAAAGGTGGGTGCAATTAGTTGGTAAGCCATTGTGTTAACCATTTGATATCTTGTTTCTGGGTCGATTCTACCTTCCTCTGTGAACATGCTTACTAAGTATTTGTACTCTCTGACCTGTTTGATAACTAACTGTTAATATGAATATTGAGCTAGCTTGGATTTCTGCTGACCTTTTTTGTTTCTGGTTTAGATGTGTTGATATGCATTATCTCTTATAAAGTTGCATTGAAATTATTCATGTGAGCATCAAGTCACAGTCTTACACCCATTTTGATTCCTGTAACATCTTGTTAATAAATGTTGCTGTTAACATGTTATGTAGTTAGCAGAGGGCTTGTTCAATCAGGATATTTTGTTAACATTTTTGCTTACCTAAAATGTTAGAATAATGGTTCAAATAGCATCCTGAAAACAGTTCATTCATTTTTCATCATGATTATTCACAAATTTAAAGAAGCAAGATAAAACTTACATGTTTTGAGCCAATAATGCATAGGTAAGTTCCAGTTTGTCACTACCTCCACCAGAGACCTGGGAATTTCAATATGATGTGGTCGCACAACACTCCTGTTTAGAAAGTAAGTGATAATATAAAGAGTACACTCCTGTTTAGAAAATATGTGATACTATAAAGAGCACATTACTGTTTAGAAAGTATGTGATACTATAAAGAGCACATCCCTGTTTAGAAAGTATGTGATACAATAAAGAGTATATTCCTGTTTAGAAAGTAAGTGATACAATAAAGAGTATATTCCTCTTTAGAAAGTAAGTGATACAATAAAGAGTATATTCCTGTTTAGAAAGTGTGATACAATAAAGAGTATATTCCTCTTTAGAAAGTAAGTGATACAATAAAGAGTATATTCCTGTTTAGAAAGTAAGTGATACAATAAAGAGTATATTCCTGTTTAGAAAGTAAGTGATACAATAAAGAGTATATTCCTGTTTAGAAAGTAAGTGATACAATAAAGAGTATATTCCTCTTTAGAAAGTAAGCGATACAATAAAGAGTATATTCTTGTTTAGAAAGTAAGTTTTCCGGTTCCTGTCCAATATGTCGGACATTGTTTTTTGACGTTGGTGATTCTCTACATGTTTTTTTAGAATCCAGTCAGTCAGTGAGACCACACTGCTGCCTTGCAGGTAGACTGGGGACAGTCAAAGGCTAAGGTAGGCAACCCGAAATAAATGCCCGTTGAAATCGGATGTACTGGGCCACAGGCCTAACGAAACAGTACAACGTACGCCGCTCCATGATGACGTCATTACACCGAAAGCAAATTGTCAATAACTCCGTAGCGTTCTGCTGGGCTACACAGAGGCAAAAGGCTAGAATTGCTGACAAAGCTCACAAAACACTCAGCATTCTGCAGTGGAATGCGGAAGGAGTTCGCAACAAAAAAGTTCCTTTAACAAACCGACTATACGCAGAAAATATAGATGTTGCATGCATTCAAGAGACTCACCTCAACAACAACCACAGATTTTCAATTAGAGGATACCAGGCCTTCCGACTCGACCAAGAAGGACACAAAGGAGGTGTTCTGATACTCACGCGAAATTCTCTACCAAGCAGCGAAGTATCCGTGAACCTCAGAAATCAGTCTGAAATAATTGGGGTGGACATAACAATCAATGAAACGTGCATCCGTATTTACAATCTGTATGGCCCACCAAACAAGGATCTGCCACTTTCCTGCATGGAAATAAAGGACTCAAATTTCGTAGTGGTAGGAGATTTCAATAGCCATTCTGAAAGATGGGGATACCCAGATACAGACAACAGAGGAGACGAAGTGGAGGACTGGGAGATAGATACAAATCTTCACCTAATCAACAGTCCCGATGACAACCCCAGTTTTTACTCCAGAAGATGGCACACTACTTCCACTCCAGATTTAGCCTTTTCTACAGGAGATATCAGACATAAAATAGACAGACATGTGCTTGATCAGCTAGCAGGTAGTGACCATAAACCAATAAAACTGGTCATAAATATGGAATTTGTTCCGCAGGAAGAAAAACTACTTCCTCGATGGAACTACAAACGAGCTGACTGGGACAAGTTTTCAATGTTGTCAGACAGGTTTTGTGAAACCATTAATACACGGCACGGCAATATGAAAACGATGGTCGAAAGCCTAAACAGAGCCATACTATAAGCAGCCACTGATTCCATTCCCAGAGGGGCAAGACAAAATTACAAACCTTACTGGACTGAAGAACTTCAAAGGCTTGAAGATGAAGTAACAGAGGTCAGAAACACAGCAGAAAGAGAACAAACAACTGAAGCAAACATATTACTCAAAGCCACCACTGCAAAATACCGAAAAACATTAAATAAAACAACAAGAGACTGCTGGAAAGAAAAAACAGAAAATCTAAACTTAGATAAAGACGGAAATAAGCTATGGAAACTAGTTAGAGCCTTGAACAACGAAGGATCTCATTACAAACAAATCGCTCTGAAACACGGCGACAATATGCTGATAGGCAAAAAAGCTGCAAATGCATTTATAGAATACTTTGCTAGTGCAAATCACATTGATGTCCCCGCTGACAGGAAGAAAATCGTCACAGATGAACAGTTGATTCATGACAACACACAGACTGCACCTGAAGAGCATATGATGACAAATTTGACAATGGCAGAAATGGAAGAGGCAATAAAGTCACTAAAGAAAAAGAAGTCACCTGGAAAAGATGGAATAACCAATGAAATGTTAATAGGTCTCAGCACAAGGGCAAAAAAGAAGCTTCTGGCAGTACTTAACTACAGTTGGAAAAGAGGAATTGTCCCGCAGGCATGGAAAGAAGCTATTCTGATACCTATACCAAAGAAAGACAAGGACCTGAAAGAACCAAATGGTTACAGACCGATCAGCCTACTAAGCTGTGTAGGAAAACTGATGGAGCGCATGATAAATACCAGACTGATGTGGCACCTGGAAAGCAAACACCTATTAAACCATCAACAAGCAGGATTCAGACAATGTAGATCCACTGAGGATCAAATCACATATATAGCTCAGGAAATCGAAGATGCCTTCCACGAAAAAAAACACACGCTAGTGGTTTGGGTAGATTTAGAAAAAGCTTTCGATACAGTATGGAAAGAAGGATTGAAAGTCAAACTGCAGAGAAGTGGTGTATGTGGGCGAATGTACAAATGGATTGGTCACTACCTGGAAAATAGAACCGCCAGAGTACAGCTGCAAGGACAGACTAGTAAAAGTTTATATTAGAGCAGGGTGTCCCACAAGGGGGAGTCCTGTCACCTACACTGTTCCTTGCATACATAAATGACACAACTGACAATATTCAACAAATAGCACACAATGCTTCCTTTGCAGATGACTTAGCGTTGTGGATCTCTGAAGAACGTATCACTACTGCAAACATTCTGATGCAACAAGCACTAACATCACTGGAAGAGTGGGCCAAAACATGGCTCATGAAGATTAATGAAGAGAAAACAACGTACACTGTATTTTCCCTCTCAACTAGACCCCAGAGCTTCCAACTAGTACTAAACGGAGTAAATCTTCATTTAAATGAAAATCCGAACTACCTTGGCATTATTTTTGATCGCCGTCTGACTTGGAAAAAACAGGTTGACAGAAATCGAATGAGAGCAAGACAAAGAATGGCAATTATGAAAAAACTTGCTGGAACAACTTGGGGTGCAGATGAGAAAGTGCTTAAGACGTTGTACACAGGGCGAGTGAGGCCAGTTCTTGAATATGGCATGGCAGCATGGGCAACAGCAGCTAAGACAAACTTCGATAAAATTAGCAGACTCCAAAATCAAGCAATGAGAATTATAACGGGAGGCATGAAGTCAACACCTATAAAAGAACTCGAAAAGATTACATGCCTCCAGCCAATGACAGATAGAAGAGACTGCAGGGCTCAACAACAGGCCGAAAAATTCAAAAGACTAACAGACCACCCAATGTGCCATAGAATAAATGCTCTTAGAAGGCAAAGACTCAAACGAAGTAATTTTGTAGAATCAACCAAACCACAGATGAGAGCAGTATCCATAGATGAAATATCCACTGTTAAACCCATCTACACTGCACACAAGCTTCCAGTTTGGAAACAAAATCGTTTCCCTAAAATGATAGAAAACATTCCTGGAATTGAAAGTAAAAAGAGCCAAACTGCAACAGATAGAAAATCCATAGCGACAAAATACATAGAGAAACATTATCCACGCAACACCTGGACCCATGCATACACAGATGGATCATCAACAAATGCAACAGAAAATGGAGGTGGGGGTGTCTTTCTGACCATAAGCACTGGTGCAGAAAAAAGGCTGTCAGTGGCGACAGGACGATTCTCCAGCAACTTCAGAGCAGAGGCAGAGGCCTTGAAAACTGCAGCAGAGGTTATATTGACAGAAGAAATGGTAGAGAGACAAGTTGCTTTCTTTACTGATGCACAGTCAGTAATTGCAACGTTGAAAAGACAAAATAATACAGACCTGGATGATCTCAGAGTAGTGCTCCACAAACTTTGTCAACGATTCAAAAGTGTTGTGATCTAATGGATCCCATCTCATTGTAATATCGCCGGCAATGAAGAGGCTGACAGAATGGCAAAAGAAGGTTCACATCTACCTCAGCCTGATGCAAGCATAACTTTTGAGGAGGCAAAGAGTTTTATCAGAATCAGATACAGAAACAAATGGAATGTAGAACATTCAGGGCACACACAGAATGATGCTTTCTACCAGCTCCACAGAAGAGAACAAGTGGTAATCTTCAGACTCCGCACTGGCCACAACAGATTGAGATACCATCTATTCAACAAGCTAAAGATAGGAACTACCGATCAGTGTAACTGTGGCACTGATAAAATGACTGCTGAACATCTGCTTCAAAGTTGCCCCTTATATGTGGTACAGAGAAAGTGCATATGGCCGACGCCAGCTCCTTTTGTGGAAAAGCTTTACGGGGATTCAAATAGCCTCAAACTGACTACTGCTTTCTTTGAGAACATTCGAGTGGACGTCTGAGAGTGTACGAAGAAGAAGAAGAAAGTAAGTGATACAATAAAGAGTATATTCCTCTTTAGAAAGTAAGTGATACAATAAATAGTATATTCCTGTTAAGAAAGTAAGTGATACAATAAAGAGTATATTCCTCTTTAGAAAGTAAGTGATACAATAAAGAGTATATTCCTCTTTAGAAAGTCTTCTTCTTCTTCTTCTGCGTTCGGTTTGTAGTCATGCTAAATCTGCAGGCCTGTCGCCAGGACGAAGTCCACAGTCTTTTCCAGGTCGGCGCGGCAGCCCCATAGCTTCTGCTGGAGCTCACTACCTTTTGGCCAGGTCGCACGTCGCAATTTATCATGGGTTGGACAGTTCTGGAGAATGTGTTCTGGAGTCTGGATGTCAGTTCCGCATGGGCATTCATTCGTGTGGGATATCTTGAGGCGATAGAGATGTCCAAGTAATCTGCAGTGACCAGTTCTCAGGCAGAAAATTGTCGTCTGTTGGTGTCTGTTTAGGTGGTGGATTGGGTCATCTCTGCTGTATATATCCCCTTCCTCCTTCCACTGATTTTTGTACTTGTTGTGGATGCTGGTTTTTGCTTCCCGATAGGGCAATGGGTGGCTGTATTGTTCCATTTTACTGCCACTTCTTGATAGAGCATCTGCTTTCTCATTACCAGCGATTCCACAATGGGCAGGTAACCACTGAAGGGCAATGGTTGATGACCTTTGGATGATGTTAAGCTCAGATCTGATCTCATTCATTATGTTATCATTTCTGGTGTTTTGTATTGATTCAAGTAATGATCTGCAGGCCTCTTTAGAAAGTAAGTGATACAATAAAGAGTATATTCCTCTTTAGAAAGTATGTGATACAATAAAGAGTATATTCCTGTTTAGAAAGTAAGTGATACAATAAAGAGTATATTCCTCTTTAGAAAGTAAGTGATACAATAAAGAGTATATTCCTCTTTAGAAAGTAAGTGATACAATAAAGAGTATATTCCTGTTTAGAAAGTAAGTGATACAATAAAGAGTATATTCCTGTTTAGAAAGTAAGTGATACAATAAAGAGTTTATTCCTGTTTAGAAAGTAAGTGATACAATAAAGAGTATATTCCTCTTTAGAAAGTAAGTGATACAATAAAGAGTATATTCCTGTTTAGAAAGTAAGTGATACAATAAAGAGTATATTCCTCTTTAGAAAGTAAGTGATATTATCACACCAGACCAAAAAGTCTTTTATGTTTGGACATGCACCCTTGTGTCTACGTTGAATGTGGCGCCTCGCCATAACGAAGTCAAAATATTTTTTTTTTAAGTGATGCTATAAACAGTACATTCCTGTTTACAAGGTAACTGAGACTATAAATAACGGTGCTCTTGATTAGTGGGTGATTTTATAAACAGCCTCATATATTTATAGGGGGCTACAGTAAGTGCCATATTTCTGGTAAAGTATCTTTGGAAACTGATGAGGCGTTATGGAGTTCCATGAAGATCATTAACTTAATAAAGAAGACCTATGAAGACATGAGTTCTTCATGAAGGATAACTTACAGAACCGTTTAGGATAAGAACAGGAGTGAGACAGGGATGCCTCTTGTCTCCATTTCTTTTCTTACTAGCAATAGGTTGGGTTATAAAAACATTGACATCACGCAACAGAAATAGAATCCAGTGGAATCTGACTAAACAGCTTGATGATCTGGATTTTGCAGATGACCTGGCTCTTCTGTCCCATAAACATAATCAGATGTAAGAGAAAATGAAAATTCTCGATAAGAGGTCACAACAAGTGGGCCTGAAAATACACAGGGAAAAGACAAAGATTATGAGAATAAATGCAAGAAATTATAACAAGATTGAACTTGAAGAAACACCACTAAAGGATGTAGAATCGTACACATATCTTGGTAGTAATATAGACAAAGTTGGAGGGACAGACGATGATATCAAAATAAGAATACAAAAAGCAAGAGGAGCTTTCATTGCATTGGGAAACATATGGAGAACAAGAGAAATCGTCCAACACGAAAATAAGAATCTTCAACTCAAATGTCATATCAGTCCTACTGTATGGCTCTGAGACATGGAGAGCAACAAAAACAACAACTAAAAAGCTACAGACTTTTATAAACAGGTGCTTGCGTAGAATAGAAGGATGCCACGAAGTGGTTTTAAGTTTTTAGAGTTTGCCTGAATGAAAACAAGACCCTAGTATGAGAAAGTCTGAGAAGATAGAATTTAGATGGAAAATGACATGCCTGTGGACAGATGAGACTATTGGCTCAAGGGATAGAACCAGATTTTGACTCGCCCTTGCCGCTTCGTGACTTCAAACTGGCTATAATCTCACCCTCCTCTGACTTCCTTTAAATACAAGGAGATAAGGTGTATAAAATGACCACAGACACCACTATACAGACTACATAAAGTAAGTATAGTAAGGAGTAGAAGCTGATCCAGTATACAGTAAATATATATATATTTTTATTTACAGAATGGAAAAAAAACATTAAAAAAATACCATCAAAACATCAGTCAAGAAATGGCCTGCACTGTTGCACGGCCTGAAAACAAGTAACGATTAAATTAATAGACACCAAAAAAAAAACCCCAAATTACATTCACTCTTTCTGTCACCCTGCTGAGGAACAAAAAATTTGGTTAGTGATTTAAACACCTCTAATCTTGTGGAGCTGTCGACTTTAGCCTCCACTCTCTAATAAAATAAGATTCTACTGTCTCGGTCCTGTTGACTCTTCCTCAACGAACCGTCTACACCGCTTTCCTCTTGTTAGGCGATATGCGCTGCTAACTAACACCACTGGAAATGCTATAATAATAGACTTGGAGTAACACAATGGCTCAGTGTCTATCCTTAGAGTAGATACTGAACAGACCCTACTGGTCCTGTCTATTTTCTCCCTCCTTCTCTCTCTCTCCCTTGGTTTCAGTGTCTCTCCAACACTCGACGACTGATGATGCGGCGTCTCCGTTACGCTCTTCTCTCGTTACCTTCACGACCCAGGTATGGTAACCCTATCACCTGTTCCTGAATTCTGCGATGATGATGATGAAGTTCTGGCATCAAGCATGAGGTACTTGATTAACTGTCGAAAACTTCTCTGCTGCTGAATAGCTTCCCTCTTTTAACCCGCTCCGGAGTTATAGGAAAAACCACAGCCTTGATTTCCGGCTGTACGCAATTGAAACCAGTCTAGCTGAAGAATTGAACTTCACTGCAATAGACCGTTTAGGTTATCTTCTTTTGCTCCTGACGATAACTCGAGTACTCTGACCCTGAGATATGTCTTCTTGCCGTGGATAATTTTATTAGACAAAATTATGCTCCCCACTGTTTCGCCGTGACTCGCTGAAATTAAAAGGAAATGCGTCTATTGTATAACAACTCCAACATAACGCATCTCTAACCCATTAATCTTTATAACTCCCTTACTCAGTACTTCACTCGTCATGTACAACAATACAAAAAATTAATATTACCCACGTGGCACTTAAATCTCTCTCCTCCTCCCCTTCTCTCGTTCTGAAAAACCGATACATAAAATATTTCTACCCACGTGTCTCTTCATTCTCACTCCTTCCCCCTCTCTCTCTCTCATCTATAATCTGCCAGGTAAGTAAACAGAACCTCCCGACCTGTCTGCCTCTTATCTATTTGTTACGCGTGGCTACCCACGTGTTCAAACTAGGGAATCCTTTGTCGAAATCCTGTGGCCTCCTTTTAACATTTACACATGAGGTTTCCTACTTAAGCCCCAATTTAAATGAAATCTCGCTATAGGAATAGTTTACTCCTCTAAGCAGTATAATCCACTTATAACATACATCTTTACTCTCCGACGGCATTTCTTACATTTAAGGCATAATAAAATTTAGTGCACACAATCGATTTCCAATAAAATTACATTTATAAATACACAGGAATAAATGTTGGTTTTACATAACTTTCTACAACTATGAGCACACGTGTAGCTTATAACTTCACACGTTCCTATCTACTGCCAAAATCATAGAAAGAATAAGCCCACTGTTACATTTACGTCGTTCTTCAAAAATGATAATGGATGGCACTATCGTTTTAAACTTAAATGTTAATGTCCCCGAAGAAATTAACTACGGGCGAATTTCTCAAAAACCCACCAATAAATAAACGATAATAAAATCCTACATACCTATTATCGCTGTGTCTCCCCACAGTGGAGACGATAATACGAAGTCTGACCGGCGGCAATATTTCTTCAAAGAGACTTGCCCGCCGTTTAACTGGCTATTTATACACACCGGGGGCCACCCCCGCTGATCTGATAAACTACGTACTCGGCCAATGGAAACGCTAGAAAAATATAACTATGAGCTACGCCAATCGGATTTGAAAACCACGCGACCGCGTGTCCAAAGATGACATCACGCCCACGTGCATTTCTGACGTGTCATTACAGGCGTGCCCGAAAATAGCGATTTCCGTAAACGAAGGAAAATCGCGTGATCAGAAGAAAATAAAACTGGTCGAGTGTAAAATAAATCTACCGTCATAAAACGAATCCATTTAATTTACCTCCTCAAAAATACCAAACACGATATATATTCAAATGAGAAGAAATACAAATGGTGAAAATTAAAAATAAAAGAACAGGATCGGGCCGGTTGAAAGACAGAATTACAGTGCGGCATCACAAAGGACTGAAATGGTATGACAAAGTCACAAATGTGGAATTGATGACAAGAACCAGACAAGTGCCAGTAGAACAAGAGCTGAGAAGAAGACGCTGGCGATGGATAGGACACACATTGAGGAAACCTGTTGATAGCATTACAAGGCAGTCCTTGTTCTGGAATCCACAGGGAAAGAGAGGCAGAGGTAGACCAAAAAACACATGGAGAAGAGGGCCAGAGGGTCAATACATATTTCTAGGGGGCTACAGTAAGTGAGTAAAATAAAGGTTGAGAACCCCAGCATAAGATGATATTAATATTTTTTTTTAACTAGTCTTCCTGCTGAAACATGATGCACTGACTAATTTTTCCTTTTTGATCCTACCTTGTGAGAGTCAATCTAGTTCATTTCTAGTCTAGTCTAATTCTATCTGCTCTCTCTCTCTCTCTTACACACTAAGTGTGGGGGAATTGCTCAAGCCCCTGACTTAACTCTGGTTTTTATGTGGTTGACTGCATGCATGAGGATCCCACAATGGATAGATAACAGGTAAGAGGACTAGGCAGGGGCTATGTGTAGGTTGTGATGATTTCTTGGGAGTGTCCAGAACCAGAGCACAGTACTTTTGGCCCTGCATGTCTGGAGAGCCGCCTGGATGCTCAGTACACTACCCCTCTTTCCTCCTGCTAGCTTAAAACCTGATGTGAAGGTTGTTTAAATGCATGCCAAGCCAGGATAGAATACCCAGAAGAAAAAAAATGGAACTCAAGACTTTTAACTCAATAAGCTGCAGAATGGCAGAAAAGCCACAAGACAATCCTATAGCTACTCTATTGATAATTCCAAGGAAATCAACTTGGCATTGGTTATGAAAGTGCAACAATCTCAGCAGCCCTAGTTAAACAACAACATTCTCGTGTGTTATTTCTTTCTCTGTCCATCAACCTTGTTGTGCCACAGCCATTGAGATATTTATACTCTTCTACATCCTCTAGCTCTTGTTTCTTTAACTTTAGTCTGGCCCATAATTTATGCATCATCCCACATGATTTTTGTTTTTTCTTCATAACATTAATCTTTAAGCCCATTTGCTCTGGTTATTAGGTTTACTCTGCTCTCTTTACGATGTCTTCTGTTACATGTACCACTAATGTAATGTCATCTGCAAAATCTGATTATCTTCTAGCCTCATTATGTTAATCTGTACAAAGTTGCATTTTAATTTTTTCAACTGCATCTCTCAAAAACCCATAGACTGTCATTAGAAAAAAGCAGTGGAAACTAGATAACTCCAGGTGGATACTCTGATTATAAGCTGGAACGACATGTCAAGACCTGGAGTAAGTATACTGCACTAATTCTTCTACACACACATGCCCTTTGCTATTTTTACAACCTCTGACAGCCTACAATTGTCTCATGAAAAATTATACTAGTATAAAGAACACAACCATCTCTTCATCTCTTTTCCATTTGATGTGTAGACTTCAGTCACATCATTTCCTGGCTTGGCGCTGTCAAAATGATTTTCTTTTAGCGCCCTCGGCTTGACAGGTGTTGGGGAGCCCGGGGTTTTCCATTGCATGCTGGCAATTTTGGATTCGGGGTCGGAGACCCAAGTCTCATCTACTGTCACCATGGTCTCCAAAAATGTTTTTGACTGACACTTTTTGAGCAACTGTTGATAGCAATTTACCCTCGTTTGCTTCTGTTCACGTGTCAACAGTCGCGGAACCCAGCGTGCACACACTTTTCTCATGTTCAGTCTGTTGTGTAAAATTCTATAAACTGTTCTTTCATTTAGTTTTACTTTACTAGCTATCGCCACAATTGTCATTTTTCGATCCTGGTCAATGATTTTCTTCACTCTTGTTGCATTTTCATCGTTGCACTCTGAGGCTGGTCTATCAGATCTTGGCAGATCAGCAACATTTGAGCGGCCGCACTTAACCTTTAGCACGCTGCATAAAAATTCAGAAAACTTGCCCAACCACTGCATTCTTTTTCACAACCCCCGATTTTTATAGTGGGTGACTTGTAAATTCTATAGTTTTTTTGTTTTTTGGTCAATTGCTCTAATTTTTAGACTGTATAGAAATGAATGAATGATGAATCTGATGATATAAAATTTGTTTGTGTACATGTTAGATGTGATAGGAAGAAAGGAAAGGAAAGATGAAAACAACGAAAAAAAAAATTTAAAAAATAATTTAAAAAGTTTTTTTTAATTTTAAAATTTTAAAAAAATGACCAACAAACGAAGAGTCCATATCCCTTGCATCTCAATGAAAGTCATTTGACCAATACAAATGAAATAACGATCTTTTCGTTACACCCATCATCAGTAGCAAAGCAACAAACTCCCTAGCCAGCAGTGACATTCGGCCGTAAATTAAACCTTTCCGATATTCCTAATCCTAACCCCGAAAATTATACATACTAGAAATGCCATTTTACTTTCGTTTCCATCTCAGCCATCAAACATATTCTGAGAACCGATATCAGCGCTTATAAAGACAAAAATCTCATCCCCACCGCATGGCGTCAGAATCCAATAAAATTAGAGCGAATATGGCCGCGTGTTGATGCCGATTCATTTCGATTTAAAAAATTTACAAAAAATAAACGCGGATACACCCATCACTTTTTTAAGATCGGAAACGGAAGCTAACTCTCTTGCAAATAACATTACAACTTAACATCCGGGGCTGAAATCACGTGTACACAAGTCCTAATGCTAAAAAAACGAAGATATCTGCAGTCACAATAATGCGCCTCCAGCTGGCAGAGCATAGCGTACTTCTGTCGCAATAATGCGACTGCAGCGTGCTAAAGGTTAAACTGTTGACACCAGTTTCTTACCGAAGTATATGAAGGACAAGAATCACGAAACACTGGTTCCATCTCCCTGTGTATTTCTGTAGGTGTTTTTCCCTGAAACATCAGAAATTTTATCACAGCTCTGGCCTCCTTCTTTTCCATTGTTTTGTCAAATCTTTGGAGCAGCAGATTCGGTCAATAGGGTACATTGCGCCATGCACAGTAGCGGGAAAACCCATTTAAGAAACAAACGCGTACTTCACACATTCAGTGCAGATATGATGAACTTTAAATGTGCCAAGTTTCATCTTCCTCCTGTGACTCCTTCATGGTCAGACCCAAGACTTATGTCAATCCCCTTGTATTTAACTGTCTGTAGCAGTGCATGTTGAGTAGATGATAAAATGAGTCAGTAGGCATTAATAAGCAGTTTCACAAAAATGAATAAAAATATCCAGTGTCACAGACTGGATAAAATTATCCAGTTGCACGGACATGAAGAAAAACATTTAGTTTCTCAAACATGAATAAAAAATATCTAGTTTCAAAGAAAGGAATTAGAAAATATCCAGTTTCATGGAGAAGACCAGAAATATTCAGTTTTACTGACAAAATAAAAATAATCCAGCTTCAACTAAATATAAAAATATCCAGTTTCAAAGACAAATAGAAATGTGCAGCTTTACAGGCATGAATACAAAAATCTTAAATCTCAAACACATGAATTAAAAAAACCAGCTGCACTTACCATTGTAACGAAGACCCTTCTTCTGGAGTTATTCCACTTAGTGTTGCTGTAGCATCAGACAGAAAGCTTATAAAGTAGTGACTAAATCTGAATGACTGAGCATCACGATATGCTAGTAGCCATCTGTAGAGAAAAATCAAATCACAATTTAACTGCTTGTGGTGGCCAATATGGGCTAATAAAAGTAAGTTTTGTTCCTGAAGATGTTGTATGTAGCAATGTCAAGATTAGGTGATTGTGAGTACAGACAGATATGTATGATATAAATACAACTGTAATGGGAAAGAAAGTGCATAGAAGCGATAACATGAAGATTAAGTATGGAAACCAGGGTTATGGAGCTGGCCGAAAAATTTTCCGACTCTGACTCCTTAAATTTTAGAAGTCAGACTCCTACAGTTTTTTACTAGTCATATGGTATAAAATTCAGAGTTGGAATCCGACATGGTAGTTAGTCTAGTTCTCATCTAACTTACTCCACTCTTCCCTTTTGAATATGTTTTCCACTGTGGTCACCTGTCTTATAGTTGCCTCTGCCTGTGCCATCCATGACATCCCCCGCTTTATTCTCGCTCCCTTAATGTCAGCTATGTTTCCTTGCAAGGGTGCCTTTTGTCTAAGGGTTACTCGCATATAGGCTTTTGACAGGGCCATCGCATATCTAGATTTAATCAACAGTAATCTAAGCATGTACCACACCGTCACGATGGGGGTATCTCGCGTACAGCCCAAGACTACACGCATTCCTTCATTCTGAATGATGGTTACTTTTGCTGTGTAGATGTTAAATAGCACCAGTGACAGTGGAGAACCCTGGCGCAGTCCCAAGCAAATGGGTATTGGTTCTGATGTCTATGTTCCCAAGCAAAATGCAACTGATCTCTCAGTTAAGGTAGCTGCTATCTATTTTGTTATGTTAATGTTAATCAGAATCAATGTCACTGCACTCTGGGCAAACCTAAAGGTGCTCAGTCTCCCTCAGCAAATGTCGAAAGGTATGAATGCTAATTGTTCCTGTTGCGCACTGGTTGTATACACGCTGGATGCATCCTCTCATACGTCCGTCCCTGCTGGTCTTACATTTGATGCCAAATTCCAGCAGTCTCAGCCTTATGATTCATCGATTGCAGTGTCATTCTCTAATAGGCGATCATGAATTGCCTTCAGTATTTCTCTCGTATCTATGTTCAATTCACCTTCAATGGGTGCTCTTGAAGCTAGTCTGTCAGCTCTTTCATTGCCGCATACCCCTGCATGACCAGGACAGTAGATCCATATCAGTTCTTGATCACCTGTCTAATAGTTTCCTCTGCCTGCGCCTTTCATGACATCCCCCTCTTTATTCTTGCTCCTTTCATGTCAGCTATGTTCCCATGCAGGGGATGCCTTCTGTCTGTGGTTACTTGCATATACACTTTCACCTGGGCCATCGTATATCTGGATCTAACTGACAGCAATCCAAGCATGTGCCGCATCATCACAATGGGGATATCTCGTGCACAGCCCAAGACTATATGCATCCCTTCATTTTGAATGTGTTCCAGTCGTTCACATTGTGATATTGACAGCTTGAGCATTCCCAGTCCATACTCGATTACAGACAAGATCAGCTGATGATGCAGAAGTGCCAGTAGTCTCTGCTCCAGGTGCGCTGCAGCCATTGTTTTTAGGGCTGCCAGACCTCTCTTGCACTTCTGTATGATGTGATCAACATGGTGCTTTTATGATAGCCCACAATCGAATGTTACTCCAAGGTATTTCAACTTGTTCTGCCTTTCAATTTTCTGTCCACTGAGAATAATGTCTGGAAGATCTGCTTTCAATACGAAGTTGTTCAAGGAGCACCAAAGCACACAGGCTTTATTGGGATTGACCTTGGAACTGGTTTCGTCACACCATTTAGAAACTGCCTAAAGTGTCTCATGTATGCTTTTAACCATTTCATGGTTGGATTGCAGCTATTTTTGCTGTATAGATGTTAAACAGCACCGGTGATAATGGAGAACCCTGGGGTAATCCCAGGCAAATGTGCATTGGTTCTGATGTCCATGTTCCCAAGCAAAATTGCAACAGCTCTCTCAGTTAAAGCAACTGCTATCCATCTTGTTAGCCATGGGTTTACACCGCATTCCATTACACAGTCCATCAAGGTTGCACAGTTAACACTATTGTAAGCATCCTCTAGGTCAATTGCCACAGCCACATTTCTTTTTTACCCTGGAAACCCTCATATACATCATAAACAAATGTTCCAGCGTTACCCCATGTTACTTTTATTGGTCAATAACTGCCCAGGGTGTCAGGGCATTTTCAAGGTGGTTCATTAATTGTCTCGCCACTATCTTCTCAAGTAATTTGCCATAGACATTCTGCAATGTGATGATTCGATAGCTGCTAAGCAGTGTGACATCTTTACCAGGTTTAGGAAGTGGCCGTAGGTAGCCATGTAGCAAGTCTTCCGGCACCTCAGCATTCTGTATACTAGTGTTGAAATCCATCACTACATTCATAATGCCTCTGTCATCAAGTTCTCTGATGTGTTGATACCGTATACCATCAGGACCTGGAGCAGTGTTTCTACTTGTTTTTAAAGTCCTCGTCAGATATGAGGTCGAAATATATCTCGCCTCTGATGCCATTTTCCAGTACACGATTCTTAATCTCTTGATGGGCAGCTTCTACAATCACCTTTATCCGTCTGAGTGATATACCGACTGAGTAATGCACATCCTTTCTCTCCATCAGTCTTCTTTATCTATCTTGTTAGCCAAGGGTTAACACCACAAGCCATTGCACAGTTCATTAACATTTCAAAGTTTACACTGTTATAAGCATCCTCTAGGCCAATTGCAACAGCAACCGTTTCTCGTTTACACTGGAATCCCTCATACACATCATAAGCAAATGTTCCAGCATTTCTCTATGTTGCTTTCATGGGCCTATAGCTACCCAAGGTATCAGGAGGGATTTGTGCATTTTTAAGGTGGTTGATTACTTGTCTCGCACCTATCTTTTCAAGCAATTTACCATAGACATTCTGCAGTGTGATAATTTGATAGCTGTTGAGCAGTGTGGGATCTTCACAAGGTTTAGGAAGTGGCCATAGGTAGCTATGTAGCCAGTCACTCGGCACCTCAGCGTTCTATATGCTAATGTTGAAATCCCTCACCACTTTAATAATTCCTGCGTCGTCTAGCTGTTTGATGTGTTGATACTGTACACCATCAGGGCCTGGGGCAGTGTTTCAACTGGTTTCTAATGTGTGCACGTCTTTTTCAGAAATGAGGTCAAAATAACTCACATCTTATGTCATTATCCAAAACATGGTCCTTAATTTTTGATGGGCAACTTTGTCATCTTCATCTGTTTGGGCCACATACCGATCAAATAATGCTCGTCCCTTCTCTTCATCCGTCTTTAGGCTTATTCCTGTCAAGCTTTTAATGTTGGGGATGGGTTCGCTTTTATTTTTCATATTCATTCTTCTGTGTAAGAACCAGAATTTATTATGAGTTTTTTCCTTGCCCACCCATGTCACGAAGGCCTCCCATAGTGTATCCTTGGCCTAATTTCGCCAAGCTGTTAAATCAATTGATGGCTTGCATTTTTTACTTCCTCCTTCTCTTTCACCAGCACATCATTCCTCATATATCTCTTTTTGTGCTTTCCATCATTCATTGGTTGCCCTTTGCTTTCCAAACACATGCTCTCTCCACCATTTCATTCCACCAAGGTGGTTTGACGTAAGGTGTTCTAGCTGTCCATTTTCTGGCATTCTGACGCAGTGTATGTATGGGGTTGTTATGATCTTGAAGGCCTGTAGAATATTTGAAGGCCTGCTTCAGTTTCTTGTGTCTTGTGGTCCTCCCTTTTGCAATGAGGACAACGCAGGGTAGGTGATCACTGTCCTGTGCCCCTAAAGCATCCCAACGTGCTAAGGTGGCAGCAACACTAGAAATAAAAGCCAGATCAATTACACCATCTGTGTCCCCTGGTTTAGTCGCCAGTCTTGTCGGGCGGTCATCATTTAAGATAGCAGGTTCATATTGAGGAGGGCCCGGCTCAAAGCCACACCCTGTTTCCCCACTCCTTACATCTAGCGTTAAAATCACTGGCAATTAAACACCTTTTGATAGGTTCCTCCGACAATTCCACTAGGAAAGCCCAGTTACTATCTTCTGGAAGGTGATCTACGTGGGCATATCAACTGAAGATTTGCCATTTCTGACTATCAATATTCAATTTGATTCCCTGCAATTCCATGCCTTGATTGTTGTGGGCACTGGCATCCAACCACTTTCGAGGGAGCTTGTTCTTCACATATATAGCTTGCCCTCATCTACCTGGCACACTTGGATTTGCGTAGCATTTGTAGCCTGGGCAATTAATGCTGACCTGCTCTTTTAAGTTTGTTTCTTGGAGCATTAGGATATCGAAATCATAACACCACTTTCTGTATTATAGCCACACGTTGATTGGCGCTCTGACAGTTCCAATAACCTACACGTATATATACTTAAGTGATAACCTGTCAGCTTTATTCCTAAGTCTCCTTTTGCCAGCTCTTCTCTTTTTCTCCCTCCTCTTTTGCATCCATTTTTACTCTTGTCATTAGCTGAAGTTGTCGACGACAGAGCTCGTGCCTCGTAGCTTAGGCGGTGATTCTGGTTTTAAAAGTTTTCCATTATTTCATTTTATTCATTGGTGGAAACATCCGGTCACCCTAATAGAGCCACCATCCCAAGGAAGAGGCAAAGGAGTGTCCCTTAGGGGGTCCTTCTGCCTGGTGCCGCCCCGCTCGCTCCCCCAGACAGCCAATGTTAAAAACTGCTCACCCAGCAGCTATTCAGTCTCTCGGCACATTGGATCACCTTAGATTTTGGGTCATTCTTTGTGACTCAGATTCCAGTGTATGCTTCATAGCTATTCCAGCTTTAAACATGTCAATACTGGCTTAAACTTAACAAATGGCATTAAGAAACTCCACCGATTAGTTCCAAAAAGGTATAGATGAAGCTTCTTCATCATAAATTCAACATTCACAGAAACAAATCAGTTCCTTTCCATCAAGTCTCATCATCATCATCAGCATTATCATCATCATCAATTTCTTTTGCTCTTCTTATGGAGCATGGAGCCACGAATGTAGCAGGTCTACTTGTAGAAAGATGGCACTTAGCATTCCCATGCTCTTGAAGTAGTGGTTTCTGTAGCAATTAGTTTCACATGATGAGGTTGCCAGCCGCATGTACAACCTCATATTAATCACCTTGTATGGCATGCATGAGGATGTAGTGGTCCTATTTTTTTCTTTATCTCTTTGGAGACTTGTGGTAACTACACAGGGAAGGTTTAAAATTTACATTTATAATTTTTTTTTTAAAGTAAGTAATAATAATAATAAGCAATTAATCAGTCTTAAAGCTTAAGGGGTAAGTTTTAAGTGATTAAGAATGGTCTTAACTAGTTTATACACACAGTTACATTCTGAAAAAAAATGTAGTACTCTTTTTGTTTATACTTTTGGAAGGCCATGACAAAAAAACAAAACAAAAACATTTGGTTGCGGAAAAGTACAAGCACATTCAGCCATGGCTTCTTCTTCTTTGATCCTTAGCCACCGACCGTCAAAGCAGTCAGTGGCCATAACGCCTGGTGGCGTCTTGGGCAACAACAAATTGATTCCACTTTGCTCGGTCGGTAGCCATCCTTCGTACAGTGCCCCAACTCTGGTTCATTCTTTGCATCTCAGCCTCCACAGTCCTCCGCCAAGTTGTTTTTGGTCGGCCTCTCTTTCGTTTTCCTTCAGGGGTCCATAGTATAGCTGTTCTTGTGATGGCATCGGGGTCTCTTCTGAGGACGTGGCCAACCCAGCTCCAGCGTCTGCCAGCTATGATGGTGTGCATGTCCTCTTGCTTGCTCCGAGTAAGCAGATCTTGGTTGGTGATGGTATTCGGCTAAAAGATTCGGAGAATTTTTCTTAGGCGTGTTGTGTGAAAAGAGGACAATTTCGACATTTCCTTCTCTGTAACTCTCCAGCATTCCGCACCATAGAGAAGCACAGATAGCACACAGCTCTGATACAATCTTAATTTTGTGCTTGTGCTGTACTGAGAGGACTTCCAGATGTTGTTTAGACTAAAAAAGGCTGTTCTTGCTTTGTTCATTCTGTTGTTGATGTCTTTGCTTGCTCCGCCGTCTGGTGTTACTATGCATCCTAGGTATGTGAAGGTGTCTGTCTGTTCCAGTTGCTGATTCCTTACTGATATGGGCTCAGTGTTGCTCACATTGAGCATCATGACCTCTGTCTTCTTTAGATTGATGTTCAAGCCCACCTGCTGACTATACTAATTAAGTCTATCCATTTTTTTCCTGGATATGTTGATGTGAATGTGCTAGTAGTGCCATGTCATCTGCATATTCCAGATCTTCCAATATAGAAAATTAGAAAATGTAGTCCATCTTATTCCTCTTGGACTGCCCTCTGTTGTCTGGCGCATCACCCAGTCTATGACTGTTAAAAATAGAGTGGTTGATAAGGGCCATCCCTGTCGTACTCCTGTCTTCACCTCAAATTTTAGGTTACTCTGCCCAACGCTACACATAAAGTTGGCATAGAGGCTTTTTATGATTGACACAATGCAGCTTGGAATTCCATAAGCCCTCAGTATTTTCCATAAACTGTCCCTATATATACTGTCAAAAGCCTTTTCAAAATCAACGAAATTAATGTACAGCTGTCTTTGCCATTCTGAGCACTGCTCTATAATGTTCCTGAGGGTAAATATATGATCTACACATCTTCTGTTCTTTCTAAATCCCGCTTGTTCTTTCCTCAGTTTGTGGTCTACTGCTTTTGAAATTCACTGTATAATTATCCTGCCTAGTATTTTGCTGGGAACTGAGAGAAGAGTTGTTCCTCTCCAATTATTGCAGTCTGCAAGATCTCCCTACTTGGGCAATTTGACAATTATTCCTTTGTTCCACTCCGCTGGTGTTGTCCCTGTTTTCCAGACTTGTAAAAATAGTGGTTCTAATAGTTTTGCTGCTAGCTCAGGGTCTGTCTTAAATAGCTCTGCATTTAAGTTATCATGGCCAGGAGCTTTTCCATTCATTAACCCTTTGATTGCTGTGATGATTTCTTCTTTTCATGGAATGTCTGTATTAACATCTAGATCATTTTCAGTGTCAGGAACATTCAATTGTGTCTCTGGTGGTTCCTTGTTCAGAGTTTCTCTGAAATGCTCTGCCCATCTTGTTTCCTGTCCCTCTGCTGTCATGATGAGATTTCCTTGCTTATCTCTTACTAATGTAATATTGTTTGCACCTCGTTTTCCGCTGATTATTTTAGTTATTTTGTATACTATGCTTTGTTCATTTCTCAGTGCTGCCTCTTCTGCCTGTCTTGCAAGATCGTCTAGGAAATTCCTTTTGTTGGCTCGGGTTTGGCGTTTAACTTCCTTGTCCAGCTGACTGTACTG
Source organism: Oreohelix idahoensis (assembly GCA_024509875.1). Lineage (NCBI taxonomy): Eukaryota > Metazoa > Mollusca > Gastropoda > Stylommatophora > Oreohelicidae > Oreohelix > Oreohelix idahoensis. Next base: position 783,862 of record JAMPIV010022325.1, on the reverse strand, counting down.
TTCGCTATATAGTTGCTTTAACCTGGGGGACTTCGCTTCTGTTTTCTTTCTTTTCATATCCTTTCTCATCGTTATGGTGTTTAATGTTTCTGGTGTTATCCAGTCTTGCTTCTTCCTTTCCTGGAATCCCAAACATGATTTGCTGCTTTCCTTATATATTGTTGAAATGGTGTGCTGATGTCAAACCTTTTCTGTGTAGTTACAGTTGGTCCAGCCGTTCTGAGTTTCACTTTCAGTTTTGCTACTACTAAATGGTGATCACTTCCCACATCTGCACCTCTTCTTACCTTCACATCTTGTAATGCATGTTTCCATCTACCTTTAATCATAATGTGGTCTATCTGGTTTCTGTCCCGACCATTTGGTGATTCCCATGTTAATTTGTGAATTTCTTTGTGTGGGAAAAGTGTTCCTCCAATGACCAGGTTGTTAATGCTACAGAAACTTATTAATTTATCCCCATTTTCGTTTGCTGTTCTGCTGCCGCATTTACTCTTTCATTATATGTTTTGTGTGTTCCAATTTTCGTGTTGAGGTCTCCCATTACTACGATAAGATCATATCTAGGTGTGTCTTCCATTTCTTTCTGCAGTTGTTGATAGAATTCATCCTTGACCTCATCATCGCTGTCATTCGTTGGTGCGTAGCATTGTATTATTGTAGTGTTGGTGAATCTACCTCTCAATCTTATTCTTATCAGTCTGTTGTTGATGGGTTTCCATTCCAGTAATGTCCTTTCTATTCCTTTTTGTAGAATAATGGCTACACCTTCATTGTGCTGTCCATCCTCTCTTCCAGAGTAAAGTACTGTTTCTCCTGTTGCTGTTTTAACTTTTCCTGACCCTGTCCCTCTGCTCTCGCTTATCCCTAGAATGTGTAATCTATAGTTTCTCTTTTCCGCTGTGACCTGTTTTAGTTTACCCGTCTCGTTCATTGTCCTGACATTCCAAAATCCTATTCTTGTTTCACGTTTTGCGGTCAGGACGTCCGTTTTCGTGTCAGTGACTTCCTTTCGGCTTTCACCACTGACAGTCATACGAGCCTCAGACTCCGGATGTCCGTCCCACAGCAAAGTTTGTTCCTTTGTTGTCGTTTCCGTAACTTCATTTCTTCTTACATAGACAGGGGTGTCAGCCCTATACTAAAACCCCCAACCTGGAGGACCAGCGTGTCTGCTTTAGTCTGACCCCTGCCCGCGCAAACCTGTCCAGCTTGGTAGAACCTTCCAGGAGTAAAACTCCAGCTGGCATAGCTCTGGGGGTAATCAGGGTACGCAAGCTGCCATACCTCGACAAGGTATTGACACCGGTGATGGCAGTACAGCCATGGCATCAATAAGAAATTCAAAAATTCCCCCATTTTAATGACAGCCGATTCACAGAATAGATCATAATGGTGTCTTTACATTTGAATTTTAAAGGCCCAAAATTGGCTTTTGGGAAAAGCAAAGAAGAAATCAGTGCTGTGCACAGTGAAAAGGAAAGTGAATAGCGAGTGCAAACAATGTAGCTTAAAGATGGGTGAAGCAAGTGTGATGAACAGTCAAGCCTTATGCTCCATAAGGAGAGAAAAAAGGAATAATGATGATGATAACGACTAATTCTTCAGAAGATGATGACTTCGAAAAAGGGATCGGATAAACAGGAAAGACACTAGCAGATTTATATGAATCATAAATGTACTGAAGCATATTCGAGAGACAGTTTTGGGAGGATTTTGAGGTGATGGAATCTATTCAATCAATCAAAACCCTTTAGCTCCCCGAGGAGCATAGGCCTTCAACAAACACATGCTAAGCCTTCCTGTCCTGTGCCATCCGCTCAAGTTCTTTCCATGTTTTCATCATTTTCACCTCTGTATCCAGTTCTCTTCTCCATGTGTTTTTTTGGCCTACCTCTGCCTCTCTTTCCCTGTGGATTCAAGAACAAGGACTGCCTTGTAATGCTATCAATAGGTCTCCTCAATGTGTGTCCTATCCATCACCAGCGTCTTCTTCTCAACTCTTGTTCTACTGGCACTTGTCTGGTTCTTGTCATCAATTCCACATTTGTGATTTTGTCGTACCATTTCAGTCCTTCTATTCTACGCAAGCACCCGTTTATAAAAGTCTGTAGCTTTATGGTTGTTGTTTTGTTGCTCTCCATGTTTCAGAGCCATACAATAGGACTGACTTTACATTTGAGTTGAAGATTCTTATTTTCGTGTTGGAATTGATTTCTCTTGTCCTCCATATGTTTCCCAATGCAATGAAAGCTTCTCTTGCTTTTTGTATTCTTATTTTGATATCATTATCTGTCCCTCCAACTTTGTCTATATTACTGCCAAGATATGTGTACGATTCTACATCCTTTAGTGGCGTTTCTTCAAGTTCAACCTTGTTATCATTTCTTGCATTTATTCTCATTATCTTTGTCTTTTCCCTGTGTATTTTCAGGCCCACTTGATGTGACCTCTCATCGAGAATTTTCATTTTCTCTTGCATCTGATTATGGTTATGGGACAGAAGAGCATACATGCCACACCTCAGACATGAAAAACCTGTACAACAAATCCAAAAACCCTGTACAGAGACCCGCAAAACCTGTACAGACTGAAAAACGTAACAATAGAGTTAATTAATGTACAAATATATTCAATTAGATGGTTCTGCACCATCATAGTGACATGCGCCCTTTGCCTTTTTTAAGCATGTCTTCACTTGCTTTAAAACCTAAACAACAAGAGTTAGAATTTATTTTGTACCGGTATTGTAGAAAAGCTGTGACTGTATCATCATTTAGTCTATTTCTGCAAAAAAAAATTAATACAATTTATGGTGGAAATGAAGAACAGTTTGGTGTGTGTTCTATAGTGCCTTATAAAAGTATAGATCTAAAGAGACCAGTAATAAGCGTTATGGGTTAGGTTTAGGAATCTTAAATCAAATATATATATATATATATATATATATAGATATATATATATATATATATATATACATATATATATATATATATATATATATATTTTAAAGCTAGCAATGAAAATATAAACTGGCGCAATATTATATATTCTCTACCGAACTTCAAAAATTGGAATAGCCGTTATACCCATACGAATTTTAGTGTCAATCAAACATTGATAGTAATTAATTATTTAATAAATATTAATCATTGGATGACCGTAATGATGATCACCCAAGGCAAAATCACATTGTTTTTTAAAGAAACGAAATTAAAACTAAGAAGAGAAGTAACTCCAAATAAACTTTTCTCTGACCTGGTTAAGATGCAAATTTGCCTTGCTTTTGTGGGGTTTTTTTCAGTTTCATAATTTGGTCATATCGGAATGACGGTCGCCGAATGCTCCGCATGTATTTTCGTACCATTTAGATTTCGGGTTAACCCTAACCCCAACTGTAACCCTAATCCTAACTCTAAATGGTACGAAAATACATGCAGAGCATTCGGCGACCGTCATTCCGATATTAGGCCTACCCATAATTTGTTTTGTATTTATTATTCAAATTTACATTTCTTACGCACTTTCTACCGTAAACCTAACCTCAACCTTAACTCTAAATGGTACGAAAATACAAATATTAAACATACTCGACGGCAATAAAGGTAAAGATTACCAGAATCTCAGTAAAAAGAGTTGTCAGAATCATTCAAGTTGAATAAATTCAACTCAAACAAGAATTTTCGTGCTTTTTCCACAAAATGTTTATGATTCGGCGGTATGGCAGCGTCCATGTTTGTAACTTTCGCTTTTGTAAAATCACTATTATCAGTTCTACCGTATTCGCTAGCAGTAAAATATTTTGTTCGTTTCAAGCTTAGTGGCCAGATTTTTCAATGCTGAATCCGATTATGCCCAGCAATTGCCGATACGATTGTAAACAGAAGAGTTCTGGTGCTTTTAAAATAGGACGTACGTCATAATGGTGCTGAAAGGGTTAATAATTAGGCGAAAAAACCCGTACAGACCCGTGTACGGCCCGTACACATCTGAAAACGCAAACACCCCGTACAGATTATGGGTAAACCTTTAAGTGTGGCATGTATGCAGAAGAGCCAAGTCATCTGCAAAATCCAGATCATCAAGATGGAATCTATTGGTAAACTAAAAGTTAAGTGTGTTCTTGAAGCCATTCAAAGTTACCTACAACACATTCAGGCTTCTTGTAGAGTCTCATTGAGCATGCCATCTCGTCGGCCTAGTTATGGCAACTGTTATCGGCTTTAACGTTAATTTTTTAATGGCCTCTACCACAATGAAATATGATTTTATTGCAACAATAATATTTTACAAAATGAATTATGAATACAAGTATGATGGAATGATTCTAGTTTAAATGGCCTTTAAGCTGTTTGAGAAATCTTCAATAAATTAAGTGCCTTACTCAGTTGCAACATGCATTTTTTTTTTTTAAACTTAACATTATTTTTTTTAATTGAGTCGGAGCATTAGCAGAGCTGAAGCAGTCACTATTAACGCTGGAGTGGAGATGGTGCAGAGTAATTCAAAATTTTGATTGCTCCAGATCTCTTATCAACGAAACTGGGAAACAGTTTATGTCACATAAAAAAACAATAACAGAAAGACTGAAGTGGTATGACATGATCACTAATGTGGAACTGATGACAAGAGCCAGTGGAACAGAGAATGAGAAGAAGAAGCTGGAGATGGATAGGACAGACACTGAGGGAACCGGCTGATAACATTATCAGGCAGTCCTTGTTCTGGAATCCTCAAAGGTAAGAGGGGAAGAGGAAGACCAAAGAACACACGGAGAAGAGAACTGGAGACAGACATGAAGGAGATGAGGAAGACAAGGAAAGATCTTGAGCTGACGGCACGGGACAGGAAGACTTGACATAAGTTCATACATGCCACACCTCGGAGATGAAAAACCTGTACAAAAAATCCAAAACCCTGTACAAAGACCCACAAAACCTGTACACAGACTGAAAAAAAAACATATCAAAAGAGTTAATTCGTGTACAAATATTTTCAATTACAGTGGGCTGCATTATAAATGAGGCACGGGGACTTTGCCTTTTAAGGCAGGCCTTCACTTATTTTAAAACCCAAACAATAAATGTCTGAGTTTATTTTACACTGTAAAAATAATGTGATGGTGTCATCATTTAGTCTATTTCTGTGTTTAATTATCACTAACAGACTGGGGAATCCTGTGTTCAATAGGACCTTATAAAAGAACTCTGAGACACAGTAATAAGGGGAATGGGTTAGAAAACATGTACTGAAATTATGTACAGGGTGTACACATCTGAAAATGCAAACACCTTGTACAGATTATGGGTAAACCATAACATGTGGCATGTATGTACATTTGTTGAAAGCCTATGCTCCTTGGGGAGCTGAAAGATGATGAATGAATGAATGAATGAATTAAAAATACAATAGGTTTTAACATTTCACTTGATCTTTTCCTAGTACATATAGCCTAATAATTCTAAACTAGCGATCATATGCTGTAAGTCTTTCATTCCACTCAAGTTCCTACCATAAAATCTAAGAAAGAAATGAATGTCACAACTTTTTTTTCATGAGGCGCACTTTTCTGTGAGTCAGTATGTGGTTTTCAAGCTGCATTCTGGCCAAGCCTATTCAAGATGATCCATTTATGAAAAATACACATACCTCCAAACATTGTCTAGTATGAGCCAGCTGGTCAAACAGTTTGAATGAATGAGGCACAAGAATGCACATGAGGTAGTTGTAAATACTTTCAATGCCCATAAGATACTCTGCAGAAATAAACAGAAAGCAATGATATTAAAGGTAAAGTAATGTATTCCCTTTGCAGTTACTGCCATTGGGAAGTGAAGTGTTTGAGACTTCACTATACTAGGTCCAGCTTCGAGAGATAGAGTGACCAGTTACCTTCCTCACCATTTTTGTTCTACAAAGTCAGGTACCCATTTACAGCTGGGAAGGCTGGAGCGTGACACCACAGTGTTTCAAACCTGGCACTTTTGCTGTGAGAGGCCAGCACTCTAATCACTCTGCCAACTGGAAACTCGCAATGACATTACAATAGTATAAAGAACTGTTTACTGGATTTATGCATGGAAACAGGCACAATCAACTATGTACTAAAGTACAAAGAACATTTTTCTGACCTTAAAAACTGTGACCTCTTTTCTTTATAACTAACATGCGTGACCTTTCATCCACAGGTGCAAACTAGCAGAAGTGGGGAAACATATGGGAGATCATTATATGTTATCTTGCAGTGAAAGACAGAGTATGTAATAACAGTATGTAAGTGTTACTTGCTGTCATGAAGTGGATTTAAGTTTTAGAGTTTGTCTGAGTGTATAGACAAGACACTAGTATGAGAAAGACTGAGAAGATAGATGTTTGATGAGAATGACAGTGAATGTGGAAAGATGAGACTTATAGCTTCGAGGGTGAGAACAGAGATTGACTCCCCCTCGCCACTCGTGACTATTTAAGAGCTAAAGACTCACCACCTCTGACTACCAATAAAGGAGATAAGGTTTCACTAAAGTTCCACAGACACAACTATACAGACAAATATATATATATACGTACAGTATAGTTATAGAGACTGATCCAGTATACAGTTTATAGTTTATTTACACAACAAAATAAATAACACATCCAAATAAATAACGTGCAAGGTTGCACACCTGAAAACAACAAAACAATTTAAAATGACAGATAATAAAACCCCAAACCCCTTCACCCACTCATTCAACCTGCATGGGAAAGAGAATTAAGGATTAAACACACAGTAATTTGGTGGGGTCTCTAAGTACGAGCCACCACTCCTAACAATCCTATTATAAATTATTAAACTCTAACACCACTGTCTGACTGCAGACGTAACTACCCATCTACACACAATCAAAATGAACCTTCTAAAGTCCTACACATCTAATCGCAAGCACTGATCCCTAACTGACTTCTTCAGTGCAACCTCAGAGGCTGTCCTCTGCTCTGACTATCTAACTTTATAACTTCTGTCTCTCCTCTATTTCTGTTCAGTGTCTCTCTGACAACTATTTTCTTATACTGAGAGGCTTCTCCGTTCGCCCCTCCTCTCTAGAGCATTCGGAAGGAATGTTAACCCTATCTCCCTCCACAACTACTGCTGCTGATGACTTGGGCTGGTAGAACTAGGTACTTGACTCGGAATGAAGATGCTTCACTGCTGATGAAACTTAATTCAAATGCCCTGTTACCCCTCTTCGGGTTTAGGACCATCGGCTTTATTATGGCCGAATTTACACAAAACCAACCTCCAGGCCACGCGCCTCTTTGGAGTGGTATAACGAGCTATGAGCTCTGGATTTTATAAAGATGCACCCGTTCCCGCTGAAGCATGGGGCTTCACTGCATGAGAACTGCTATCTTTCACTGGTGCAGACGTACTTGGCGACGGTAAAGGCCGCGTCACCAATTCTCTTTCCCCTCTGGCGCTGCCTCGACCCTTCTACTCCTGAGAAGGCCGAATATCTTGGCAAGCTGTAAGGCAATTTGCACCCCTCCCTGTGTGCCGTGAAAATGCTGTAAACAAAGAAATAACAACTAATGTACAACAACTTCAAAATAAACTCATCTCTAACACATAACCACCATAAACACATCACCCGTCTATCCCCTACACCAATCTACGCACAAGCGATAACAAATACTCCTACCTAAGGGTCACTAACTTCCAATCACACCTCTCTATTTCCCCCCCAACGTAACTATCTGTCTGGTAAGAAACCCCCGACACAGGCTGACCTAATCTGTTACGTTAATCTAGCCGCATGCGTCAAACATTTCCTACGCTGAAGCGAAACCTTCGTGGTAAAATTCCTAGGCCTACTTTTTACGAATAACTCGGGATGGTTATCCAATTCACATATTTATATATGTCATCTAGGAAATATTTAATCCCCTTTCAGTAATATTAATTACATCCCCTGTCTTCTGACTACACACAATTAATACCCAATTAATTAAAATTACACAAATACGCTCGTATATATACACTGCAAGTTATCATAAAAATCCCCTCTCAGTAATATTTAATTACACAATCAATTAACGTACACCATTACGCTAGCGTATTTACACTGCAAAGAATCATAATCAAATTGCGATTTTACACAACAACTCTACATACTACAGCGCGCTCATGTATCTAAGAGCTAAACCTCACACAGTTAATATCTCAAAGCCGCTACATCAATCAAAGATACTACCAGCTTATCATAGGAAAAATTATATGCACCCATTACATTTTTATTATTTCTATAAGATAGCAATTGATGGCACTTCAAGCTAAATTAACTTTAATTAAACTCCCAGAAGAAAACTTTACTTAAACAAGCTAAGATCTTACAGAACTATCTACTCGCTAAATTAAGATGTACACATACCCAATTACCGAATATCTCTTAGCTTGAGCAAGCGATAATGACGTTGATTCACGGCTGATATTTCTGGAGACAAAGAGACCGCTACTCTGTTATTTATTACGGAAAAAATGATGCAAGCGCCCATGCCATACATCATCGCGTGGCTTCGCTTGGGCCGCTCTTAAACCAATGAAATTGCTGCAATTAGTTAATAACTGACCCCATCTGATCATATCAAAAAATAATACATGACTCATGGTTATTACTGTTACCGCGCATCTATATTGCGTCACGTTAGATAAGGTTACTACCGTTCGAGTGAGCAAAATTAACTTTCATTCGTTCTAGCGCCAGTTTTCCGTACCTGGGTAGAAGTTCGCCCCATCCCCCGTTAACCCAGGTGGGTGTTTTTCCAGAACGTCGGAAAATTTTACCCAGACTAATAATACTCAAGCGCCTAATACAATAAAATGACTGCAATTATTATACAAAGAAAAGAAGACTACGTGAACGCAATTACTTTAGAGAAAAGAAGGCTGTTGCAGATATTAAACTTAAACCTACAGTAATCCCTCCTGAAAAAACGTAAATAATACCTGGAGAAGAAACATGGGGCCCGTTGAAAAATAAAATCACAGTAAATCTTCACACTTGCTGAGTACTGCTACATATGACGATTTCTGTGTGGTTTTTTTTTTTTAAGTTACAAAAGTAAACAGTCACTGTGGATAAAGCAAAAAAAAAAGCCACAGCTGACAGTAAGGATGAATATAAATCATTGGCTGATCCAATGGGGTGGCTACGGGGTCATCACCCCTTCCTTGGGACTTTGAAAACCATTATTTCATATCAACTGCCCCAGTATTCTCCCCCCACTTGGACTTAAATGTATGTAATCATTAGGTTGGACGATGGACAAATTGAAACATGTCTGGTACTGGACAATGGTAATTACACTGAAGGTTATGAACGTAGTTTGCTAGTAATTCTATGTGACGGGACAATGAAAGACAATAAGGGGAACCGCCACATAACAATGAGACAAAAGATGGCACCAGGCAGGTGACTTCACCCAAGCCGCAAAAACAGAGGTCTTTGTGACAAGAGGTGGATAATTTCTGTATTGGGCGGCAAATCCCAGATATAAAAATTTTATGCTATAATATAAAATATGTTTAATTTTTATCAAATTTTGTCTCTTTGTAGTTGTACCTTACTTTTATGTAATTTTGTTATAAATAGCTACATATATATATATATATATATATATATATATATATATATATATATATATATATATATATATATATATATATATATATATATATATATATATATTTTTTTTTTTTTTTTTTGCGTTCGCCCGCTAATACTCGAGGCAAAATCTCAGGTTATTATTTTTTTATGTCTAACCTGACATTGATTTTACGTGAGTATCCCTTTATTTCTTGTACAGAGACAGGTGTCCCTCGCCATTCAGGCAAATACTCGCCGATTTCGGAGGTACCCATTGCAGCTGGGTCGGCTCAGGAGCCGCCAGTCCCTGGTCGACGACACTCCTTCAAATGTCCTCGCCAGGTCTCGAGTTAATCCAGTCCAAATCCCGGTCGATATTTATTTTTTATTTATAAAAATGAATATTTTTGAGTTACTGTTCACAAAAACTATCAAGCTGTCACATTTTTTCAAAATTCGTTTATTTGTTTTTTAATTGTCTAAAAATATGTGTCGATATAAATGTGGTGTGAAAGTTGATCAGTCATCTAGCATAATTGATTAAAGAAGTGACTGAAAAGTCAAGAAAAAGAACTCCGACTGATTCCTTGGAATCTGATTTTAATTATTTAAATCTGCCAGATTTGGATGCGACAAGCCCTAAGATGATAACAGTTTATTATCATGTTAAATGTGGGGGGGGAAAAAGTAGCCCAAGAAGTAAACTGAATAAGGCACAACACATTCAACAACATAATAAAGATATTAATATCCAAACCAATACCACTGATAACCAGTCAGGGGCTATCTCACAGCTTGATAACAGGGGGGGTCCCCTTATACTATAATTATTACAGATGTTAAGTCTGGGACCCCCACATTGCAGGGCTTGCTGGTGCCTTGTCTATGCCAATGGTCCAAACAAGTAACAAAGATGAGTCATCTAATGTTGCTTTTCATTAACTTATGGTATAGAAACTTCGAGAATGAACAAACAGATGGAAGGCAGACTTCAGGCCCTTACTGACAACAGCTGCTCAGCACAGCTATTACAATTATTGATTACAGAACACAGATCTATAATAAATATTGCGGTATATCATTCCTTGCGCTTCATAAAAAGTTCAGATTACAATGACCAAGCTGAATTACAATAACCAGCCATGAGCCTTTTAATTTTATAAGGCTAATTATAAATAATAATACTCAGTAAGAACATGTACTATCACCATTTCTTTTCACCATCGATACACAGAGAACAACATCTAAGATGCAAACAAATAGCCAAATGATCAAATTGAATCTTACTTACTTACTTACTTAGTCGTTCCTCTTCTACCGTGAGGTGTAGAGGTTTGGAAGAGAGAGCGCCAGACTATTCTATCAGCTGTCTTCTTCCTGGCCTGGTTCCATTCTAGTCCTCGGTCCTTCAAAGATTGTCTAATGTTGTCCTCCCAGCGGACTCTGGGTCGTCCTGGAGGTCTGGATCCCTGGCTCTTTGTTTCCCATGCTTGTCGTGGTAGCCGATCTTCTCCCATTCTGCAGACATGGCCAAACCATCTTAGTTGGGACTGTTCTATTTGGGTCTGCAGCGGGTGGGATTTTAGGCCTTGACGTATCGTCTGGTTGCGGACCATGTCTCTTCTTGTTACTTCAACCACCTTCCTCAGATACCTCATTTCTGAGGTTTGAATCTGGCTTTTGTGGGTTGTAGTCATTGCCCATGACTCGCATCCATATGTCAAGACTGGGACACAGGTTGAGCGGTATACACCCATCTTCGTTTTCTTACCAACCTCTTTCTTGCTGAGGAATCCTCAATTTATGGCCTGATAAAGTCTCCCAGCCGCTGCTTTTCGAGTGGCCAACTCTTCTTTGATGCCCCCCCTTTCGGTCTATAATAGCTCCGAGATATTTAAAGTGGTCGACCTGCTCCAGGACCTGTTCTCCCAACTTAATCTGATGTTTTCTTTCTTCTCGTGATATCACCATGGATTTTGTTTTAGAGCTGCTTATGACCATCCCTCTCTTCTCCAGCTCTTCCTTCCAGACTTGCAGGTTGGATTGGAGATGTGTCTCTGATTTAGCAATCAGGACAACATCATCAGCAAATGCTAGCTCTGAAATACAGACCTGTCTCATCTTCCAGTACCCCACTGAATACTTTCTTGTTCTCTCCTTACATGCCTTGATGACATCGTCCAAGAGGAGTATGAAAAGATAAGGTGACAGGATATCACCTTGTCTTACACCAGTGGTGGTCCTGAACTCTTCTGACTTATAGTTTGCTGTCCTCACATAATTTCTGCAAGACTTGTAGAAGCTCTGTATAGCATGAATCAGAGGTGCTGGAATGTTCTTCCTTGCCAAACAGTCCCAAAGTTTGCTCCAGGGGACCCTGTCAAACGCCTTTTCCAGATCTATGAAACAAAGATGGATCTCACTCTTGTACTCAAGGGCCTTTTCACTCAGCTGCCTGAGTGTGAAGATTAGGTCTTGAGTACTTCGGTTTGCTCGGAATCCGCACTGGGCTTCATCCAATTGTGGCTCAGCTAGGCATCGGAGTCTCTGCTCTAGGATTCTAGAGTAGATTTTACCAGGGACACTGAGAAGGGATATGCCTCTGTGGTTTCCACATTGTCGATTGTCACCCTTTTTGAAAATCGGTGTTATGATGGCAATCTCCCAATCCTTTGGTATGGCCTTGTTGCACCATGCTGCCTGTAGGACCCTTAGGAGTAATAGGTCGCCTGATGCTCCCATGTACTTAACCATTTCTGGTGTTATACCATCATGCCCTGCTGCTTTGCCCATCTTGATTTTCTCCAGTGCTGCCTTCAGTTCTTCCATCTTTTCAAATTGAATCACCTGATCTAAATAAACCATTTTATCTAAATAATCTACTTGTTTTTGTGACCAGCATTTATTTCGCAGATAGTGCACAGCCACAGAAACATATAAATCTATAACAATAACTGCCTAGAGCATTATATGAAGATCAGCACAGATAAAACATAAATATTAACAACAAATAAAACACAACAATAAAACACCATGAGAACTGGTAAATCTTAACAAAAATGGGGTGCTTGAATTCATTTTTCTTCCTTAGTAAACTTGTGGGTATTGTATACTGTGGAATGTTGAAACCAGCTATGATAGCATCTTGTTCTGGAATCCTCAGGTGCAAAATATTAGAAGAAGACCCAAAAATACATGAAGAAAAAAATGACACATTCACTCATTCAATACCCTTCAGGAGACAGTTGGGCATCAGACCGGCTACCTCGTCCTGTAGAAAATTTAAGCCACAAAAACTTCAACAAACAATAAGCAACTGGATACAGGAGACTCAAAAATGCATGGAGAAGAGAATGGAGATGGGAGACACAAAAATTCATGGAGAAGAAAACTGGAGATTGGAGACATAAAATTACAAGGAGGGGAATACCGGAGATGGGAGACCCACAAATATACAGAGAATTGAAAACTGGAGACATAAGAAGGATAAAGAAGACATGGAAGGAGCTTGGCAGATGATGCAGAAGAGAATGCCCTAGCACGAACTCATTAAAGCCCTTTGCTCCACAGGGAGCTGACTAAGGGTGATTGTTCTTGGTTTAGAATACTAGAATACTCCTCTTGGATTAGTATACTCCTCTTGGATCGGTACACTCCTCTTGGATTAGCATACTCTTTTGTTAAAGCTTTGTTGTTAAGTCCAGCTCTCACCAGTTATGAGCCACAAACTTTCAAGTCATACAATTTTCTAAGACTAGTGAACTTTCAGCAGGTACTTACAGCAAAACAATTATCTGGTAACATATTTAATAACTGTTTTAGCTGAACACAGTACCCTATAACTCACCAGTCTAACTCAGTCTATAAATCATTCAATCAATACCCTTTAGCTCCCAAGGAGCACAGGCCTTCAACAAACACATGCCAAGTCCTCCTGTCACGTGCCATCCGCTCGTTTAGTCTATTAATAGGACTGACCACTTACTTAGTCGTTCCCCTTCTACCGTGAGGTGTAGAGGTTTGGAAGAGAGAGCGCCAGACTATCCTATCGGCTGTCTTCTTCCTGGCCTGGTTCCATTCTAGTCCTCGGTCCTTCAAAGATTGTCTAATGTTGTCCTCCCAGCGGTCTCTGGGTCGTCCTGGGGGTCTGGATCCCTGGCTCTTTGTTTCCCATGCTTGTCATGGTAGCCGATCTTCTCCCATTCTGCAGACATGGCCAAACCATCTTAGTTGGGATTGTTCTACTTGGGTCTGCAGGGGGTGGGATTTAAGGCCTTGACGTATCGTCTGGTTGCAGACCATGTCTCTTCTTGTTACTACAACCACCTTCCTCAGATACCTCATTTCTGAGGTTTGGATCTGGCTTTTATGGGTTGTAGTCATTGCCCATGACTCGCATCCATATGTCAAGACTGGGACACAGGTGGAGCGGTATACAGCCATCTTCGTTTTCTTACCAACCTCTCTCTTGCTGAGGAATCCTCGATTTATGGCCTGAAAAAGTCTCCCAGCTGCTGCTTTTCGAGTGGCCAACTCTTCTTTGATGCCTCCCTTTCGGTCTATAATAGCTCCGAGGTATTTAAAGTGGTCGACCTGCTCCAGGACCTGTTCTCCCAGCTTAATCTCATGTCTTCTTTCTTCTCGTGATATCACCATGGATTTTGTTTTAGAGCTGCTTATGACCATCCCTCTCTTCTCCAGCTCTTCCTTCCAGACTTGCAGGTTGGATTGGAGATGTGCCTCTGATTTAGCAATAAGGGCAACATCATCAGCAAATGCCAGCTCTGAAATACAGACCTGTCTCATCTTCCAGTACCCCACTGAATACTTTCTTGTTCTCTCCTTACATGCCTTGATGACATCATCCATGAGGAGTATGAAAAGATAAGGTGACAGGATATCACCTTGTCTTACACCAGTGGTGGTCCTGAACTCTTCTGACTTATGGTTTGCTGTCCTCACATAATTTCTGCAAGACTTGTAGAAGCTCTGTATACGAGGGACGTTCAGAAAGTAATGCACCACATCGTTTTTCTCAGCTAATAATGAAGATAGAAGCATGAAATTTTGCACACTTCAAATATGGCATGTGCCAATTGTGTGCACCAAATAGCACCGCAACCGGCCAAATAATACGGCTGCCCTAAACCGTTGAAATGGAGCGTGTTAGCAACTTGCGTTATAAACAGCGACTTGTGATAGAATTTCTCGTTGCAGAGAAGGAAACTGTTGTGAATATTCACAAGCATCTATGTGATGTGTATGGAAGTTTTGCAGTCGACAGGAGTACAGTCAGTCGCTGGGTTCAGAGAATCAAAGAATCAGGAAGTGGAGATACGGAGCTGCTTGATCGGCCGCGCTGTGGACGTCCTGCCACAGCCACCAACGCAGAAATGTTGAAATGCGCTGAGGGCATTATTCTTACTGATAGCCGAATCACTACTCAACAATTGGCCTTACAGCTGTCAGTCAGCATTGGTAGTGCAAATGCAGTTATAAAAACTCTCGGATTTTCTAAGGTTTGCGCAAGATGGGTTCTTCGAAGTCTCACAAATGACCACCGATTGCAAAGGGAAGCAATTTCTTCTGAATTGTTGGAGCGTTTCAATGCTGATGGAGAGAACATTTTGGCTAAGATCGTTACAGGTGACAAAACTTGGGCACATCATTTTGAACCTGAGACAAAAAGACAGTCAATGGAGTGGCATCATCCGCAATCACCAAGAAGAAAGAAATTCAAGACAATTCCTTCAGCTGGAAAGGTCATGATCACTGTCTTTTGGGACAATGAAGGTGTGATTCTTGTGGACGTTATGCCAAGAGGAGAGACAATCAATTCGCAAGCTTACATTCATCATCATCATGTGACGTATTCTTTCCAGAACGTTGTCTCCATTACAGCTGCTCTGAACGCATCACGATTCTGGGCAAGTCGACCTGCATCAGCCAAAGACAAGTTCAGACTCTCTGTGATGTCCTGGGTCCACCGTCGTCTAGGTCGACCCCTTCCCCTTTTTCCAGGGACCATGCCTTCCATCACTGTTTTTTCCAGACTATTATGTCTTTTTATATGACCGAAAAATTTCAGCTTCCTTATTGCGATGGTATTTAGGAGCCAATGTTCCTGTATGTTTAGTGAGTGCAGTACTTCTCTGTTGTTTAAGACATTGAAAAAACTCAATCAACGTTTTCACAGAGTTCGGCCGCACAAGAATCCAGCTGACCTGTTTCTCCTTCACGACAATGCGCGCCCTCACACAAGTCTGGCAACACGGGAAGCAATCACCAAATTGGGTTGGACAGTACTACCCCATCCACCCTATAGTCCCGATTTGGCACCCTCTGACTTTCATCTATTTGGTCCACTTAAAGATGCACTTCGTGGGACAAGGTTTGAAGATGATGAAGGAGTGATTCATGCAGCGAAGAAATGGCTACATGATCAAGACAAAATCTGGTACGGGCTAGGAATACATGCACTTGTTTCGCGCTGGCATAAAGCCGTAGAGGTTGATGGGGATTATGTTGAATAATACCGATGTTTACATAATATATCCATGTATATTGTGTATAAATTTCATGCTTTTTGAATAAACAGCTCATGAGAAAAACGATGTAGTGCATTACTTTCTGAACGCCCCTCGTTGCATGAATCAGAGGTGCTTGAATGTTCTTCCTTGCCAAACAGTCCCAAAGTTTGCTCCAGGGGACCCTGTCAAACGCCTTTTCCTGATCTATGAAACAAAGACGGATCTCACTCTTATACTCAAGCGCCTTTTCACTCAGCTGTCTGAGTGTGAAGATTAGGTCTTGAGTACTTCGGTTTGCTCGGAATCTGCACTGGACCTCATCCAATTGTGGCTCAGCTAGGCGTCGGAGTCTCTGCTCTAGGATTCTAGAGTAGATTTTACCAGGGACACTGAGAATGGATATGCCTCTATGGTTTTCACATTGTCGATTGTCACCCTTTTTGAAAATTGGTGTTATGATGGCAATCTCCCAATCCTTTGGTATGGTCTTGTTGCACCACGCTGCCTGTAGGACCCTTAAGAGTAATAGGTCGCTGTTATGATTAAAACTCATAACATATCGGTCGTTATCAAATAGGTATCGGTTGAAGATACTATGTTGTTGATGTACGGTATCCACGGGTTACCCGGAAGTACGTAACTGGCTTTTGGTACAGTTTTCGCAGAAGTCAAACCGGTCTCAGCTTGGCAAAAGTCAAGGAGCCTCCGAGGCCTTTTTCTTGTGTTCTTCAAGGTGGATGGACGCATATTTGTCCAGCTCCTAGAATGTGTTAATTCTACAGAGTCCTAAAGTGTTTCAACATTTAGATCGCCCACATGCTGCGTTGGGTCGATGCTAAAGATTAATATTGAGAGAAGGTTATGCTGTAATCTGATGTACGTGAGTTGGCACTTTTTAAATAAAGTCTGAATGAAATATGTCGAGGACATCTTGTCATTAGCAGACTGAATAGCGACGCTCAAGACTGGCTAGGTTATGCCATCGTCTTACATATATCTATTGGATGAATTACTGGAGCTTGTACCATGATTAAACTTATGTCATCTTAACGTCCAACCTGGCCTTCGCAACTTCTTTACTGTTGAAGATCAAGTTTGTGAAAGAAGGCTGAATGTAAAACTGTTACTGGCATATGTGGATGCCTTATCAGGTATATGCATAAGTATATCTGTTAAAGAAGGGACCTCTCCGAAGTACACCTTCAACATATAACAAGTACTAATGCTACACCCAGAAGGTGAATCGCTACAGTCGCCTGATACTCCCATGTACTTAACCATTTCTGGTGTTATACCATCATGCCCTGCTGCTTTGCCCATCTTGATTTTCTCCAGTGCTGCCTTCAGTTTTCCATCTTTATGTCATCTTCACCATCATTGGTTTTCTCTTCTGTGCTAGTGGTTATCATTTCTGATGCTTCACCATGCTCACCATCCAGGAGTTCTGAGAAATATTCTTTCCATCTTTCCATTACTTCCTTCGGGGCAGTAAGCAATTTGCCTTGCTTGTCCTTTATAAATTTGAGAGGGCACTGTTTTTCTGTCCTCGTGTTCTTTAGGGTCTTATAGAACAATTTCTGGTTTTATTGCGCATCTTTTTCTAGCTTTTCTCCAAATTCTTCCCAGGACTTCTGTTTTGCTGCTAGCACCTTGTTCTTTGCTTCTGTTCTGAGTGTCACATATTCTCTATATTTCTCCTTTTGTCCTGTTGTGTTTTTAGCTCCTAAGTATTGTTTCCATGCCATTTTCTTCTCTCTTATTTTTTCTTTGACTTCCTCTGTCCACCAAGGTGTCCTCTTTCTCTTGTTCCCAAGTCGGACTTCACCACATGCTTCTGCAGCAGCTGTCTTTATGATGTCCTTGAATTTAAGCCAGAGGGTTTCCAAGTCATTAGGTTGTTCTTCTGTGTTGTTCACCGCTGCAGCAATAAGCCCCTGATATCTGGTCTTAATTTCTGGCTCTCTCAGCTTGTAGGTCTTAATGCTCATTTCTCCCGTTCGTTTGCTTAGTTTCTTGCGTGATGTTGGGCAGTTCCTAGGCTGAGCAACTCTTTCAGTTGTTCTTTTGATTGTAAGCAGGTAGTGATCACTTCCAATCTCTGGCCCCCTCCAGACTCTAGCATCCCGGACATATTTGAATGAGCTCCTCCTAACAATGGCATAGTCGATCACTGACTTCTCATTCTTTGTTGGTTCACACCTAGTGTATGCATGTATGCGCTTATGGGGGAGCTTTGTGTTTGTAATGATCAGATTCTGCTCACTGCAGAATCTAAGGAGTCACTTTCCATTGTCATTGAGAGTATCTTCTCCATATCTTCCGATAACTCCACCCCATCTAGCATGGTCATTTCTAACTCTGGCATTTAAATCTCCGAGCATGATAATTTCATCTAGGCAGTCATTCACTGTCCTTTGAAGCAGCTCGAAGAATTCCTCCTTGACCTCTGCTCTCTCATCATCATTTGGCCCATACACTATAACCTGGTTGACTATGGTTTCTCCTTCTTTTAGTTTTACAACCATAATGCGCTCCGAGGCAAAGTTCCATCCCTTGATACTATCTTTTTGGTTTTTGGCCACAATGCAACCCACGCCCCCTTTAGCTCTTTCAGATGTGGGTACACCACTGTAGAGCAGCGTGTTGCCATCGAGATCCATGACTCCTTGTCCTTTTTTCTTTGTTTCCGTTATAGCCAGGATTTCTAGTTTTGCTTTCCTCATCTCTTCCACCAGCTCCTCTTCTTTCCCATTTATACTTCTTGTGTTCCAAGTTCCATAAGTCGTAGTCCGTTCCAGTTCGTCGCCTTTAGAATCAGTCCGGTTTTATCTCCTGTAGGGCTGACCAAATGACCTGAAATTCCTGATGGGGTCATACAGCCAACACAGTAACACAACACAAAAGTCAATACGTGACTTAAAATTGCACTGGGTACTAGTGATTTTTGTACTTATGTACTGACTGTCAGATTGGCAAAGTGGTTGAAGCACTTGCCTCTTGCAGCAAAGTTACTGGGTTCCAGAATAAAAACCTGTAGTGTTATGCTCCAGTCTACCCAAATGTAAATGGGTATGTCTGCCCTTGAGTTAGGGAAGGTAAAGGCAGCAAGGAAGGGAGCTGGTCACCCCACCTCATTTGTTGTTGTTGTTGTTTAACGAGGGTTGCTGAGCTTCTCGCTCTTTAGCAGTCAATAGCAAGTTGAAGACTCCTTGGTATTATCTACACTGGATGGGTATGAAAACAAATCGAAAAAAAGTGATTCGTCTTACAAGGACAAAAGACAAAGAAAATAGCCAACGTTGTGGCCACAAGGCCTTCGTCAGGAAAAGGAAAGAAAATGAGGGTTAGATAGGACACATAAGAATCTATATAAATATAAAAATAAAACCTGGATACTTCCCTATTTTTAAAACATGTTTTATATGTCCTTAATTTAACCCAGTAAACGTTTCTCAGTGCTGTTGTAACATTATTATCTACACTGTAGATCTAAAATTTTCCTATGGCTTTTCTGCCATTCCAAAATGTGCTGAGTTAAAGTCATGAGCTCCAGTTTCTCCAGCTTGGCTTGCATTTAAAGGACCGTCACAACTGGTCCCAAGCTAGGAGTAAGAAGTGTGTGGCATACTATGCATTCCCCGCCATCTAAGGGGGCTCTCCAACTATGCAGAGCTAAAATACTGTACTCTGGTTCTGGGCTCTCCCAAGGAATTGTCACATCCTGCACATAGCCACTTCTCAGCTTCCCCTGCCTATCACTGGGTCCATAGTGAGATCCTTCTGCATGCAGTCAACCAAGTCAAAGCCAAAGAATTAAGCCTGGGGCTCAAGTGACTTCTCCAAGCTTAGTGTGCAATGCTAGGTACTCTACAAGTTTTACCACAGGGGGTATCCCGGGAAGTGTGTGGATGATTTCAAGAGTCCATGAGAATGTAATTAGCCTCACAGACATAGGTTCACTTCCACGTACGTATACTGTAGCACCGTGCATAGCTGGTGGTCATATAAGGATGATTCCAGATATGCCTCCATGCATACCTCACCTCATAAAACTGGACCTAACATAGTGAAGTCACTAACACTTCACTCCATTACGGCAGTATTTGCTATAGGACTACCTTTACCTTTACCATTGATTTAAATTCTACATTTTACAAGTTAATAGCAGGAAAAAACATTGTTTGGGAAAATGAAAAAAACAATGCCAAACAAAACAAAAACAACAAAAAAACATTTTGCAACTCTATAATCCATCAGAATTTTGCAAAAAGTATCATTTAGGTTTCATGTTTGTATCATGTTTGTTAAAACCGTTCAGACTTTGATGGATTTCAGAACTGGACTCTGTCACATCCCTAAAGATGACAATATTTCCTTGTCATTAATGCAGGATGCCGACCATTAATGGAAAGTGATGGCATACTTATTAAATCAGAGGAAATATCCAAAAGCCATTAAACATACTACAATATGGCTTCACATAACATCATAGTCCTGAACAGTGCAAGAGTTAAACAATTTTCCTTTCCATTCAGAGCAGAAGAGCAAAACATGTTCAAGAATAATTTGTACAAAACATTACCACACAATTAACGCAGGTGGCAGGAATATAGCAAAAGGTGTAACTAGTGAAATGAGAACAACATATGCTGCTTACAGCTCTGGTCTAACACTTACTTACATAAGCAAATGAAACATAATAGGCAGACAAGATCTATGGTGAAGCCTTGTGGAAACAGCAAAATATGTTTCAAGCTGGCTGTGGACCTAACATAGTGACCACTGAAATGCCATAATCAAAATACCTAATTTCAGTACTCTCAGCATCATTCCAGTGTATCAGACTGGCTAAGAATGCACAGATCCAATCCACAAAGAAAGCATTGTTCAATTCTTTCAGATGTTAAGAAGTAGAAATGCCAACAACTCATAGATCCTTAGGAATCATAGCCCTATAGGAACCCTTCTCCCTTAGAGTGTCAGGAGTTTATAAAAATGTCTAAAGTGCACTTCCCCCAATGATATGAGAAGTTGTATGGCTTATTTCACTCCCTGCAGTGAAGAGAGCACCGTCCAGATTAAAACATTGTATTTATAAAATTTATAAAAATTTAAAGATAAATTTTTAATCTAACTACAATATTATAGCAAATAGATCGTGGAAATAATTAGAAAACAATGTTACAACAGCACTGAGAAAAGTTTACTGGGTTAAATTAAGGACATATAAAACATGTTTTAAAAATAAACAAGAAATAATTTAGTGGATTGAAATTTTGACACAAACAGAAACCAATGATGTTACAATAATACTGGAAATAATTTACTGGATTCATCTGCACCACCCAACAGCAGTGGTTTAAAAATTTGAAAGATACTTAAACAATTTAAAAGTTTCTCATACCTTGGACATGCAATAACAGAGAATGTGAAACAAATGTGAAGACGAGAACTGGAATGGCCAAAACTGCATTCAGCTACATAAGACAGATATAATCACAAACAAATAACTAATCTGGAGATTTCAATAAATCACAGAACGAACGAATGAACGAACTTTATTTTCAAAGGGTTAAAAATTGGGCACGCAGGCCAGTCTGACATTCTGCCCTTCCTCTCTCTCTCATCATGTATACTATATCCTTTCATCCTCACATTTACTTTAAGCAGAAGGTGAGTCAGCAGTCCAGACTCCTTTTAGCTTTCTGAATCATGTCATTATCCTCCTTGATAGAGAACCCTCGAACTCTTAGATAGTTGAATTTATTTACTTGCTAAGAATAAACTGGGTGGGGGGGGGTGTGGGGGGGTGTGTGGGTGTGGGGGTGTGTGTGTGTGTGTGTGTGTGTGTGTGTGTGTGTGTGTGTGTGTGTGTGTGTGTGTGTGTGTGTGTGTGTGTGTGTGTGTGTGTGTGTGTGTGTGTGTGTGTGTGTGTGTGTGTGTGTGTGTGTGTGTGTGTGTGTGTGTGTGTGTGTGTGTGTGTGTGTGTGTGTGTGTGTGTGTGTGTGTGTGTGTGTGTGTGTGTAATAGATTAAGCTTTATACACAATGCTGTAGCTGGTAATCATGCTCAACCTTCTCCAGTGGCCTCTTATGACATGCCTGGTAGGCTAGGGTAACTATACTCTGCCCTCCTTTTGGACCCCAGTGACGCACATATGGCATCTCTATCAGGCACAACATGTCTCCATGCACCAGGTGTTTCACCAAGTAACAGACATCCTGTCTATCTTCACTTTCCTTTCCCACCCGAAGTCCTTCTACCAATGTCTCTAGCACTCTCTACTAGCTTTAAACAAATGTGACTGACACATTTCAGGTGCTTTTATATTACATTTTATGGTACTAATTCCATGGAGATAATCTTTATCCTTTTGCCTAGTTAAATGAAAATCTGTATACCTTGAAGTGGTAACAAACTGACATTTCTGGTACATCATCCTCATTTCCTTTTCACTCCTTATGGTGTCACCACATCAGACGGCCCGCACGAGGAAGCCTATGTCAAAGCCCAAACTCTTGCAGCAGACATTTCTGCAGCTATCTGTTTTACATGATGTTGTTGTAACCAGCCCAGTGCACAACCTCAAATTAGCCATCTTTTATGACATGGTACATTTCTGGTACCGTGGTAGCACAGTGGTTAGTGCATTGGCTTCCTAGCTCGGTGGTCCATGGTTCGATCCCAAGTTGAGGTGGGATTTTTTAGACCGCAAACGGCTCCGGGGTCAACCCAGCCTCATGAATTGGGTACCAGAGCAACTCTGGGAAGGTTAAGGCGGCTGGCGTGATTCTGACCACATCACCCCTAGTGTGCCGATCGTCAAGAAAATATGGGCCTAACACCATATTCTCAATGGGCATGTAATGGGATCCTTTACCTTTACATTTCTGGTATATTTAACATAAATAAAATCTAAGACACAGATTGATAAAAAGATAAAAATTAACAAACAAAAAAAAGAATATAGATACTCACTGTTGGATTAGACTGATTGTCTAGAAGCTTGCAATACTGAGCGTAACTGATCCAGGGGCCAAATATGACCGTACCAATATTGTAGCAGTAACCCATGTACTCTAAAGCATTAGGAAGTTCAGCAATGGTGCCTTTACCCACATCTACTGCAAGTGATATGATCTTCATTGACAGAATGATCTGAGCACCTGGATCACAGAGATGCATAAGCATTGTTAGGTGTAACAGATTTTTAAAAAATTACTACAGCAAAAGCACATTAATGTTTTGGTGTAGGTTTACTGTGGGCCAGCTGATGTGGAGACCCCATGCTCTATAGGCAGCACAAAGGGAAAAGATGATAATGACTGTTATACAGAGCATATTACAGTCCAACTTGGACTCCTGAAATTTTAGAAGTCTTGACTCCGACTCCCAATTCTGACTAGTTTTTTTTACTAGTCATATGGCATTAAAATTCAGAATCAGGACATTTTTTACTGACTGACTCCACTAAAAAAACGTCCGACTCCACGACTACGACTCCACAGCCCTGGTACATAGAAAGTTCAAGCTCTTACTACTACACCTGCCACCAATGCCATTTCCCTCTTTTACTTATACAACCAACACAACTGCAATAACTGTTATCACTACTGCTGCTCCTATTGTTGCTATTAATGCTGCTACTGTTGCGGTGAGCAATACACATTTTTTTTTTTAAAACTGAGAACAAATAAATATAAACTTGCATGTTTGTTTCCTTACTTAAACATTCTTACCTCTTACTTTATGCCACGTTGCAGGTTCTACAACAAACAGTTCACTGAAACAAACAAAAAAAATATTGCTGTGAGTTACCACTTCAGTAAAGCAGATCATTCATTACCCTTCAGCCTCCAAAGAAGCATAGGCCTTCAACACATTTATGACAAGTTCTTCTGTCTTGTGCCATCCACTCGAGAGGTCGTTCCATGTCTTCTTCATCATTTTCATTTCTGTCTCTACATTTCTTCTCCATTAGTTTTTTTGGACTCCCTCAACGTCTCCAACTGTGTGTTACTGGGGCCTGAACGGGAAGCAAAGAATAGGCTAACTCATCCTGTAGGCCAGTAATTTTCACCCTTTTTATCCTGGAGGAACCCTTGAAAAAATGTTCAGGTCTCTTACATACAAATTATTATATCTACAGCTCATGGTACCTTAGCATGATCAGTAAACTGTAAATATAATAATCCAATAACAACTGTCAATACTCTTTTGAGCAGAGAATGATTTTTTTTCTGTGGACCTGTTTATTTTAGCCAAATTATTAGTCTACTTATTTTGTATGGTTTCCCCGAGGTACAAAGGATATCAACTCTAATGCAAGTTAGTATAAGTAAGTAAACGAAACTTCAGTTTTTTCCTTTTTTTAATTTTCTAATTGATATTTTTTTTAATTTATCCATGTAGGCCTAACAGTCTTATCACAAATTCCTACTATACAAGATGCTAATAAAATATGGTATGTGCATGAATGAACATGGTCCTACTGCGCACTGCCATACTGGGCTGCTCGGTCACTGCCCAACACTGCGAGCATTAACATTGCTTGACGTGCAAAGTTTTTTAAAAATTTTTTTTTTTTCAACCACGATCTATCGTATAACCCCTAGCGGCCTCTCATGGAACCATAAGATTCTGTGGAACCCCGGTTGGTATCTCAATCTGTTGTGGTCAGTGTGGAGTCTGAAGATTACCACTTGTTCGCTTCTGTTGAGCTGGTAGTATGCATCATTTTGTGTGTGACCTGGATGCTCTACATTCCATCTGTTTCTGTATCTGATTCTGATAAAACTCTTTGCCGCCTCGAAAGTTACGTTTGCATCAGGTTGAGGTAGATCTCCACCTTCTTTTGCCAGTCTGTTAGCCTCTTCATTGCCAGTGACGTTACAATGAGATGGGATCCATTGGATCACAACACTTTTGAATCGTTGACTTAAGTTTGTGGGGCACAGTGGATTACAGTTCAGGCACACCAATTTTTTACTGCCTCCATTCCATACTATTTATCTGCCAATCATTCTTTACAACTGTTTGCTAGTGGCTTTTTCAGAAGAACAAAACCCTGCAATCAACAACTGACAGTTTTGCATCAGTGCCTGTGTTTTATTCACTTATGTTTTTGCAGTTGATCATGTTCCACGGCATTACAAGTGGTATCCAATTAATTATTCTGTGGCTTTCAACTCCCTGTTAAAAAAAGCCCTCTGCCACCATCTTTCACAGCTTTTTTGTCCCAGGCAATTTGCCTAAGAAAATATATTTCATATCCATTTGCTTCTATCTCAGTTCTCTTCTTCATCTGCTTGGGGGTCTTCCCCTTTTTCTTACACCGTACATGTTCCACAACAGGCAATACCTGTTGATGCCCAAATTTCAGTATTAACACCATCAAATGCCATGCAAGGCTGCATGTGGTGTTCCTGACAGGCCCTCCCAGCTTGGGTAGCGAGGCAATGCCCCTCAGCATGATCCCCTCTAGGATAGAGGGTCATCCAACTCATGGCATTGCATCACCCATCAATTAGTGGGTCTGGTATGATTTACCAATGTTGAACCTGCTGATTTGGGTAAGCCCTCTGGGTTTGCAAGAAAGCCCTGGAACTCACCCCAAATACAAAAGGGTAAAAGAGTGAAAACTCAAATCCTTGGCGTTCAAAAGTAGAAGAAGATGCTAGTTTGTAACTTTCTCAGTGTGTTCAGTTCACCTCCAATGTTTCTTCACACGGTGCACAGTGGTGCTATGCGTTGCTTATCTGATCAGACCCAGGGACAATATAAGTATTAATGGTATGAAAAAATCTATCCAGTCTAAAGTAATGAACATAACGTCACGTACCACTTTATAACTTACCACAAGACAGAAAATAGAACAACAAATATGGCACCAGCTAAACCACACCATTCCCGCTTCCATGAGCAGATGAAATGGAAGAGGAAGTAACTCAGGGTACAGCAGGCAACTAAATAAAGCAGTGTCAACTTGAAAAAGGAGTTAAGGGCCATGATACCAAATACAGCACTGAATATATGGATTGTCCACTGTGGTATTCCTAGCTCTTTAGTTCCTGGAATGACATTTAAATGACAATCAGGCTCATTGAAAAATTTTTAAAAGACATTTAAGGAAAAAAAAAAGGTAAACAACAAATTCAAGAAGGTAAAGCAAAGAAAGAAAGACAATAATATTACAAAAGAACAACAATAACACACGAATAAGAAATTAAATTAAAACACCTACACCTGAATGTAGCAAACACACAGTTTTGTTTCCAACAACTTTGTATTCTATTTCTTTCTGCTTCTGTATCTTATGGTGATATTAGCAGCCTTTCTCTGGCGCATAGCATTTCATCTTAAAGTGTGACCATATTTTGCGCGAATTTGAATTATGTGAATCTGAAATTTGGTGATATGAAAACAATAATAAAGTCTTTCTTCATGCGCAAAATTTACAACAAAGACAATGCCAAAAATCTGAAAATTCAAAAAAATTCTGCAAGACACTCGTGCGAGAGAAAAGACAAAGAAAAAACTCAAAGCACACTGGATTCTCTCTTCAGCAAAAGAATTTTAATGGAATTAGGCCAGCCTTCAACACCAAAACGTGAACAATTTTAGTTAGTGAATATTGCATCTCCTGTTCCTTCAATGTAACTGACTATAATTATAAAATAATGACTGAATAATGTAATAAATGTAATCATGTAATGAAAAATGAAGACACGATTAATTAATAAAACTGTCATGTTTAAAAGGAAAAAATATGCTACAGTGGTTTTATTTTTATGTGCTCAGTGAACACATCTCCCTGATCTACATTTATTCCTATGAGAAAACAAGTCCAGAATTATGTGTGTGTTTCTAACTTTTGTTTCTGATCTTCATACACTCTCTCCTCAGTGCACACATGTGTTCTTGGTATCTTATCAAAACATTACTGGTTTAAGGTGCCTTTAGTTTGTTGTTTCCTGTGTGTTTATTTTCTTAAATTTATCCATGTGTTATTAGTTTACTCTCTAATTGTTTGTTAAGTATTCCTCAAGACTAATTCCATGCTAATTTATATTTTTTTCTTTCTTATTTCTTGTTTATTTTTGATTGGGTTATTTTTATGAGTTCATTTATTCTGGCTTATTCTTCAAATACCGTGCCAGCAGACATTGGCGAAGTCTCTCCACTGCTTCCTGTGTTGTTTATCAATTCTGTTGTTGACTTGGTGATGTATGATGATGATGATGATGAGGATGATGATGTTGATGATTACGATGATGAACATGATGATGATGAAAAAAATCTATATGAATATGGCCCCAACATTTTTATCAATTTCTAGGGCAACAAAGTTCGAATCAATACATTGACACAGCTCTGACAAACAAGGGCTTTAAAGATTTGCACAGCTAAAGAAGATCTATAAATTACAGTATAACATAAATTAAAGTATCAAACAAGATGGTGATAATTGCTCTTTTTATTATCTCCCACTCAAGACAAAAAAAATAAAAATACCATTTTTATGGTGAAGATGGTAGTGGCAACAGCTGCTGTTTTCATGGAAGCCATATGCCATACCTATCAACCTGCTGAGACAAAATCTGTACGCCGGACCAGTAAAAACCAGTATAAACACCCAAAAAACTGTACGCAAAAAATATTTTAATATATTATATGAGATACGATTTTAAAATGACATATACGAATTAATTAACATTTGAAATAGTGCGATATAAAACATACTAATAAAGTCTCATGCTGTTCTTTATGTGTATTAGAAATGCTGTGAGTGATAATCATTTAAAATGTGTGTTATATCCCTTAAAGTTATCACAGCATTCATAACATGGTGATGTTTGTGTTAGTTTTGTAAAATGCACCAGAAAATCAATAACTTTATAACAGAAGTCAGACTATAACTATAGTTGTGGCGATGATATACACATATATATATATACGAGGGACGATCAAAAAGTAATGCCTCCTATTTTTTATGTATGTAAATACTGCATCGGTGTGCAATTTGTAAATTTAGCAGGATTCCTCAAACACTCTTCTGCTCTGTATAGCATTACCAACCTGTTTCAGTAACAGGTGGCACCATTGTAACAGTTTAAAAATGGCTGCCAAAGACGTACGGTTAAAACAACGTTATGTCATAGAATTCCTCAATGCTGAAGGCGAGACCCCAATTCGCATCCACGAACGTTTGAAGAATGTTTATGGAGATTCAACAGTGGATGTTAGCACTGTCCGACATTGGGTACATCGTTGTGACGAAGCTGAAGTAGGTCAATCCTCAATGGCTGACGCAAAGCGGACTGGCCGTCCGTCTACTGCAGTGACTCCACACAACATTCATCGAGTTGATGGCATCATTCGTGGTGACCGTCGGGTAACACTGTCAGGATCAAACCCGGGCGACGGCATTTGAGGATTTTTCGTCGACCGGGAATTGGACTAGATTAACTCGAGACCTGGCGAGAACATTTGAAGGAGTGTCGTCGACCAGGGATTGGCGGCTCCTGAGCCGACCCAGCTCTAATGGGTACCTCCAAAATCGGCGAGTATCTGCCTGAATGGCGAGGGACACCTGTCTCTGTACAAGAAAAGGGATACTCACGTAAAATCAATGTCAGGTTAGACAATAACCTGAGATTTCGCCTCGAGTATTAGCGGGCGTACAAAAAAAAAAAAAAATTCCAATGAAAAAAATGGTCATTATTATGCTAGTTTTAAATTAAGGAGCTCATCCATTGCATTATACATTATTCAGTGGATGAACTATTTCAACTAATAATCATGGGAGGGGGAAAAAACCTAACACAAATTTACAAAATTATTATTAAACCGTTCATAGACCAGTGGTAATAGATCTCTGTTTAATTGAAAAATAAAGCAGTGAAACTCAACCACTGGTATAAAGTACTGTATAGATTTACGAAGACAGAGGTCATGACACTAAATGTCGGCAATCCTGAGCCAATAACAGTAAGGAACCAGAAGTTAGAACAGACAAACACATTTACTTACCTAGGATGCATAGTAGGAATGAATAAGGCAAGAACAGCCTTTTTTAGCCTAAACAACATCTGGAAGTCCTCTCAATACAGCACAAGCACAAAATTAAGATTATATAAGAGCTGTGTGCTTTCTGTGCTTCTCTATGGTGCAGAATGCTGGAGAGTTACAGAGAAGGAAATGTCGAAATTGTCCTCTTTTCACACAACATGCCTAAGAAAAATTCACCGAATCTTTTGGCCGAATACCATCACCAACCATGATCTGCTTACTCGGAGCAAGCAAGAGGAAATGTACACCATCATAGCTGGCAGACGCTCGAGCTGGGTTGGCCATGTCCTCAGAAGAGACCTCGATGCCATCACAAGAACAGCTATGCTTTGGACCCCTGAAGGAAAACGAAAGAGAGGCCGACCAAAAACAACCTGGCGGATCAAAGAAGAAGAAGAAGATGCATAGTAGCACCTGATGGCGGAACAAGCAAGGACATTAACAACAGAATTAATAAAGCGAGAACAGCCTTTGCTAGTCTCAACAACATTTGGAAGTCTTCACAGTAGAGCACAAACACCAAATTAAGACTGTATGAGAGCTATGTACTTTCTGTGCTTCTCTATGGTGCGGAATGCTGGAGAGTAACAGAGAAGGAAATGTCTAAACTGTCCTCCTTCCACACAATCTGCCTAAGAAAAATTCTCTGAATCTTTTGGCCAAACACCATCAGCAACCAAGAACTACTTATTCGGAGTAACCAGGAGGACATGCACACCATCATAGCTGGCAGACGCTGGAGTTGGGTTGAAACAGTAGAATGGAAAAAAAACCAAAAAAAAAAAAAAAAAATACACACACACACACACAAATAGTAATACGTCTTACAAGGAGAAAGGACAAGAAAAACCTACGTTGCGGCCACAAGGCCTTCGTCAGGGACAAACAAATAAGAGGGAAAGAAAATGAGAATTAAGTAGAGAACATGAAACTATGAAAATAAGAGAAAAAAAACCTCCCTTGTGTCCAGTCACATGTGAAGCAAGATGGCTGCCACTAAACCAGAAATAGGAAGTCTTTTAAAAACAAAAAATAAGCAATTAAAATTAATAAATTAAAAATAAAAATAAAAATAATAAAAAAATAAAATATTTTTAAAAAAAAATTTTAAATAAAAACTAATTTATAATAATAATAAATAAACAAATTTAAAAAAAAAAAAAAAATTAATAATAATAATAAGTAAATAAATTAAATTAAAAAAAAAAAAAAAAAAATTTTGAGGGAAAAGCGATTTCAAAAAAAAAAAAAAAACGTGATCGCATCAAAGTAGACAGTCATAACACAACTGGGACTCGATAGAGAAAGGCGTCTCAGACAAAAGAATGTTGGGTATTCAAACCGTGTGGTTTGAGGCAACCCATAAGATGGATGAGGTGTTGTTCCTGGTGAAACCGATGTTGGCGTCCGAGGAACAGGATCTGATGGCTGTCACCTGGATGTCAGTGGCACCGTGGTGGTCAGGGCCATTGAAGTGGATGGCCACAGGTGTGGATTTAAACTGAGAGATGCCGTAGAGGTGTCTGCAGAATCGGTCGCCCAGTCGTGTGCCAGTTTGGCCGATGTAAGTAATGGTGCAACGTTTGCATATAATAGCATAAATGACGTTGCGTGACTCATATGTGAACCCATGGGTGATGGTGAACTTGGCGTTAGGGAATGAGACTGAACGTGTTTCGATTACATACTGACATGTCTTACATCATGTACGGTTACATGGCTTGGTACCAAAATTGGAGTTGGGTTGGCCAAGTCCTCAAAAGGGACCCTGATACCATCACAAGAACAGCTAATCTATGGACCCCCGAGGGAAAGCGAAAGAGAGGCCGACCAAAAACAACTTGGCGGAGAACTGTAGAAGCCGAGATGCAAAGAATGAACAAGAGTTGGGGCACTGTACTAAGGATAGCCGCCAACCGAGCAAAGTGGAATCAATTTGTTGCTGCCCTACAAGACGCCACCAGGCGTGATGGCCACTGACTGCTTTGGCAGTTATGGATCAAAGAAGAAGAATAGATTTATGGTTGAAGTGAAGGACAGTGGGCCATCTGTTTGATATGGCCTTAAAGAAGAATTCAGAGACATTTTAAAAAGGGATAAGGGTTAGGGTTAGGTTTATTAATCCTAAACCCTAAGCATAATCATAATCCTATCAACATCGGCGACTTATTTGTATGACATCAAAGAACACGACCCACCAGATTGACTCTAGAAACTTAAAAGGTTATGCAAACAAACTTTTTTTTCTAATTATGTACACAGAATATTATGACATTAATTTATCGGAAATACATAAAAGGAGAAAATATAACTGGAAAGGTTCTTGTTTACTTCTGTTTCAAAGTTTTATTCATCCTTGAATTAAGTATTCTTATACAGTGCCCACCATTACATGTGATTCCTGGAGGTCTCTGAGGAGACAGAAAAACATAAAAGACCCACTGCTGCCACCAGTCATGTCATACAACGTGGCTAAGATAAGGTTGTGTATAGGGCTCTGCATCATGTGGTTAATGGCCTACGCACCAAAGTCATTGCATTAACCAATAATATCACAAGGAATGAGATGTATACACTGAACACTGACATAAATAAAGGTGACAGCAGCCCACTGCAGATACTGCCACTGGGAAGTGAAGTTTTTGTGACTTCACAATACTAGGTTTCAGCTATTTAAGGTGGAATAACAGGTTCCTTCCCTTTCTGCCACAGACTTCCCTAAATCAACCCCTTTGCAGGCAGAATGACTGATGCATGACAATACAAAATATCTGCCACCCAAAAATGGATCAATATTTCCACTACAACATTCAGTGTGTTACTTCCACATGTTAATTTAAAACATCACATGCAAATAATAGTAGTTGCCTTCAAAATCTGCTACCTGGCTTTTAGATAATCCTACTATTAAGGATCAGTGTCTACACTGCAATAATCATTCTGTGATTTATTACATTTCTTACATGTCAGTTTAGGATACTACATAGAAATATTAGTATTTATCTTCAAGGCTATACCATTATTCACTAGTAAAACATCTTGAAAGGAAAAGGTAGTCCCAAAGGAGATAATGCTGTAGGGTAGTGATGTGTTAGCGACTTCACTATTCTACGTCTGTCAGGTGGAGTTACCAGTTCCATTCCCCATTGCCTTTTCCTTCCCGAACCCAACAGCAGAATCAGGTACTCATTTACAGCCGGGTAGACTGGAGCATGACGCCACCATGTTTCAAACCCAGTACCTTGGCAGCAAGAGGCCATCGCCCTAACCACTTCCCCAACCAGCGCTCAAAACATCTTTACCAGAGATAAAACGTTATCAGTTAATCAAAGATGGCTTACCAATGCTGCCCAGCTGACACAGCAGGCGGAAAACAAAGCACATGATGAAGATTGATACTAACATCTGAACTGCTTGTGAGCAAGTGGGTATGACACAATTCTCAACTAGTTCAGGTACTGGAATACGAGAGTAGTCAATAGGCGATTTGTTTGACCTGTAGAAAAGACAGTACACTAATAAGTATAAGTAGTAAATTAATATGTTATAATTAAAGTTTTATTTTGAATTTTCTTATCCTGAACTTGTGCATTCAAAAGAAAATCATACTTGACGTTTATCTATCCGAGTCAGAGATAGCTGAGCATCGATTCCCCAGCCCAGTAACTTTTTTTTTATTCTTTTTTAAGAGTTTCAATTAGCCTACACAAATAACATTATTCTGAATCTGTATAAAATATAAACACAAAGGCACAATCTTCAACATTTACATTTTTTAACAACTTCAGCACTTTTTTCTCAAAAAAAATACTTTTCAACATTTAAGACTGCTCTTACCTGCCTCTATATGAGTCTAAAAGATCTAACATTTCAGGACTCAATTCTCCATCATAATTTGCTAGCATCTCCATTAAGTCTTGTTGTGACATGCCTCCCATTGAGTTGTCATCCTCATAGTCCATTTCCATATCATCTAAGTAGTAATCCTCCATGACGAATGTCTATGAACACAGGAGGAAAAAAAACAAAAAAAAAAACAATGATATTTACTGAATGCCTTTCTTTGAAATATTAATATATATCATTATGCATTAATATATATCATCATCAATCCTCACCTCTTATTTTGCTAGAATTCAGCTGGTTCTTTCCATCAGTTCCAAACTGGTGATTGTGATAAATCATTCTCTATGTTCCACTCATCATAGTGAGCTCAAACGTACATGCATCTCCCTTTCTTGGTACATTTTAATCTGCCAAGTTTTGGCTGACACTGAAACAGCTGATTTATCACAATAACTAAAATAATGTACAATAAGGTAGAAATAACTCAGGTAAAGTAAAGGTTTTAAAGCAAGGGAAATAATAAACTGCGAATACATACTGGGTTTTGTTATAAAAAGGTGTGGGTGTCGGATGGTGCATGATGTGCTGTTTATATCAATGTGCTTCTTCAAACAACTTTGTCAAAACTCTTTTGTTTTAAACACAGCTCTAGTAATGGCCAACCTTTTTGAGATTTCCATTTCCAGTCTCATTTGTCAAAGAAGAAGGCCAACTATATGCATGTCAAAGGAAAAGTTGCTACGTTATTTCGTTTTGGAGAAAATTAAAGGTAAAGGTGCCAGCATGATAAAAACTGCTGTGTCGATCGCCTTTAAAATTTGATATAAATCGAAGTCGGAACCAATTACGGAAAACTTTATATAAAAGGAAAGCAGAAGTTATGGAAAGTAAAAGGAGATATAGATAAAAGTCATGGATAGCAGGGGTGAGAAGTATGAAGAAGATTTCTGGACCCAGCTAATACAATTCGCTCGAAGTCTGCAAAAATACACAGTTTGAGAACGAAAGCATTGTATTGCTTTTCGATATGCACGCGTGCTCTGTATAAAAAGGCCCAGCAGCGGAATTTTCAAACTACACACACACAGCAGAACTCTTATAGGCGGAGGGAAAGAGACGCTCGTCAAGGCTATAATTTTACCATCTGTTCCCGGGCAGCTCTCCATCACCAAACCGAGTCTATTCTGTGCTTTACATTTATCCTAAGAGGGTATGTAAATTCATGAATAATAATTTGTTTATTTGCAGCTTATTTAAATAGAATTGTATCAGGATCAGGCCAGAGGACTGAAATGAAATTGAGTTATGAATGTATAAAGGAATTTGATGCTTACCAATGTTAGCAGAAATGTCAGTAGGAGTGTTCAATTAAAACTATTATACTGGAATAATGGACTTGGCATTCAGAATATGAAAGGCGACGGTAACATCATAATCATGTATAAAACTGTATTATATTTATTCATGTATTATATTAGAATGATCTATGCAGATAGACACCTGTCTTGTCTCACTATTCCTAATCAGAACTGATTCATGTATCATTCATATCATGCAAACATCTGAACACTCTCATTCATGTACACATAGGCTTGTGGACCCTATGACCAAAGGCTAGCCACTTGTTACGTAATGTCCCCAGAATCATTCATGTCATACTACACCAGAGGTCTAGAATCCTAGATCAATAAGTGCATTCCTGGACCAACACAGGAGCATCAGATATTGTCATCTAGATTCGCGCCCTAGTTATATTTTGATCATTTAAATATTTCTAATAAATTAATGTCATAATATTCTGTGTCGGCCCTACATAACTAGAAAAAAAGTTTGTTTGCGTAAACTTCGCTGCTTTATTTTTCAATAAAAAAGTCCACACAGACTGCAGGAGGTCCATGAATGCAGACACACTCACTTCTTTTTTACTGTGTCAGATTAACATTGATACATGCTGTGCAGATTTTAAGCCCACAAATACAATTCTGCAAAGTGCTAAAAAAGCATGTGTTGATTATAATACAAAACACTGTACATTGAAAGAATAGTGTACCTCATGATTACTAAGTTTTTTTATATGTAAAGAACAGCATATGAGACTATTAGCATGTTTTATACCACACTAATTCAAATGCTAATAGATTTGTATATGTCATTTCTCGTTTTAAAACTGTATTGTGTATAATTTATTAATATATTTTTTGCGTAAGGATTTTTGGGTGTTTGTAAGGATTTTTTGGGTCCAGCGCACAGATTTTTGTCTCAGGAGGTTGACAGGTATGCTATAGGCCTATCACCGGCTTGTATTCACAATTGTTATTAACTAATGTAATTTAAGTACACAGGTGGACAATTTCCTCCATACACTTCCATCCTGTACGGTATCTATTGGTATTCTGCTAATGTACATAAAGCTTGATGCTGAATTCTGTCTAATTTAATCTTGTTACTGTGTGTAGCAGTCATATATTAGGCCCTATACTTCCATAATCTATTATTCCTCTAATAAAAGATTTATAAAAAGTGAGCATTGTCTTATTGCTTGCACCCTATCCATTACATTTCAACTATCTTAACAAGTTACTCAACCCTCTAGTTTATTTATGTGTTTATTCCAGTTTAGCTGTTGGTTGAAATGGTGATGATGATGGTTATAATACAATTGATTTTACAGTTTTCGAGCATCATTTTACCAGTTCTGTCAGCACACAAAAACCAGTGCAAAATTACTACTCACCAACTAGTCCTCTGGCAAAGCATGAAGCTCAGTTCAAGTGAACAAATAAAATCTCGAATTATTTTACACCACTTTTTAGCAAAAGTAATTTTGCAGAAAAAAAAAAAATTAATAAATAAATCAACCGGTGATTAGCAGAAGGGAGAAAACCCGCTTGAACTAATCAGCGGTGTCTGCTAAAGTTTTACCCCATAATAGAAAACACTTGAAATTGATTTGTAATTAATTCTCATTAAACGTTCGATTTGCAGTAAATGTTGTCAAAAAATGATATCTTAATAGTAATTTTATCTCTAAATATCATTTTGCTATACAAAACTCGTAATTTACAAAAAGCTCTGAACATGATGAGCCCGTACATTTTATCCTCTCACTATTTAGTAACACCCGCACAAATCACGAACAGGAGTCGGTCAGGTAGGTCCTCACGTTTTATTAACCCAGCAAACTCAAGGCAAATAGCATTTGAGGTTGTGAGCGCGCCAATGCATAAAGATTGCATTAATGGTTCATTGCTGTAATAACGTCGTCGCGTTACCCGAGAAGCAAAAGTAAAAATAAAGTCATGAAACGCGATGTTGTCACCTGGTTTGGAGATCATAATAGCAAGTCCTTGTTTCTACTTAAGGGGAGGTTTCACCCATATTTTGGCATTTTGTTTAAAAATTATCATTTTTGCAATATTGATGCTACAGTTTAGTGTCACCATTTTTCTACCTAACGCTATGTTTTTTATTGCAGTTTTCAGCTTAAAAATATTTAAAATTAATTTTTCAAATATGTATGTTCAGCCACAAATCAGCTAATTATATATGCAAAAAAATTATTTTGTTATAACTTTTTTATTTATTAACATATTTTAATAATTTTTTCGGTATTTAGTCCAGCCAAGGCATTAGATTAAATTTTTTAACAGTTATAAGCCTTAAACATAAAATAAAATTTCATTGGCTGAAACTTCTCATGAGGGTCAAAGATCGCCAGCTTCAACCAATCAGAATCAAGCTTACATCAAAATAGGCATGCTTGTATGTTTATACTGAATCGTGCTTCCTGTCAATTTCGAAGTGGAATTTGCGATTATGGTTAGATTTATAGTGATTTCTTATTTAATAAAATGGATTGTGTTAATAAATCAACAGCATCATGTAAAAGAAGGAAGGATAGGCCCATTAAGAGGAAATTTAGAGGTAACAGGTATTCTGGTTCCATGAAACTACCGAAAATCACGGCTAGGCCTACATGTCAGACAAATGAAATATCATTCTGTAAATTAAATAGTGTTACTTCTACAGCTGTGAAACACACTGATCCTGAAACTATTGAAGGATACAGAATTATCAGCATTGAAAGCGTCTTGCAGTTTGTTAAACAGTTCCCATGTCCATTATATGTAGTGATGGAAGATCAAGTAAAGAAATCAAGACTTGAGATGGCCTCAGCTGCCATGACAAGGCTGAATGTGATCTGGAAAAGTAACATCAGTTTTCCTGTGAAGATCAAATTATACAAATCACTTGTATTATCTATTCTCTTGTATGGGTGTGAGGGCTGGACACTCACTGCAGATACGGAGCGAAGGATTCAGGCTTTCAAGCATAAATGTTATAGAAGAATTTAGCGCATTTGCTATAAAGAGCGCAAAACAAATGTCTATGTTAGAGAGAAGATAAACACCTATGCAGGCCACCAAGAACCACTTTTGTCAGTAGTGAAAGGTCGAAAGCTTGCCTGGTTTGGGCATGTAACTCGTCATGACTCCATGTCTGCTGATGCTTCCACCATGGCACCCCTACGACCCATGACGGGTTACGGGTTGAGATGATGATGATGTCCAAAGTGTTTAACATCACCTGTCACTACGAGCAGTGAGCAGAATCAGTTTACAGAGTCTTTATACACAGTGAATGAGACTCACTATGGCCTGTCAAGTTCATTTACTTTCACTTGTTTATAAAGAAATACAAAACAGATGAAGAATTTGCAGTGTGGATGAAGGTCACAAATCAATGCCAAAAAAATCTGATGAAATCAAATGGAATGATTAATATTTTTAGAAGATCTGAGGAAAAACATGGTTTGAAGTATGTAAAATATCTTGGAGATGGGGATTCAAAAAGTTTTAAATCTGTTGCCGAGGCAAAGCCACAATGTATCCTGGACTTCAAATCGAAAAATTAGAATGCTGCGGCCATGTTCAGAAACGAATGGGACGACGTCTCCTTGATAAAGTTGCAGAATGTAAAGGCAAGCAGAATGAAGAAGATGGGAAAAAGTATAAGGGTATTGGAAATTTTGGAAGATTAACAAAGAGTGCTATTATGAGAATACAAGGTCATTACAGTGCCGCAATAAGAGGAAATATTGGTTCAATTTCCAATATGAAAAAAAGCATAATGGCCATTCTCAAGCACGGTGCTGGAGATCTGGAGATTGGTGCCCAAAGGATATAAACAAGGCTAACAAAAACAGGCTGCCTAAATTTGTCATTAAAGAAATTCAGCCTGTCTTTGATGAATTGTCTTCAGACTTCTTGTTGTCAAAATGTCTTCATGGAGGAACACAGAACTCTAATGAGTCTTTCCACAATCTGATCTGCAACAGATGTCCCAAAGCAGCATTTGTAGGAAGAGACAGATTAGAACTTTCAGTTTATGATGCTTTGATAGTTTTCAATGATGGAGAACTTGGGAGAAGAGGAATTTTTGAAAATCTTGGTCTATCTTTTGGGAAATACTGCTTCAAAGGATTTTCTGGTTTTGACGCGGCATGGGTCTCTGCTTCCCTAAGATTATATGATATGAAAAAAGCAGAATACAGGCACAGAAAATCTTTCCTGGATTATAAGAATACCAACAAAGAGAATGGATATGCAATTGGTGGATTCTAATGTGAGTATGACTATTTTAAGGCATGTTTTCTCTGTATTTTGCTTATTTCTACGATATTGTTTTTCAGCAATTTTGATGACATCATGTCAGGATTACTCAAAAAGTTGTAAAGCTAAAGGCTTTAAACTTTGTATACTGTAATATCATACTATAGTGCTTGTCCCCTGCTAATTTTAAAAGTATAAACCTGTAACTTTTTGATCAGTGAATTTTTAAAGTATCTCTACCCTGTATTTTTATCAAGAAAAATGGGTCTAATTTTTGAAAATTCATAAAACATCACTCGGACAGTTTATGAAAATGAAACTAGAAGGGAGTCTTGAGAATGCTGTGATCTATGTGCAAGCCAAATTCCAATGTCCTATCTTTGCAAATAAAGTGTGCATCTTGACACAAAAAAGTTTCTATTTTTAGTAACAATATGCAAATTAGGACCCAATATAATTATTTTCCAATGATTGAGCATTTTTTATAATTATTTTCCAATGATGTGAGCATTTTTTTAGGTGAAACCTCCCCTTAACAGAACTGACTTGCATTTACAGTAGAACTCCATTTATCCGAACCCCAATTATCCGAACATCCAATTATCCGAACACTTTTTCCAGAAAAAAAAAATCAATCGCCACCAGTCACGTTAGACTACATTTCTGAATCTTTTCATGCGGCATTGTCCTAAACATGCCCAAAAAAATTGGAGCTTGTAAAGACAAAAATAAAAAAAAAAATTTTTTAGGTGAAACCTCCCCTTAACAGAACTGACTTGCATTTACAGTAGAACTCCATTTATCCGAACCCCAATTATTCGAACAGCCAATTATCCGAACACTTTTTCCAGAAAAAAAAAATCAATCGCCACCAGTCACGTTAGACTACATTTCTGAATCTTTTCATGCGGCAAGCTTCAAATGTGTGCGAACAATTTGTAGAGGATGGGTTGGGGTAATGGTCGGTCGCTTACGTACAGGAAGTCAGATCATAAAGTCAGTTAATATCTGGTTTACCACTCCAGTGTACGTGTGCGTTCTAGGCAGAACACTGGCTAAACAGACAGTTCAACTTAAAATAATTGTGTCCTGCTACTACAGCAGAATAATTTTGGTGTACAAGTATTTCTCTGTGCGATATGGCATCTTCCAGTAGGCCTAAAGCATATAAAAGGAACCGCAATGTTTTGTCAATTGAAACGAAAACAGAAATTATCAAGAGACTAGGAAAAGGTGAAACTATGTCTTCACTTGCGAGGATTTTCAATGTTGGGAAAGCTACCGTCTCTGACATCAGAAGTAACAAGGATAAAATTATGAGTTTTGCATCGAAATTGGATAGTGAAAATGGGTCGAAGAAACGTAAAACCATGAGAAATGCAAAATATTTGAAGTTGGAAGAGGCTTTGTATATATGGTGTCTGCAAAGAAGAAGCAAATCGGAACCTATCTCTGGCTCTCTATTGTGTGAAAAGTCACTTCAGTTCAACAGTCAACTTGACGGTCCTCCTGACTTTAAGGCTAGCCAGGGATGGTTAAGAAACTTTAAATCTCGTCATGGCATATGAGAACTGGAGATTCAAGGGGAATCTTTATCTAGCGATGCAACTGCCGCTGAAAATTTTAAAGAAACATTCTTGGCTTTTTTGGAAGAAGAAGGTTATTCACTTGATGATGTGTATAATGCTGATGAGACTGGCTTATACTGGAAATCATTGCCTCAAAAATCACTTGCATCTCAGTGCGAAGCAGCTGCCCCTGGGTTTAAAAAGTGCAAAGAGAGAGTAACAATTTTGGTAGCCGCGAATGCCAGTGGAAGTCATCGTTTACCGGTGCTAATGATCGGCAAAGCCAAAAAAGCACGTTGTTTAAGGAATGTGACATGTCTCCCATTGTGCTACAAAGCACAGAAAAGTGCTTGGATGAATAGTGAAATATTTCTTGATTGGTATACAAATCAGTTCATCCCAAATGTGAAGAGGTTGAGAGAACAAGAAAAGAAAACTGGAAAAGTAATTCTTCTACTGGACAGTGCACCATCTCATCCAGAGAAGGATACATTGAATGCAGTTGATGCAAATTTTAAAGTAATTTTTCTGCCTCCCAATGTAACAGCACTGGTTCAACCAATGGATCAGGGTGTTATAGCAAAGCTTAAAAAGATGTACAAGAAGGAAGTCCTGCGTCGTTTATTGTTGGCTGAAGATGAAGAAAGTGTGGTGGCGTTTTCCAAAAAGCTTAATCTCAAAGACTGCTGCTATATGTTAGCTGATGCTTGGACCACCCTGTCACAAGATAATCTCAACAAGGCTTGGAATAGATTGCTTGGGGAAAAAGGAGGAAATGAAACTACTGCAGTGGACACAAATGATGATTGTATAAATGAAGTTGTGGAACTGTTTCAATGCCCGGATTTTCGGACTGTGACAAAGATGATGCACACATGTGGCTAGAAGATGATAAGGATTCTGGTTTTCAGTTTTTGAATGACGAAGAAATTTTGTCTTTTGTGCAAGAAGAAAACCAAATACATGTAGTGACCGATGACGAAGACTCCTCAGAAGTACATGATGTACTTGTAGATTATGAAGAAAACCCAAAACGTCGACCAAGTCCTGAAGAGGCCTTTATAGCACTAGAATCAGCGATGGCTTGATACGAGCAAGAAGATGACAGCTGTCCTACACAGCTTCTGCTGTTGAAGAGAATGCGGGACTTAGCAGCCAAAAGGAGACTATCCAGTTTGGTGCAAAAGAGGATTCCTCATTATTTTAAATAGTGGGCTACATCTGTGCCAGTACATGTATACGTAAGTTGCGCCTGGTTTTGAATCGTTTGTAATGTTATTTTGAAAACATTTCTCTTTCTTAAAAAAAAAAAAAAATTAATACAAGTAGTACATGCACTGCAGTGTAATGAAAGATTTTGGTGATACAGTTATCTAATACAGTGTGGGTATTATTATTACAGTACAAGTAAATATGTTTTATAGTGTATTTTCCTTGTGATGGTTAATTATTTTTAGAAATATGTGTACATGTACTCGATACATTATGTAATCCAATTATCCGAACATTTGATTATCCGAACGATGCTCGGTCCCATGGGGTTCGGATAAATGGAGTTCTACTGTATCATTCATTCCTTTGGCACCAAAGGGTAACAGTGGTATGCTGAGACTCAACTGCAGTTATTGACATTTTGAAATAAACGTGCTATAGTGGTTGCTGTCATACTGCAAGAATTAAAGAGGCAGACGGATTGGCAAAAAAAGGTGGACAACTACCTAATAACAGTTTAACGGACGTTAGCGTGGGATATAAATCTAGAAGGAAGACATGCATGTCAGCTGTTATGAGCTGCAACAAAAATATATTAAGTAGGCCCTATCTAAGGAATTGAAAATTCCTAGTAATAAGAAACTTCTCAGATTACCAAAGGCTATTTCAGAGTAGATTTGGAAGAGAGAGCGCCAGACTACCCTATCGGCTGTCTTCCTCCTGGCCTGGTTCCATTCTAGTCCTCGGTCTTTCAAAGATTGTCTAATGTTGTCCTCTCAGCGGACTCTGGGGGTCTGGATCCCTGGCTCTTTGTTTCCCATGCTTGTCGTGGTAGCCGATCTTCTCCCATTCTGCAGACATGGCCAAACCATCTTAGTTGGGACTGTTCTACTTGGGTCTGCAGAGGGTGGGATTTTAGGCTTTGACGTATCGTCTGGTTGCGGACCATGTTTCTTCTTGTTACTTCAACCACCTTCCTCAGATACCTCATTTCTGAGGTTTGGATCTGGCTTTTGTGGGTTGTAGTCATTGCCCATGACTCGCATCCGTATGTCAAGACTGGGACATAGGTAGAGCGGTATACAGCCATCTTCGTTTTCTTACCAACCTCTCTCTTGCTGAGGAATCCTTGATTTATGGCCTGAAAAAGTCTCCCAGCTGCTACTTTTTGAGTGGCCAACTCTTCTTTGATGCCTCCCTTTCGGTCTATAGTAGCTCCGAGATATTTAAAGTGGTCGACCTGCTCCAGGACCTGTTCTCCCAGCTTAATCTGATGTCTTCTTTCTTTTCGTGATACCACCATGGATTTTGTTTTAGAGCTGCTTATGACCATCCCTCTCTTCTCCAGCTCTTCCTTCCAGACTTGCAGGTTGGATTGGAGATGTGCCTCTGATTTAGCAATCAGGGCAACATCATCAGCAAATGCCAGCTCTGAAATACATACCTGTCTCATCTTCCAGTACCCCACTGAATACTTTCTTGTTCTCTCCTTACATGACTTGATAACATCGTCCATGAGGAGTATGAAAAGATAAGGTGACAGGATATCACCTTGTCTTACACCACACCAGTGGTGGTCCTGAACTCTTCTGACTTATGGTTTGCTGTCCTCACATAATTTCTGCAAGACTTGTAGAAGCTCTGTATAGCATGAATAAGAGGTGCTGGAATGTTCTTCCCTGCCAAACAATCCCAAAGTTTGCTCCAGGGGACCCTATCAAATGCCTTTTCCAGATCTATGAAACAAAGATGGATCTCA
The DNA here is from genome assembly GCA_024509875.1 of Oreohelix idahoensis. Lineage (NCBI taxonomy): Eukaryota > Metazoa > Mollusca > Gastropoda > Stylommatophora > Oreohelicidae > Oreohelix > Oreohelix idahoensis. Next base: position 740,641 of record JAMPIV010022325.1, on the reverse strand, counting down.
CTCTTATACTCAAGGGCTTTTTCACTCAGCTGTCTAAGTGTGAAGATTAGGTCTTGAGTACTTCAGTTTGCTCGGAATCCGCACTGGACCTCATCCAATTGTGGCTCAGCTAGGCGCCGGAGTCTCTGCTCTAGGATTCTAGAGTAGATTTTACCAGGGACACTGAGAAGGGATATGCTTCTATGGTTTCCACATTGTCGATTGTCGCCCTTTTTTTAAAATTGGTGTTATGATGGCAATCTCCCAGTCCTTTGGTATAGTCTTGTTGCACAACGCTGCCTGTAGGACCCTAAGAGTAATAGGTCGCCTGATCCTCCCATGTACTTAACCATTTCTGGTGTTATACCATCATTCCCTGCTGCTTTGCCCATCTTGATTTTCTCCAGTGCTGCCTTCAGTTCTTCCGTCTTTATTTCATCTTCATCACCATTTGTTTCCTCTTCTGTGCTAGTGGTTATCATTTCTGATGCTTGACCTTGCTCACCATCAAGGAGTTCTGAGAAATATTCTTTCCATCTTTCCATTACTTCCTTCGGGGCAGTAAGCAATTTGCAAGAGAATTGCTTCTATGTCCGTTTATAAAAGTAAATGGCATTTGAGAGGGCATTGTTTTTTGTACCTTTGATTTTATTAGAGCAGCTGCATTCTTTAGGGTCTTAAGCTAGATACAATTTTGTTTCTCTGTGTTAGTCTTTCAGTCCATACTATCCTTCTGGGCAGTAAAGCAATTTTGCTTGTCCTTTATAAATTTGTGAGTCAAGCATTGTTTTCCTTTCTTATAGAACAATTTCTGGTTTTCCCCCTTGCGCATCTTTTCTAGCTTTTCTCCAAATTCTTCCCAGGACTTCTGTTTTGCTGCTAGCACCTTGTTCTTTGCTTCTGTTCTGAGTATCACATATTCTCTATATTTCTCTATTTGTCCTGCTGTGTTTTTAGCTCCTAAGTATTGTTTCCATGCCATTTTCTTCTCTCTTATTTTTCTCTTTGACTTCCTCTGTCCACCAAGGGTTCCTCTTTCTCTTGTTCCCTGTCGTGTGAAATTCTAATCCACATATATAAATTAAAAAGTAAATGTAAAGCCTAACAAATAACTTCAATAAAAGGAAAGAAGAAGGGTAAAGAACAGTGCTGTCACAATGACTGTACTCGAAATCCCCCTTGTTTTCTACTTCGTCTGCAAATTGTAACGTTTCACGTTGATAGTAAAAGCCTACTGCAGCATACATGCTTTCTACGATAAAACGTGTACTGCATTTCTAAGAAAAACCTTGAGATACGCAAGCTGACCTATATTTAATATTCCATTCATGTCATTTTATACACTAAGTTACCATAAACGAAAGACAGATGGAATTAGGATAGAGAGAAGGGAGGGCTGAAAGCAGGAACGCATACAACACTAAACACGCGTCTCGCTATACAATTAAAGTCATCACGCGTGTAAGGCCACAAGCACTAATTTTTTTTCAAATCGACAGTGATAAAAAACACTACCCATACGAGAGTTAGGTTTTAAAAACCTGAAAAACGCTTATTAGGAAACATGACATTATACTGGTTTACGTTTGAAAGCCTGACAGTACCCAGACACCACATCGTATTCGAAGTGAACAGGAGGTAGAAGAAAATGCATATTTTGAACGCAGCCCCTTAGCCCCATTAAATTTATATATTTGGGTTCCTTAGGACTTGCTGACAAAGAATATGTTAAACTTTACGCAAATAGTCTAGGAATTAACAAATTATAGCCAAAGGAAATAGTGAGGGTGTCAGACAACCCCAAAATCAGAATCGCTCAGTGGCAGATTTTGACACCACCATTGTACGGGAAATAGGTCAGCATGTTAAATCCTATTTGATTGGATAGAAGTAAATGTAAGGCTAAACACGATTAGTCGGGCTATAAATATTGATTCTTTGTTGTTAGGGAAACGTGAGTAGGAGTACTTTTTTTCAAACGCTTGTGTAAACATGGCTCGATTGGTTAGACCCGCCAATATAGTCATTTAGAAGCGTTAGTTCAGCACCACATTTTCAAATAAACTTACTAAAGAACCAGTGCGTTGAGCGCCAGTGCATATTTTTCTAAATAAAAGCCTGGGACATCGGCAGATCAAAATTGTGCTATATTCATTGCCAGTCAACGTAACTGTGTATTATTCCATGAATTGTGGGACTGTGGTCCTAAAGTTATTGAGCAGCACCTGGTCTGAGCTTTGCTGAATCTGGAGGCTGACAGCATACTCCTGGGTCCAGATAGCGACTAGTGAGGTGTCTCCAGAACACAGGGGAGCAATCGAGCAGAGGAGTCTTTTCCTGCCGCCATCACGAAAGTTAAGCCTCTGTGGCCAGTGGAGCTCAACATTATGTGTCCCCTCAAAAATTGACATTTTAGTAAAAAAGAGGGACAATATCTTGTTTAAATTGACAGGAACTGTGAACTTTTCCCCCATACTATTTCCCAGATAAACAAACACTTGAAGTCATGATGACAAATAATAACATAGCTTGAAAAAACAAAACCAGTATTACCTCATAGTACTACTACACAACTGACACACATAGGATAATATTAATAAAATATGTCACTACAAGGTTCATGTTTATAAATTATGTATATATAAATTGTGATTACAATTAATTGTGATTCCTGGTTCACTTTGTAGTTGAATCAGGATATATATTAGTGAAAGTAATTAATACATATATATCTTTATGATGTCCTTGAATTTAAACCACAGGGTTTCCAAGTCATCAGGTTGTTCTTCTGTGTTTCTCACCGCTGTAGCAATAAGCCCCTGATATCTGGTCTTAATTTCTGGCTCTCTCAGCTTGTAGGTCTTAATGCTAATTTCTTCCGTTTGTTTACTTGGTTTCTTGCATGATGCTGGGCAGTTCCTAGGCTGAGCAACTCTTTCAGTTGTTCTTTTGATTGTAAGCAGGTAGTGATCACTTCCAATCTCTGGCCCCCTCCAGACTCTAGCATCCCGGACATATTTGAATGAGCTCCTCCTAACAATGGCATAGTCGATCACTGACTTCTCATTCTTTGTTGGTTCACACCTAGTGTATGCATGTATGCGCTTATGGGGGAACTTTGTGTTTGTAATGATCAGATTCTGCTCACTGCAGAATCTAAGGAGTCACTTTCCATTGTCATTGAGAGTATCTTCTCCATATCTTCCGATAACCACCCCATCTAGCATGGTCATTTCTAACTCTGGCATTTAAATCTCCGAGCATGATAATTTCATCTAGGTAGTCACCCACTGTCTTTTGAAGCAGCTCGAAGAATTCCTCCTTGACCTCTGCTCTCTCATCATCATTTGGCCCATACACTATGACCTGGTTGACTATGGTTTCTCCTTCTTTTAGTTTTACAACCATAATGCGCTCCGAGACAAAGTTCCATCCCTTGATACTATCTTTTTGGTTTTTGGCCACAATGCAACCCACGCCCCCTTTAGCTCTTTCAGATGTGGGTACACCACTGTAGAGCAGCGTGTTGCCATCAAGATCCATGACTCCTTGTCCTTTTTTCTTTGTTTCCGTTATAGCCAGGACTTCTAGTTTTGCTTTCCTCATCTCTTCCACCAGCTCCTCTTCTTTCCCATTTATACTTCTTGTGTTCCAAGTTCCATAAGTCGTAGTCCGTTCCAGTTCGTCGCCTTTAGAATCAGTCCTGTTTTCTCTCTTGTAGTTCGCGTAATCATGTTTTAAAGCAAACAGGTGATTGGCCTGTTGTGCCTTTGCATGGTGGAGGGGCTGCGTCCTTACGGCCTCCGTGCAGGCCGCCCTCCTCCTTTTTCAGCCAGGCTTGGGACCGGCCTAGGCGGAGTTGGTAACCTTATCGTACCATTTTAATCCTTCTATTCTACGCAAGCACCCATTTATGAAAGTCTGTAGCTTTTTGGTTGTTGTCTTTTTTGTTCTCCATGTTTCAGAGCCATATAATAGTACTGACTTGACATTTGAGTTGAAAATTCTTATTTTTGTGTTGGATCCGATTTCTCTTGATCTCCATATATTTCCCAATGCAATGAAAGCTTCTCTTGCTTTTTGTATTCTTATTTTGATATCACTGTCTGTCCCTCCAACTTTGTCTATATTACTGCCAAGATATGTGTACGATTCTACATCTTATAGTGGTGTTTCTTCAAGTTCCTGTTATCATTACCTGCATGTATTCTCATTATTTTTGTCTTTTCCAGCCATTTGCCGTGACCTCTCATCGAGTGTTTTCAGTTTGTCCTGCATCTGGTTACGGTTATGGGACAAAAGAGCCAAGTCATCAGCAAAATCCAGATTATCCAACTGCTTAGTCAAAGTCCACTGGATTCCATTTATGTTGTGTGTCATCGATGTTCTCATAACCCAGTATATTGCTAGTAAGAAAAGAAATGGAGACAAGTTGCATCCCTCTCGCACTCCCGTTCTTATCCCAAACGGTTCTGTAAACTGTCCTTCATGAAGAACTCTTCATGTCATGTCTTCATATGTTTTCTTTATTAAATTAATGATCTTCAGGGGAACTCCATAATGCCTCATCAATTTCCAAAGTGATTCTCTGTCTACACTATCAAATGCCTTTTCATAGTCCATGTAGAGATATCTGCTTTGATGGCCTCTGCTTGAATGCCATCTGGTCCAGAATCTTTTCCATCTCTTAGAAGCTTTATGGCTTTCTTTATTTCTTCCTTCGTTTGTCTTTCACAGTTAATTTGTAGCTCTTCTTCTGCTGGCTGGATGTCTGGGGGGTTTGGTGGAGCTGGTCTATTGAGAAAGTCCTCAAAATGTTTCATCCACCTCTTCATTTGCTTTTGTATATTGCTGAGCAGTTTTCCATTCTTGTCTTTTATGAGGCAACTTGCTTGCTTGTATTTCCCTGTTAGCTTCTTTGTACTGTTATACAGTTCTCTCATATTTCCTTTGGCTGCAGCATCTTCTGCCTCTCTTGCCAACTCCTCAATATACTTCCTCTTGTCTCTTTTGATACTTCTTTTAACTTCTTTGTTTGCTTCTGTGTACACTTCTTGAGCCTTGGCTTTGGAACTTCTGGTTTTGCTTGTGTTTAAATCTGCTTTCTTGTTTTTTCTGTCTTTTTATCTTATTGGTGGTTTCTGTTGTTATCCATGCTTTTTGTTGTTTTTCCCTTTTGTGTTCCCTTTCTTCATGTCTCATTCCATACAGTTTTGATTTGCTGCCAGTAGACTTCTGTATTCACTACATCTTTCAGCCATTGGAGCACTTGGAAATTTGTTGGATATTGTGACTGTAAGTTTGTCTCTTGTTTCTTGATTTCTTAGATGTCCTACATTAAATTGTTGTCTATAACTTTGCATTGTTGCATATCTCTTGAGTTTCATTTTTACTTTGGCTATCAGAAGGTGGTGATCTGATGCCACATCTGCTCCTCTATATACCTTTACATCCTGCAATGATGATCTAAACTTCTTGTTTATGCATATATAATCAGTCTGATTTTCTGTTCTATGGTCTGGTGATTTCCATGTTGCCTTGTGTATTCTCTTATTTGGAAACATGCTTCCTCCTATAGCCAGTTGATTTGAGGCACAGACGTTTGAGAATAGTTCCCCATTTTCATTCATTATTCCTAGCCCATGATTTCCCATGACTTCTTCAAAGCCGGTGTTGACTGTACCTATCTTTGCATTCAGGTCACCCATCAAATTGTGATGTCTCTTCTTTTTATTTTCTCCATAATTTCCTGCAGTTATAAAATGCTTCTTTCACAGACTCTTCTTTGTCATTAGTTGGTGCATAACATTGGATGACATTTACATTTATTTTCTTTTTAGCTGGTTTAAAAGTAGCCATACATGCCACATGCTATGGTTTACCCATAATCTGTACAAGGTATTTGTGTTTTCAGATGTTTACACCCTGTACATAATTTCTGTACAGGTGTCTCAGAGATCTTTTTAAAGGTCCTATTGAACACAGGATTTCCCAGTCTGTTAGTGATAATTAAGCACAGAAATAGACTAAATGATGACACCATCACATTATTTTTACAGTGTAAAATAAACTCAGACATTTATTGTTTGGGTTTTTAAATAAGTGAAGACCTGCTTTAAAAGACAAAGTCCCCGTGCATCATTTATTATGCAGCCCACTGTATTTGAAAATATTTTTACACGAATAAACTCTTTTGATATGTTTTTTTTCAGTCTTTGTACAGGTTTTGCGGGTCTTTGTACAGGGTTTTTGATTTTTTAAATAGGTTTTTCATCTCCGAGGTGTGGCATGTATGAGTAGCTGTTATTTTTCTGGGTTCCATGGCTTCCCATTCAATGAGTGCTTTCTGTGCTTCTTTAGATAACAAAAGAGCTACCCCTTCACTGTGGTGTGAACTTTCATCTTCATGTCCTGAGGACAGGACCAATTCACCTGTGATGAGTTTCTCTTGTCTACCCCCTTCCATTTTTGTTTCACACACTCAGAACCTCGATCTTATATTCCCTCATTTCTGCTTCTACTTGTTCCGCTTTCCCTTGTTTGTTCAATGTCCAAACATTCCAGGAGCCAAATCTGGAGGTTCTAGAAGAAAGAAGGTTAGTCAGTAACACAGACTCCTTTCGGCTTTCTCTGTGTTGCATCATACGCCTCCCTGCGAGAGGACCTTCCCCTGTCGTGGATGGCTGTGTTTTATTTTCCTTAATTGACTTGTCCATGTTCGTAGAAGTTTTTGTGGTTTAAATTTTTTTACAGGATGGGGTAACCAGCCCCATGCCCAACCCTCCTTAGTCGCTTTCTATGACATGCATGGTAGGGAACAGTGTTACTATTCTTTGCTCCTCTTTCGGGCCCCGGTAACATATGGGTGATATCTGTTTCTTACTGCTACACAGATTTATGTTTTACTTCTTTCTCTCTCTCTGTCTAGTGCAGTTGTATCTACTTGTTTGTTCACTTTTATGTTATGGGTTTTCTTCTTTTAACACTTTCAGACGTCAACTTGAATATGTTTAAATAAAGCAGTGGTCAACCTCTGATTGTTATTACATTCTTAGAGTTTGTCCAGACATGGTCCTGGTGAGGCCATATGTGCTTCCTCTGTTCCTCATATGCTGGGCACTTTTGCAGCAGATTCACCTGTCATTTTATCGGTGCCACAGTTGCACTCATCAGTAGTTCCTATCTAAAGCTAAGGTTTGTTGAATAGAGGGTGTCTCAGTCTGTTGTTGCCTCTTTGGAGTCTGAAGATTACTACTTGTTGCCTTCTGTTGAGCTGGTAATATGCATCACTTCTTTTTATAGCCTGGATGCTTTGCTTCCCACTTGTTCCTGCATTTGCTTCTAATAAACCTCTGGGCCTCTTTATAACTTATGCTTGTAGCAGACTGAGGTAGCTTTTTACCTTCCTTTGCCAATCTGTTAGCTTCTTTGTTGCCAGGGATATTGCAGTGTGATAGGATCCATTGGATCACAGCCCTTTTGCATCGCTGACATAATTTCCAGAGTTATGGTTTCTTGTTACAGCTCTGCCAACCGACACAAATGTAACATATAATGAAGCCAAAAGAATTATCAAGAGCAGATACAGGAACAAGTAGGAGACAGCGTCCTGGCCACCATAAAAATGATATCACCAGCTGAACAGAATAAAACAAGTAATACATTTCAGACTCCGCACAGTTCAAAACTGAGTAAGACATGAGCTGTTCCATAAGATAAAGATAGTAACTAGCTGTGGTACTGATTAAATGTGCTGCAGAGGTGTTTTAATTATAAAGAGCAGAGCAGGTGCAGTACAATGGAGATACCAACAAAGAAAGGCTGGCCACAAAGGCAGGAAAATGACACAGCACTAAAAACAACATGCTTATATCTCCTTACATTGTTTTTAGTGTTATATCAACTTTTAGTATTTTTATCTCGCCTTACAACCATAAATTTTAGTATACTGTCATTATTCAGTACAACCTCCGCTTTTATTACAATGTTATTCTTTGGTGTATTTTTATATCAGTCTGCTATTGCTGTTTGCATTAGTCAGTTTATCTTTTATAAGATGATTTTAAAATGTATTTATTTTTTTTTAGCCATGTGCACCACTCAAGACAGAAATGAATCAGCTGTTCAGAAAGAGTTTGTCGAAGTTGGTGGAGTCAGAACTGCTGTCCTAAAATTAGGACATTTTAAAGAAAGCCCTGAGAAAGGCCAACGACTGATGATTTTGGTTATTCCAGGTAAGTTATCATCAGTTTGTAACTATTCTGGAAGTTTATATGTCATTCTTGCACTACAAGTTTCATCACTAGTCATTATTTTGAACAGTTTTTTTTGTACGTTATATTAAATTCTCTCTTAATTTGTGTACATTATCTTAATGCAAATTCTCTCAATAGTTCATATAATTTGTGGTAAATGCTAATGATTTGAAGAAAGAATAAAGCTACAACTCCCTCAGGCATGTCGTAAAATGTAATTAGTATAAGATTATACATGAGGCTGGCAACCTTATCATGTAAAACAAATTGCTATGAAAATCACTGCTGCAGGAGCACATGAATGCTTTGGTGCAGGTTTCTTTCCATCCAGCTGCATTGGGGGCTGTATGCTCCGTAGGAAGCGAAAAAGGAAATGATGATGCTCTTAATGCTTCAATAAATGTCAGGGAAAGTGTATCAAATAATATTTCTTCCATGCTTGAATCAGCTTTTGTCATAAATCTGTTTTGTAACAGGTTGCATTTGTATTTTTCATACCGTGCCTGAATACTCGTGTTGAAGATGCAGTTGATTTATCTTGTCATGGTTGACTTTTTTCTGCATTTACTTTTCTTGCAATCTCCCTTTATAGTCATATTGCCTTTTCTTTTCATTTAAAGTTCTGTGTTTATGCGAATTCAAAGCTATGTCACCTAACATATATCAGTAGAGAACTTATGTGCACACTTAATTGGAAGTTACATATTTTTGTAAATTCCAGAAAAAATCTCATACATGACCAAGAAATATATTAATATCACCTACCTACTCTGTGAGCAGATTATTTATGTTAAATGTGCAAGATCCATGTGATCTGTTTACATGTTTAGATTTCTCTGTTGACTTCTACTCTTCTATGCTGAGTCAACATCATTTGCAAATCTCTCCTGTGTTTCATTTATTGTGGCTACACTTGGATAGCATTTTATGTCAATTTAAAGTGGCCAACAGTTCGTACATTTAGTGGAGAAGTACTATTATTCATCATCATACTTCACCTCCCCAAGGAGCATGGGCCTTCATCAATGTGCCATCAGCTCAAGGTTTTCCCATGTCTTTTTCATCATTTTCATTTCTGCCTCCAGTGTCTGCCTGCCTCTACCTCTCTTACCCTGGGAACTCCAGGACGTAAAGTTACTATTATAGGTGGTGTATTAATAAACTATTAGTTTAAGTTACTGAACATATTAAAATCCTGCTGTGCTAATCCCAACATTGCTTATAAGACTTTAGGGCATCAGTTCTTACTTGGGGTCACAGACCAGCACTTAACAAAATCCTGATCTGGGCTGAAAAGATAATTCACTTATTCTATACCAGTGGTTCTCAATGTGGGCCTTGCCATATTTCTAGGGGCCACAGTAAGATGGTAAAGTACTTTTTTTTCCAGTTAACATCGACTATGAGAGGGGGGGGGGGGGGGGGGGGGGGGGGAGGGCGGGGGGGGGGGGGGAGGCGGGGGGGAGGGCGGGGGGGGGGGGGGGGGGGGGGGGGTGGGGGGGGGAGGGGGGCGGGGGGGGGGGGGGGAGGGGGGCGGGGGGGGCGCGGGGGGGCGGGCCACAGAGGTAAATGAGGTTCAGAAGGAGGCCATGAGCAAAAACAATGGTTGAGAACCCCTGTTCTATACAACTCAGTTAATGTGAACTATAGGAAATGTGTGACATTCATTATAGTTTCATTCATTATCCTTCCACTCACAAAGGAACACAGGCCTTCAAAAAACTCGTGCCAAGCCCTCCTGTCCTGGGCCATCAGCTCAAGGTCTTTCCATGTCTCAGTCACCATTTTTATTTCTGTCTCCAGTTCTCTTCTCTATGTGTTTCTTGATCTATTTCTAGCTCTCTCGCCCTGGGGATTCTAGAACAAAGTCTGCCAAGTAATGCTAGCCACAAGTTTTCTAAGTGGATGTCCTATACATTGCCAGTGTCTTTTTCTCATGTCTTGTTCTACTGGCACTTGTCTGGTTCTTGTCGGCAATTCCACATTTGTAATCTTGTCCTTCTATTATTGACATATGTAAATATGATAATTCCTTACAAACATCTGAAACGCTCTGTTTTTCCCTAGGTGGCCTCAGGTGACCAGCATGTTGTCATCTTTCAGTAACTTCCTGTTAAATTTTCTGTCTGTGATTAATAATTTTCTGTTATCAGGTGCAGTATTGGTGATGTGTTAAGGAATTATCAGAGTAACTTAATGAAACTGTTAAAATCATGCCTAATTGATCGTTACATCACTTATAAGACTGTAGGTCATCACTTCTTACTTAAATTGGGTTCATAGACCAGTTCACGTGAAATCCTGATGTGGGCTGGAAAGATAATTCACTTATTTTATAAAACCCTTTCAGTGTGAACTGCTAGGAAATATGTAATATCCATTATAATTTTCTACTTTTATTTTCAGGCAATCCAGGTGTTCCCCATTTCTATGAAGATTTTATGCAAGAACTGTATCATCAAGGTGAAGGTCAAGTTCCAGTGTGGGCTATCGGCCATGCTGGTCATCTGAGGCCACCTGGTGAAACATTGAGCATCTCGGATGTTTGTAAGGGATTATCATATTTATTTCATCATGTTTTATCAGGAATAATCAGATTTGATGTTTGTGAAGAATAGTCACAATAGGGAGTTACCTTGTTGAAAGTTTTTATTTATTTCCGCTGTGCTTCTGATGGAGCATGGAGCCACCACAACAGCTGGTCACTTTGCAGGAAGCCTGCATCAAAGCACCAAGTTCTAGTTTCTGTAGCAGTTTATTTGACATGATGAGGTTGCCAGCCTCAAGCATAATCTCATATTAATTGCCACTTATGACATGCCTGAGGAAGTCCTATTTTTAATGTTTTTGTTAACTGTCATACTTGACATTTACAAAGAATTGTCACACTTGTCAAGAATCGCCATTTGTCATACAAGGGGATTGACATAAGTCTTGGGCCTGACCATGAAGGACATGTCACAGAGAGCTGAAATTTTGTATAGTGTTTATTCCTTTTTTATATAGCCACCGTCTAAATTGACACACTTCTGCCATCTCTGCTTGACCTTGAAAAGACCTTGGGAGTAGAACACCCTATTTTTCAAACTAAACCAGTCATCACATGCCAGTATAACCTCTTCATCGCTGTCAAAAGGATTTCCTTTTTAGCTGCTTTTTAAGATTTGGGAATAGAAAAAAGTCTGATGGAGCCAAATCTGGAGAATATGGTGGGTGTGGAAGAATTTCAATATTCAAATCGTTGGCTGCTAGCTGCACAACCGTGCTTTGTGAGAGGGCGCATTGTCTTGAAGCAAAGGAAGATTTTGAGTGCGCGTTATCCCTCGTTTCCTGGTCACAACCTTTCTTAGTTTGGTGAGAAGATCTGCATAGTACTGTCCATTAACTGTGTTGCCACGAGGCAGATAATCTTTCAAAAGGGCACCTTTGCCGTCCCAAAACACAGTCAGCATCACTTTTCCTGCAGATTTCTGCCCTCTCGGCTTGACAGGTGTTGGGGAGCCAGGGGTTTTCCATTGCATGCTGGCAATTTTGGATTCGGGGTCATAATGGTGTACCGAAGTCTCATCTGCTGTCACCATGGTCTCCAAAAAAAAATTTTTTTTGGCTGACACTTTTTGAGCAACTGTTGACAGCAATTACCATCTTTTGCTTCTGCTCACGTGTCAACAGTCGCGGAATCCAGCGTGCACACACTTTTCTCATGTTCAGTCTGTTGTGTAAAATTCTATAAACTGTTCTTTTTTTTAGTTTTACTCTACTAGCTATCTCTACAATTGTCATTTTTCGATCCTGGTCAATGATTTTCTTCACTCTTGTTGCATTTTCATCGTTGCACTCTGAGGCTGGTCTACCAGGTCTTGGCAGATCAGCAACATTTGAGCGGCCGCACTTAAACTGTTGACACACGTTTTTTTACCGAAGTATATGAAGGACAAGAATCACGAAACACTGGTTCCATCTCCCTGTGTATTTCTGTAGGTTTTTTTCACTGAAACATCAGAAATTTTATCACAGCTCTGGCCTCCTTCTTTTCCATTGTTTTGTCAAATCTTTGGAGCAGCAGATCCGGTCAATATGGTACATTGCGCCGTGCACCGTAGCGGGAAAACCCATTGAAGAAACAAACGCATACTTTACACATTCATTGCAAATATGATGAACTTTAAATGTGCCAAGTTTCATCTTCCTCCTGTGACTCCTTCATGGTCAGGCCCAAGACTTTTGTCAATCCCCTTGTATTTGTATGAAATTATCACTTCTGTTTCATGTAAGAAATTTTCATGTTTGGAAGTTATCTTATTGGAAATTGGTAAGGAATTTTTCATATTTAATGTTCACAAGAAATTGTCATGTTTGTATGGAATTGTAATTTTTGTTGCACGTAAGGAATTGTTGTATTTGGTGTTTGTAAGAAGTTATCATATAAAGCATCCTAGAGTGAACCATTGATCCCATCTAGGGTAGAGGGCCATCCAACTCGTAGCATTGCATTGCATCACCCGCCAATTAGTGGGTCTGGTATGTTTTATGAACTCTACCAGTGTTGAGCCCGCTGAGCTAGGGAAGCCCTGTGGGTTTGCAAGTAAGCTCTGGAACTCAGCCCCAGTTGCACAAGAGTGAAGAGTGAAAACTCAGCAATCCCTGGGTTTCATAAGAAGATGGAGAGAGTGAACCATAAAGACTTGTTACGAAATCAACATGAAATGTAGCTCTTTATCATTTCATAAAAAAATATTAAATATTCCCTAACAGAGTTAACTGCTCTTGCTTTCTTTTATCTTTTCATTGTATTTCTTGAATAATTTTTTACTGTTGCTCAAGCTGAACTGAAAATAAGACTTCTTTTTGGGTTCTGAAGAGTTAAGCCACATTCTCTTTGAATATTTATGTCCTAGTAGCAGTTGATTCTCTTCCTTCTCCACTGCCTTGTGGGTTTGACTTTTTAGTCAGAGGCTAGTAGAGACAACCGTACACAAACCGACGGAAAGCAACGGGAAACTACTGTTGTATTATCCCTTGTATAATCATGAATCAAAACAACAAAGTAAAACATGAGGAAATTATCAAAATGTTAGAAAGCATCAACATTGATGGTAAAGACTTGAGGATAATAAAGAACATGTACTGGCAACAAATTAAGAATTAGCCACCAAATAGGAACGTTTCACCAAGTAAAAAAGGTTGTCAGGCAGGGATGTGTGCTGTCACTGGATCTGTTCCATCTGTACAGTGAAAATATAATTAGATCTCTCGAGGGCATGCCAGGAATATCACTTGGCGGACATAATATAAATAACTTGAGATATGCTGATGATACAGTCTTAATAGTAAAAAGTGAAAAGGAGCTGCAGGAAATAGTTGATACAATAGTGACAGAAAGTGAAAATAAAGGCCTCAGTAGCAAAAAGACAGAAGTAATGGTCATCTCAAAGAAAAGGGCTTCCCCAGAGTGCACTATTAAAGTAAACGAAGCAGTTTTAAAACAAGTCAATAGATTACAAAACCTGGTCACATTAATAACAATGGAGGGAAGATGCATCTCAGAAGTGAAGTGCAGAATAGCTCAGGCAAAAGCAGCATTCTATAAAATGAAGAGTATTTTATGCAACAATTCTCTGTCATTGGAAGTAAGAAAGAGAGTTATTCAGTGTTATATAGAACCAATCCTGACATATGGGAGTGAGTCATGGACAATTAGTAAACAAGTAAGGAAGGCACTAGAGGCCACAGATGTGGTTTTACAGAAGAATGTTAAAAATACCATAGACAGCCAAAAAGAGTAATGAGGATGTCTTGAAAGAGGCCAATGCGCAAAGGAAACTTATTTCACAAGTTAGAAAGAAGCAATCCACTTTTTTTGGGCATGTTATGAGAAGAGGAAAGCTGGAATATATCGTAACAACAGGTAAGATTGAAGGAAAAAGAGAAGGGGAAGACAAAGAGAGCAAATACTGGACAGTTTGACATTGTGACATGGAAAGAAGTCAACAACAGAATTGATAAATTGTACTGGAGACAGGAAGTTGTGGAGAGGCATGATTTCCTACGCCACTAGACATTGTACTTGAAGAAGAAGAAGCAGTTGATGTTTTTGAACACCTGTTTTCTGCTGACATTTGCCATCTTGGAACAGTTATTTATAGCAACAGTTGTAATCTTTGAGTAATTTAAGTTTTCTGTCTTTGATTAATAATTTTCTATTCACAGAAGCTGTGTCAGATGCTGAATTTGTTTTTCTAAAAGTTCAGTAGATAAATTGATTCTTAGCATTTAATCCTCTCTTCCACTGCATACATTCTCACAAAGACATTCAAACTACATTTCAGATTCAACTCAGGAAGATGTGTATGGTCTAGAAGCTCAGATTTCCCACAAAGTGAGATTTATCAATGAAAACATACCTCCAGATGTCTCCCTTATACTTATTGGACACTCCATTGGCTGCTATATCATTCTGAATATGTTAAACCACTTGACCGCCAATCAAGTACTGCATTGTTTTTTATTATTTCCTACCATTGAACGAATGGCTGTGTCTCCAAATGGACAGATGATGACACCAGTTTTACGCCATTTTCGCTGGCTCGTTGTCATGGCAGCTTTGTTCTTCAGTATCGTGCCAAGAAGCTGCCGTCTTAGACTCATCCAGTGGTGGTTCGGAAGAGTAAATTATCCCAATTGCATTCAAGAGGCAGTTTTAGAGACCCTATCTCCGTGGACAGCAAATTATATGACATACTTAGGCAAATTAGAAATGAACAAGGTTACAGAGCTTCCTAAAAGCCTTTTGCACAAACACTTTAATAAGTTAAGCTTCTACTATGGCGCATGTGATCATTGGACACCGAAGCAGTACTATAATGATCTCATCAAAGAGTTTCCTAAAGCGGATGTACGTTTATGTGATTTGAATATAAAACATGCTTTTGTACTTGAAACTCGGGAAGGGCGAGATATGGCCAAGATTGTCTGGTTGTGGGCTCAGTCACGCTGCCCCAGTGTAATGTCATGTATGAGGATTGATAGCAATGAAAAGACATGAGAATTCAATGACTGAGGCAGTCTGACACATGTTTTAGACATTATAGATTTTCTCTTGATGTAAAGAAGCAGAGATTTTTGTTTCTTCAGATTCTGGGAATGCAGAGGATAGCTACAATAAAATTGTATAAACAAATTGTTGTTTACGTTTTGAAAGGTGTAACGGAATGAGACCCACACACATACAAACACACCAGCATGCTACATAGTTGCGAAAGCCTTCGAGCAGAACTTGCATAAAAATTTTAGAAACCGACTTTTATAAGAAAGAAAATCTGATGTAACTTAATCTTTACACTGATCTGAGTAATTTATTAAAAAAGCGCTAGTTTAATTAAATCTTAACTCTTAGAGGACGAGAGGCCAATATTCAGGGCTGCTTTTCAAAGTTGCTTGTAACAGTAGGTGAGTTTTCATTTGTTTGTTTTTTGGCAGACTTGAGATATGAGTGCGTGTCTTGAGTGACGGGGTCTTCATTTAACCTAATACATTCAAGATATGAGTGGTTAAGTGGGTCAAAATTAAGCTTTCTTACAAATGGTGATGATTTTTTGATAATTAACACATTAACTACCGCGAGCCGGTAGAACCGGCTTTTTAAATCCTATCATTTGGACCACGAGCTGCTCAGAGCGTTGATCTAATTTTAGTAATAAAACGAATGAAAAATGTACTGAAACTCTTTCTGATCTGGTTCGAGATTTTAAGTTGCCACCGGAAAACAAATTCTCAAAGCATGGTTGTTGTAGAACACTGGGAAATTGATATTATGTTCATATTTTTCAGTGTTTTGGGTTAGTTGCCAAATCGTGTAAAACTGTTTACCGTGGCAACTAGTGATAGGACCACAAAAAATGCTTGTACATCTCGTCTAACGATTGAATAGGCTAGAAACTTGTTTCAACAATTGACTATAGATCTAGCGACAAGGACAAGAGTGAAAACGGTGTGCACATTGATTGAAATGGCGATTTTGATAGAGATGGGGCGCAAGCAGTTATAATTGTGAAAATATTGCAAGTCCTCGGCCATCGGATGGCCATTAAATAGCAACAACCTCTATTAGAGTTACAAATGGTGCTTATTGTAATAGTACATTCATTTATCTTTAAAATGACATGTAATTCATAAAAATCTGTAAACAATTACGAAAACTACAGCTTACTTTGCGTAAACACCTACAGGATGAAACTGGGAAAAAAAATTTAATTCGGCCTCAGTGTTTTTCAATTCGGTAGTTAATGTGTTAAAGAAATATAAAATTTAAGATTAGTTGCTTTTCACTACCTTACTTACTTACTTAGTCATTCCTCTTCTAACCTGGGGTGTAGAGGTTTGCCAGAGGGAGCACCATACTATCCTATCGGCTGTTCTTCACTACCTAATATCACAGATACCGTAAAATCTTGCGTATAATATGCACTCGTGTATAATACGCATGCTTGATTTAGCCCAAAATTTTCAGGTAAAATGGAAATTCGTGTATAACACGCACCATAATTTTTCAAGATTTTATTTTATGAAACATTTGTTACAAAACTGAAAGAAGATGGAAGATGCTGCGCGATAGTAGTTCTTCGACGAATTGAAAGACCATGTCGCTTCATAAAACGAACTGCCCATCCATATGACGCTTTAAATGTTGTTGTGCCTGTACGAGATTTTTTAAGTTCCAGAGCTTTAAGTCGGATTTCAATGCATGAAACACCGATGCCTTGTTGCCTTCTATCCACTACCCACTCCAATAATGTTTTTTCTAGGTCTGGAAGATCTGGTGGTGACCCACGATTCACCTTTTTCTTACTAGGCAACACTTGCAGCGCCTCTTTGTTTTTTCGCCATAATCAAATGTTGCACTCGTTAATGGAAAAATGTCGACTTGCTGCCCGATTGCCGTTAGATTCTGCGTATTTTACCACTAAGAGCTTTTCTGCTGCAGTACATTTTCTCGAATTCATTTTTAGGGCTCAAATGACAAACTTCACAACCAAGCTTAATATCAAAACAGATTGAAGACCAAGAGTGCGAAATGCGTTTTGCAACAATGTCTGACACATAAGAAAACACATGGCACATTCAATTTTGCGCCATTTTCACTGTCAAATTGTGACAAAAACTTGACAGACTTTCCAATGTAGGTTACTTTTGATATCGAAAATTACGTATTTTTTAGTACTCGTATAATACGCACCCGAGTTATAGCGGACAAAAATGAGTAAAAATTGTGCGTATTATACGCGAGATTTTACGGTACATACATTTAGTAAAAGTTTATATATGTAATCTATATATGGTTATATATAACCATATGAGAAGAATAGGACACACATTGAGGAAACCCTGTTGATAGCATTACTAAGCAGTCCTTGTTCTGGAATCCCCCAGAGTAAGAGAAGTAGAGGTAGACAGAAAAACACATGGAGAAGAGAACTGGAAACAGAACTGAAAATGATGAGGTAGACATTGAGCTGATAGCACATGGCAGGACTTGGCATACATTTTTGAAGGCCTATGCTCCTTAGGAAGCTGAAGGGTAATGAATGAATTAATGTAATCCTATATAGAGGTTGAGCCGCGGTAGTGCAGTGGTTAGTGCACTGACTTCATAGCTCGGTGGTCCATGGTTCAATCCCCAATTGAGGTGGGATTTTTTAGACTGCAAACAGCTCCGGAGTCGACCCAGCCTCATGAATTGGGCACCATAGCAACTCTGGGAAGGTTAAAGCGGCCGGCGTGATGCTGACCACATTACTCCTAGTGTGTTGATGGTCAAGAAAATATGGGCTTAACACCATATTCCCAATATGCCTCAATAGGCGTGTAACGGGATCCTATATAGAAGTATAGGTGCTTAACACTAAACCAATATATCATGCACTTTCCTGCATTTTGCCACACGTTAAAAAAAAAAATACATAAAATAAATTAACTTTAAAATGACTCAATAAAATCATAATATTGGAATTGCACATAGTAACAGCCTTTCATATTGAGATATAACTTTTGTAAAATGAGTAAACAAAGCAATTTTTCTGCTTTTAATGTCTTCTTTAAGAAAATGTAAGAGAAGAAGAGGAAATTTTTTTGTTAATGAAAGGTATAAACACCAACACAGCATAGTCAGACAACATTTATATAAACAGCAAATAAATATGAAATATAAGTAGTGTGCTAAATGAGGCGAAACATGTCTTTTTCTGCATTTTGACATTCTGTTAATAAATTTAGTGGGGGAAAAAAGCAGTATGGAGAAATTACTTTTTAGTTTTTTTTCTCCAGTTCTGGCAGAATGTTTAATGTATTTCTGCCCTTTTCCTGCTAAATTGTTTCAGTTTATGAAATGCTGCTTTTGCCTGGGCTGTTCTTTTCACCCGTGAGATGCACCTTCTACCTGATATACCCAGGTATTTGAATCTGTTCACTGATATCAACACAATCCCATTTACTTTGATGGTGCATTCAGGAGAATACCAATATTTCCTATTAATAGGTATTGTCAGTGACGCGTATAGGCATGACTATCTACAGTTTTGTTTTGAGATGACCATTATTTCTGTCTTTTTGCTGTTTAAGCTGTTTATTTTTGCTTTGTTGTCACTACTGTGTCAGTTCTTTCCTGTAACTATTTTGCACTTTTTGCTATTAAGACTATATTATCTCAGTTTGTTTATATTATGTCCGCTAACTGATATTCCTGGCATATCTTCTGCGGATCTCACTAAATTTTCACTGTACAGAGAAAACAGATTAGGTGACCGCACATATTCCTGCCTAACACCCTGTTTAATCTACAGAACCTTCCTGTTTGGTTGCCACTTATTATTGCATCCGTATTGCCAGCATTATGTTCTTTATTAGTCTCAGGTATTTGCCACAGATGTTTATTCTTTTCTAACATTTTGATAATGTTCTTGTGTTTCATCTCATCTCATCTCATAATCAGAACCTCATCTACCCCGTAAGACGAGGTGTAGAGGTGACCCAAAGAGCACAAGGCTCTTGTTAAATGCCTTAGATAATGTATAAATCACAAGTATAAATCAGATTTTACTTTTCTGTTAATGTTCTTATAACTTTTGTGATATTGTTTATGCTTTTGCCATAAACAAAAACCACACTGCTCATCACCATTTTCTGTATTTTTCCAACTTGTCACTCTTCTCATGATAATTCTTAGTAGTATTTTGGTCACTTACGGATGTGAGTCCTGGACAATAACTATAACCCATAAGAGCCAGCTTCAAACCTCAGAAATTAGGTATTTGAGTAAGGTGGTCCAAGTGACAAGAAAGGATAAGATCTGCAACCCAGCCTCTGCAGACTTGACTGCAACCGTCCCAGCTGCAATGGTTTGGCCATGTCTGCAGAATAGGAGAAGTCTGGCTACCATGACAAACATAAGAAACCAAGAGCCAAGGATCCAGATAACCAGGGCGACCCAATGTTCACAGGGAGGACAACATCTGATAATCCTTCTCTGAAGGACTGAAGACAGGACTGGAACCAGGGAAAAAAGAAAACAGCTGATATGAGAGCATGGCGCTCTCTCTGGGTAACCTCTATACTTCACGGCAGAAGAGAAATGTAAGTTAGTTAGTATTTTGGTCACAGGGGTCATAAGATTAATCGTTTGGTGGCCTTCGAATTCAGTGGCACCAGGTTTCTTTAGTAAAGCTACAAATATAGATTTGAATCTAATCTATATTTTTGAATGTCTATCAGTTTGTCCCCTACAGAAACAGGGAATGCAATTAAACATTAATTGAATTTTTTTCCCTTAACATTAATTTTGGATCAATATATAGATTTCCCATTTAAAAAAAAAAAAAAAAAAGATTCAGCTTAATCAGGGGTCAAAATTTTTTTGGTTCGTCTACTTTTAGAGTCTTCATTATAGCACACAGCAAGGAACATCAGATGACATTCTACTTAGAAACTGTGAAGTTGGTGACCCACTAGCACTAAGGATGAAATACAGAGATGATCTTACAGAAGATTTTAAACATCAGGCACAGTTAATATATCCTGAAATGGAAGCTGGTTACAGTGATGACATTTACAATACAGCTTTAATAGCCATAGAAGATAAGGTTATTTCCATGGACGGGGAGGAACTGGATACTTTTGGTCTCCCTCAAACTGGAGGAGGTACACTGGAGGAAACAGTTGGAGTAGATGTGCTAGAGGTGAAAGGTATAGTGGAGGAAATGATTGAAATAAGTGTGCTCAGAGTGAGAGGTATAAGGAAGGACATGATTGGGGTAGATGTCCTGGGAGTGAGAGGTATAGAGAAGGACATGATTGGAGTAGATATGCTGGATGTGGGAGGTACAATGGAGGACATGACTAGCGTAGATATGCTGGAGGAAAGAGGAACAATGGAGGGCATGATTGGAGTGGGTGTGCTGGGAGTGAGAGGTATTGCGGAGAACATGATTGGAGTAGTTGTGCAGGAGGTGAGAGGTATGGTGGAAGACATGATTAGAGAAGATGTGCTGGAGGTGAGAGGTATGGTGGAGGACATGATTGAATTAGATGTGGTCGTAAGAGGTACAATGAAGAACATGATTGGAGTAGATATGCTGGAGGTGAGATGTATAATGTATATGTGCTTGAGTTGAGATGTATAATGTAGATTGTGCTGGAGGTGAGATGTATAATGTAGATTGTGCTGGAGGTGAGATGTATAGTTATCATTTGGTTAATCCGAGAATTAACTGTGGAGGGTTGGTCCTGGTTGCTCAGATATTAATAGTGGCTCAGAAGGATATATTAAAAGTTGTTACTTTTTTTTACTCAGGCTATGCCAGGTATATCTGCTAGTATTTAATAAGAAAATACTATCTAAAGTAACTTCGTTCAGAATAAACATAATGAGTTCCAAGCAACAGCATTAGCCTTCTAAACATGCTGCAGATGATGAAAGATTAAGATGCTGACTTCACTTTTTCCCCTGTAAAATTTTGTTACCATAAGTAGTACTAATAAATGTACATTGATTCTTTCCATTGCCCTGTTAGCGTTTTCTAATTTTCTATCCTGCACAAATGTTCTGATACTCCAAGTTTCTGTGGTCAAGGTATCTTTAATTTTAATTTGCTTCCAGCAGTTTGATGGTCAGGTATCACCAGTAAAACATGATGCTCCCTACTGGGCAAGGTGGTTTCCATGTAGCCCTATTAACATCATTCTGATTCCTATGGAAGTTGGTTGGATTTATGGCTGTACTATGGCCAATATGATGGTGGTTTTCTCTTCGCCATTCGTCAGTTTGTGTGGAGAAATTCCCTACTAGCCTGTGACTAAAAAAGTATCACCCATAAGGCAGTGGGGAGCACCTCCATCTTGCTTGCTGCTCGGTGTAGTTGCCAGGGTTCTCTGATGAGACAAAGAAAGAATAAGACTACTGCTGTCTCTGGCATGTCGTACAAGACGACTAATATGAGGTTTGTGCGAGAGGCTGGCAGCCTCATCATGTAAAACAAATTGCTACATAAACCACTTATGCAAGGATCATCTGAATACTTGGAGCAGGCTTCCTGTAAAGGAACCAGCTGCAGTTGTGACTGCATGCTCCATAAGGAGCAAAAAGAAAAATGATGATCTTGCTGGCTGTCATTTCACAAAAGCTTCAGAAATGTTTTTTTTTTAAATAGTTGCCCCCTTACAGCTCCTACCCTACCTTGTTCTCAGTGACAACCACTTTGTTTTGGCATGAAGCTGTGTAGCAGTTCGCTGTTTTAATACTTAGATGGTATGGGTGGGTTCACAGATGCCAAGGCCGCTGAGCCTTCGTTACAAAATCACACTTCTCGCTGTGTTCGGGGCCGTCGTACATAGTGGTGTGTTGTTTAACCAAAATGTTTCTAAGGTAGCGTTGTGCGTAGTTTTTTTCAATATATAAACTGGTTAACAGAACCTGAACCTTTTTTGCATCTTTCGTGGTTTCTTGTAATCAGTAATTCAATTAATTCTTTTAGGGACAGTAGTGCAGTAATCAACGTGGTAGTCGAACACAGTTTTCATTTAACAACGTGGATCGAGAAAAAAAGCAAAACAAAAGTCAACCAGTTGAACAAAAAAAAAAATGAAGTTGTTCTTCAATGGATGACAGAGTGCTTAACTTTTCTTTCCGGTGAATATGTCCTTTGTTAGTTGTCTTTCTTCCTTTTATTTATATATAAAATTCATCCTTTATGGAAACACGTCGTATGGTGAGTTTCATTTTGTTCTGCCATGTTGTGGCGATTTTAATCAATCGAAGTATTTGCTGCCCTTTGGTCTCTATATTGTCATATCGATCCCTTTTTGTCTTGTCAATTCATCAACCTAGGTCCAAAATCGTACCTGACAATATCTACCAAGTGTTAATTGTCTAAAAACACGATGCCCAAAAGTATACGGGCTGGAAGTTAGCCTTCCATACTTACTGGCAGAATATAAAAACTGTTTTTAGTCAAGGTGATTGGCTATAAAATCAGCAGTTGCCGGAGTCTGCCATAGATTTTGAGACTCCCCTTGATGTAAGGGAGCTACTTATAAAATGCCCCTTCATGATGAAAAATCTGAACCAATAATCTTGTTCAGTGACCGACAACATCGATCTATGGGAAGCCGCGTCATTTTTACGTTTTTTTTATACTCTTTTTTTATACTCAAAGCGTGTCGCCCCCCCCCCCCCCCCCAACGGGCAGTTAGTTTTTTTTTTAGCAAAACCCAAAACCCCCTTTTTGGTGAAACTGCATCGAGGTTATTACACAAACCGCCAATGACGTCATACAGAATGCTTTTAGAAAGGAAAATATGCTGCGACAACTGTTTACTCAGAATTCATAGCTAATCTTTGTATCTAAAGACTATTCAACCACCCGCTACCCAAATGACAAACTCATAGAAGGACATGCTCATTCCCCAGGTAGTTCTGTTAATGAAAGTGTAAAAAAAAAATTTCTTGAAAGTAATAGGTAGTCCCATAGCAGATACTGCCATAAGGGAGTGAAGTGTTAGAGACCACTATGCTAGGTCCAGCATGGAGAGGTGAGGTGACTAGTTCCCTTCCTCGCTGCCTTTTCCTTCCCTAACTCAAGTCAGGTACCCATTACCGTAAAAGACCAACACTTCTTGAAAGTATGGTACATTAATATCTATATCCTTTTATAACCTACTCTCATCTTTTATTTGATAACAGTGCACTCATGTCATCAATAGACAGATAGATTTTTACACACACACTTCACATTCTTTTTGTTCGTTTATTGAATATCATCTTAAACAAAATAATTGACATGGAACATTTTTATAATAGAAAATATGAAAGAAAAAGCATTCAGAATGCTAGTGCAAAACATTAACAAGTATGGCAAAACGGTTCTCAATGCATAGTTTTATGCCTGTAGGCTTCGACCAGGAGTGGGAGAAAACATTTTTTTTTTTAAAATAACAGAACAGACTTCAAAATTATGGGGGAAAAAAGAGCACCAAGATTTGTATTACACATAATATCACGTATGATCAATGCAAAAATATCATACACAAATGTATTACACAAGTACAAATCATGTCCCTGATACCCAGAAATACTGTATATAATAGGCTTTCATTCAAATATGTATGGCCAAAGCTTTAGTGTCACTAATACCTTCATTCATTCATAACCCTCCACTCCCAAAGGAGCATAGGCCTTCAACAAACACATGCCAAGTCCTCCTGTCATGTGCCATCATCTCAAGTTCTTTCCACATTTTCATAATTTTCACCTCTGTTTCCAGCTCTCTTCTCCATGTGCTCCTTGGTCTACCTCTGCCTCTCTTGCCCTGGGGGTTCCAGAACAAGGACTGCCTTGTAATGCTATCCACAGGTTTCCTCAGTGTGTGTCCTATCCATCGCCATCGTCTTCTTCTCATCTCTTGTTCCACTGGTTCTTGTCATCAGTTCCACGTTGGTAATCTTGTCATACCATTTTAATCCTTCTATTCTATGCAAGCACCCATTTATGAAAGTCTGTAGCTTTTTGGTTGTTGTCTTTGTTGTTCTCTGTGTCTCAGAGCCATACTATAGGACTGACTTCACATTTGAGTTGAAGATTCTTATTTTTGTGTTGGATCCGATTTCTCTTGATCTCCATTTATTTCCCAATGCAATGAAAGCTCCTCTTGCTTTTTGTATTCTTATTTTGATATCATTGTCTGTCTCTCCAATTTTGTCTATATTACTGCCAAGATATGTGTACGATTCTACATCTTGCATTGATGTTTCTTCAAGTTCAACCCTGTTATCATTACCTGCATTAATTCTCATTATTTTTGTCTTCACTAATACCTTAGTCTCCATTAAATGGCATAAACTTTCACTCACGTATATAGCCTAGCATATCATTGATACCCCAGTCTGTATTATACAACATAGACTTTCATTTAACATTTAAATGATGAGAGGTCGTTATTCAGGGTCGATTTTCCCAGGCACTCGTGATAGGAAGCCACTTTTGAGGGCCTGTATATTTGAACATAGCTTTTGTTTTGTTTTATTTTATTAATCCTTATTCAATTTCCTTTACAGTTAGTAATAATAATAGCCACTTCAGTCATAACTGACTATAGAAATGCACCCCTGAGGTGACAGCCCTCAGCTGCTTATTTTCCTGGGGTCTCTTTCGACATTTTCTCCTCTCTTCTGCTTGCCGTGAGAGCTTCTTTTCGCCGAATCTGAGGTGGCGCCGCAGACAGCATCATCACTTGGTGCAATCAGCAGCTTCATCTTCACAGGTTGCTGGATTTATCTTTACAGCTATGCATAACACTGCCATACTTTAAAAAAAAAAAATCTTGACAAGAACCGACCCTCAAACTGTGAAACTATATAAAAACTAAAAGCAACCAAAAATTCCTCAAGTCTGACATGAGAAAACTACCAAATGTATATGTTAAACATGTATGAATGGAGCACAAATCATATTATTGATACCCCAATCTATAATATACAACACAGACTTTTATCCGTGTATGACCAAATCAAAGTTAATATCATTGTTACAACAGTTTACATAATACAACATGGACTCTCATTTAAACATGTATGATGGAAGCACAAATCACATTGACACCCTGTCTACATAATATAATAGACTTCATTAAAACTTATATGACCAAAGCACATGTAATATATGTGATACCCCATTGTACGTTATACATAACAGACTCATTCAAACATGTATGATCAAAGCACAAATAATATCACTGGTACCTTATCTACATTATATAACATAGACTTTCATTCAAACTTATATTACCAGAACACAATATCTGTGATACCCCTATTTCCATTATACAAAACAGACTTCATTTATACATGTATAATCAAAGCACAGATAATTTCCCTTGGACAATTGTTAATATAAAACTTTAGTAATATCTTGATGTCAAGGTAGTTGCTGCATAAACAAAATCTGAGCTGACATGAGAATACATAAGAAAAGATAAATAAATCATGCAGTTTACAGTAACCTTAGTTATGTCAATTATTATGAAACAGCAGTTCAAACATGACTAAGGGAGAGAAACAGATGTGCCTGTTCAACACGTAATGAGTAAGTGGAAATAATGTTGGTGGCATGTTCTTCCTCTCTGTTTTAGGGGAAAGAAGCCCTTTAACAAGCAGAAGAGAAAAGAACATGCCAAAAGTAATACCAGACAAAATAAACAGCTGTGGGGTTTCACCTCAAGGGAGTATCATCCCCAGCTGAGGGCTAGCACCTCAAGGGAGTATCATCTCCAGTTGAGGGCTATCACCTCAATGGCGTATCATCCACAGCTTGAGGGCTATCACCTCAAAGGAGTATCATCCCCAGCTTAAGGGCTATCACCTGAAAGGAGTATCATCCCCAGCTGAGGGCTATCACCTCAAGGGAGTATCATCTCCAGCTGAGGGCTATTACCTCAATGGAGTATCATCTCCAGTTGAGGGCTATCACCTCAAGGGAGTATCATCTCCAGTTGAGGGCTATCACCTCAAAAGAGTATCATCCCCAGCTTGAGGGCTATCACCTCAAGGGAGTATTATCCCCAGCTGAGGGCTATCACCTCAAGGGAGTATCATCTCCAGCT
This sequence comes from Oreohelix idahoensis, assembly GCA_024509875.1. Classification (NCBI taxonomy): domain Eukaryota; kingdom Metazoa; phylum Mollusca; class Gastropoda; order Stylommatophora; family Oreohelicidae; genus Oreohelix; species Oreohelix idahoensis. The sequence goes on along the minus strand of JAMPIV010022325.1, from coordinate 714,261 downwards.
GAGGGCTATCACCTCAATGGAGTTATCATCTCCAGCTGAGGGCTATCACCTCAAGGGAGTATCATCCCCAGCTGAGGGCTATCACCTCAATGGAGTATCATCCCCATAGTCAGTTATGACTGGAGGAGACTACAAATGTTGGTGGGAAGAAAGAGGTACAATGGAAGAAGTTTTTAGGAGGAAAGTTGTTACGGTGTTTTAACGGCGTCGTCTGCTATATTTGGCAGCACGCATTTTTGATGTTAAGAGAATTAATGTAGAATCATTGTTATACTTCATGGTTTAATGAACGCAATCCGCACAGTCGGATTGTGACGCGTGAGCGTTGGTATGGTCACGCGTAGTGACCAATTTAGGGGACCCTTTTGTATTTGACCGTCACGCCATGAAGTCGCATTGTTGAATCCTTCCAGAGTTAGGCTACGTATTGCCGAATTATTATTATTGATGGACGCGCAGGGTCGGTCCATAGTTCCTTAATGGATAATGAAATATAATGTTAGTAGATCAGTGGATGATATATATATATTAAATATTCGTCAAATACACAGGCGTATCATTACCGTCTGACTGGATGACAGCAGAGCGTGTACATCGCCTTTGATGTTCTGACATGAACTTATTTGACTGGAAGAGTGACGGTATCATGGATTCCCATTGACTAATGCAGATGTACATTTCTTATATTGATGAATCACCGTATGATGTTCTTCACATGTCTTGTCAAATAAATGTATATATTGGACTCAGTATGAAAGACTTACCGCATTCGTCATTCGACTTGAAGGTTGGCCTGCATGCCATCTTATATTGATTGTATTCGCATTATACTTAAACTAATCTTCTATGAGGAAGACTTCTAACATATATTTATGAAGAATGGTATTCGCACTGAACAAACAATGAAGTGCCAACGACTACGATACAGACCAGACAATATCTCAATTACATCTTTAATAATTGTCTGAGTACGAACCCACGTACGGACACATATAATCAAGTGATCTGTGATCAAACTGATAGTCCGCATAAACGCAACTGCGATATCAACCACGCTTCTGTATCAAAAGAGGATGACAGAAAGACACATAATGTTTAAAACGAAAGCTCAGCTGAGGTGGAGAAAGTGGGAAAAGATAACTGATGCAGGTATAAAGGATTTTCACGCCTGCATTTAATTTTTTCTGTGTTTTTTTGTTGTTCAATAATTTTTGGCATGGCGCACCGCATTCAACCTAGACACAGGTTCTGTCGGTTATATAAAGGCACATGTCCAAATATGACTTTTTGGTTTGGTTAGCTGTCTGATGAAGCTCAAAGAGATGGAGTAAACTAAGTTAAACAAGTGTCATAAGAAGCGACTGATATGAGGTTACGTGTGGGCTGGTAACCTCATCATGTAAAACAGTTACAGAATCACTACTGCAAGAGTACATGAATACTTTGTTGCAGGCTTCCTGCAAGGGAGGTCATGCTGCAGTGGTGGTTCTATGTTTTGTAAAGAGTTAAAATGAAAATGATGAAGTTAAGACTTTAGCTATGCTGTAATACTGATAAAGGTAAACAGGTAAAGGATCCTGTTACACGCCCCATTGAGGCATATATTTTCTTAACCATCGGCACACTAGGGGTGATGTGGTCAGCATCACGCCGGCCACCTTAACCTTCCCAGAGTTGCTCTGGTACCCAATTCATGAGGCTGGGTCGACCCTGGAGCCATTTGCGGTCTAAAAAATCCCACCTCAACTGGGGATTGACCATGGACCACTAAGCTAGGAAGCCACTACACTACCGCAGCTCCAATAATGATAAAAGGCTATTTTAAAAAAACCAGTATTGCTGAAGTTAGTTCCAACATGTACAAACCTGACAATATATTTAAATGTAATTATCCAGTCATCACTACAAATCAATTAATCTCCATTAAAATTACTCTTTAGCTAAAACAGGGTTGCTTAACCTGTGGTCCACGAATGGATTCTAGTGGACCTGTGTACATAATTTTGCTATGTGAATTGAACTAGAGTCAGTAGAAACTGAGACTATAGATTCAAGACATAAGCTTCTGCAAGTCATAAAAACATAATATGACTGACACAATAACTTCGTGATAAAATATTCTAAATTTGAAGTTAATCTGAAATGTTTCAGTAGTTAAATGCAGATACAAGGCCTCTGACAACCGGATTAAGTCATCACATATAGCAGGAATTGCTGACATCTCAATATTGTAAAATTTGTACACTTTTCTTTTAATAAAACATTTACCGATTTTGTATTTGCTATTATCAACACATACCTCATAATGATGCTTCATTCTTAGTAAGTCTTTAAACAAATTATAGTTCAAAATTTTTTAATAGAACAATTAAAGCCACATACCCACACATAAACACACAGGCATGCATGTGCTCACACACTTTACAATCTTTTATTTACATGAGTTCTGTGTACCTGAATGCAAAGTTCTGTGACTAGATTATTTAGCACTCTGAATTTTATTTACATGCCCATTTCAAAATTATTTTGTTAGGGTATTTTTTAAAAAATTGACAATCATCAAGTATATTCAAACCGAGTTTCTGATTAGCAGAGTGGTTAGACCGCTTGCATCTCACTGCAAAGGTTACAGGATCAAATCATGGTAGCATCATGCCAGTCTATGCAGCTGTAAAAGGGTACTTGACTCAGCTTGTGAGTGGGGGAAGGCAAAGGTAGCGAGGAAAGGAACTGGTCGCCCCTCCTCATAAAGCTGGACTTTGTACAGATGAAGTCTAATACTTCACCCCCCCCCCAATCATTATCTGTTATGAGACTACCTTCACCTTTTATATTCAAACCAGCAACCATATTGTGTGTGTTAGATGTGTATAAAACCCATACTCTGGGTATTAACCTCGAGGCTGTTTGACCAACCGACAAGTTCTGTACACACTATCTTTTGTCCAATAACAGCATGCTATATCAAAGTGATGCTCTCTGAACCACTATATTTTCCCTGGATTTATTTCATATGGATAGTATTTCAAACACATTATTTAAGTGCCCAGTCAGTTTTACCACCGCTTGTTGGTGTAAATTAATAAAATAATTAAAGCCTGCTTTGCTAATTATAACATCATTAATACGATTTTCAGGCACTGATGCCTAACTGAATTGATAATAATACATGTTTATTAATATTGTGTGAATTTAATATAGTAATAATGAGTTTTAACACATTAACTACCGCGAGCCGGTGGGACCGGCTTTTGAAATCCTATCATTTGGACCGCAAGCCGCTCACAGCGTCGATCTATTTTTAGTAATAAAACGAATAAAAATGTACTGAAACACTTTCTGATCTGGTTTGAGATTTTAAATTGCCACCGGAAAACAAATTCCCAAAGCATGGTTGTTGTAGAACACTTGAAAATTGATATTATGTTCATATTTTTCAGCGTTTTGGGTTAGTTACCAAATCCTGTAAAACTGTTTACCGTGGCAACTAGTGATAAGACCACAAAAAATGCTTGTACATCTTGTCTAACGGCTGAATAGGCTAGAAACTTGTTTCAACAATTGACTGATAGATCTAGCGATGAAGACAAAAGTGAAAACGGTGTGCACATTGATTGAAATAGTGATTTTGATAGAGATGGGGCGCAAACAGTTATAACTGTGAAAATATTGCAAGTCCTCGGCCATCTGAGGGCCGTTAAATAGCAACAACCTCTATTAGAGTTACTAATGGTACTTATTGTAATAGTACATTAATTTATCTTTAAAATGACGTAATTCATAAAAATCTGTAAACAATTACAAAAAATACAGGTTACTTTGAGCAAACACCTACAGGAAGAAAATGGGAAAAAAATTTAATTCGGCCACAGTGTGTTTTTCAATTCGGTAGTTAATGTGTTAAGTGTGCCTTACCATAAGTGTTTGTGTTAGACCTACTGACAGTACAGAATGTCCATGGCATTGGAATAAAAACTGGACCAAGGCTTTGGCAACTTTAGGACTCAGGATATGGTTGAAGAGGAATGGGAAATTCAAGGAGTCTTCATCACAAAGTTTATAATTATTTTTACTTAATTAAATACAAGTTTATTATGATTGACAAGCCAAGAAAATATATTCATTCATCACCTTTCAACTCCCCAAGGAGCATAGGCCTTCAACAAGCTTACGCCAAGTCTTCCTGTCCGGTGCCATCAGCTCAAGGTCTTTCCTTGTCTTCATAACAGATTTCCTCAATGTGTGTCCTATCCGTCTCCAGAGTCTTCTTCTTTCCACTACCGCTTGTCTAGTTCTTGACATCAGTTCCACATTAGCGATCTTGTCATACCAAATATCATATGTTAAGCATCATTTATGTTTTTTTCTGGAGTGCCAGAACTTGTCTGACTATTTCATATGTATCAGCACATTAACAAAGGCTTACTTTACATATGTGCCCCATATAGTTCCTGGGGTTTCTGAAGAGGCAAAGAAAGAATAGGCCTACTGCGTCATCAGGCACGTCGTACAAGGTGACTAATATGAGGATGTGCATGGGAGGGGGAGGCTGGCAACCTCATCATGTTAAACAAATTGCCACAGAAGCCATCAAAAGTAAAAGTCTGACTGCCTGGTGCAGAATTTCTGCAAGGAGAACATCTGTAGTGGTAGCTTCATGCTCTGTAAGGGGAACATCTGTAGTGGTAGCTTCATGCTCTGTAAGAGGCGCAAAGGGAAATGATGACTTTACATATGTATGTGTTCATGAGGACTAGGAGTTAAATAAAATACGATGATACTGTTAAGGCTGTTTTATTATCACTCATATTAAGGCTGTTTTATTATCACCACGAGTACTTTACTAATGTAATAGTTCATATATATCAAATAAAGTTAATGATATTCATGGCAGATTTTCAAAACTTCACAAAATCTCTTCATTAAGTTTCAGCCTTGCTTGGTTTGGTCTGGTTTTTAAGGACTATCTTCATTGCACACGGACAACTCCATCAGTGCTCCCATCTCCTCTCTTAGATCACACAAGGAGGATCTCAGCACAGTGCATGAACTTTGTAGCACCGGCGAGAATCCCAATGTGTGAATATAGGAATCACACATTCTATTAATATATTTGGTGGTTAGGCTTCTAATTTTTAAATTTTGTCAATGTAGCGGCCTTATGGCCTACTCTTAATGATTTCCAACTGCCATGGGATTTTTAACGTGCGCAACTTGTACACGGGGCCTCCTATTTTTTGCCCTTATCTGAGAAGGCTAGGCATCTGATCTCACTACCCATGAGACCAGGGTGAGTATGATATGATTAGGACCACTGGGTCAGAAAAAAAATTTCCATTAATTATATTCACTCTACTGGGAATCGAACTTGGTACCTCTAGAATTAGAGGTGGACACCAATATTGGTTACAACACGAAAAAAACCTTTACTCATCAACTGCTTAAAACTATAATGGAAAACTTTTAGGGGAGCTGAAATGTTAAATTAAACAGGTTTTTTAAGATACCTATTTGCCACACCACTCTTTAGTCTGATGCACATTGTGATATTAGCCTGAAAACGATTCAATCACACTGTATACTTATGAAGGTACTATATAATTTATATGTGTATGCTATAGTCTAGGAGAAGCCAAGCTTTCCTTCACTGTTAGTTCTCCATGTAGACACCTGCTTCCTTAACGGAGCCTCGTGTGTTCTTGAAAAACTGGCAGGGAAAAAAAGTGAAAAGAAGAAAAACAAAAGAACTCAATATAAATGGTTGGAAAAGATTGAAAGAAAAAATAATATGTGAAAAGACAGACAAGAAAAACAAACATTCAACAACATTAATGACACGAAAAAAAATTTTTTTAAGTCCTTACATCTCTTTAACATTTGTCTTTAAAATCTGTGAAGAAGTTGTGTCTTATATCCATGTTCTCTGTTTTTTTTTTATTGAAATAATATCTTAGAATAAACATTTGGTTACTGTGGAGTATGTCTTTCTGAAACCTGTCTTGTACTTCCAAGTACCTCCTCTGCATGATTGTATTCAGCTACAGATAAAGTTTGATAATATGTTACAGCATATTTTAAGTCCTGGTTTTTTATTGTTGGTTTCCATCGTTCGTTTTTGTCAAACTTTTTGAAAAGGATATTAACAGTGATTCTTTTTTGAAAATGACATTAACTTGATTAAATCTGTTCTTCAGGTATGTTTTTTTTTTCTATTTTCATGTTTTTTTATAAGCAAGAAACCTAACTGCTTCAAATACAGGTGTCATTATGGTACAAATATGTAACAACTTTATCCTTGGTTAAGGCAGAACCTCTGTTAATCTAAATTTACTTAGTAAAGGTATCCATTATTATTCCTACTTTTTTGCCATACTTTCTGGTGGGCTTACCTAGAAACCCAAGAACATGCAAGAATACCGGACATCAATCCTGAGATGACTTGGAGAAGATGAAATGATCATGTAACATACATGAAAAGTATGTGGAGAGGGGGAACATGCTCCATGGGCAACAGCTTGATCTCCATATTACTGTGCACAAGCTCGCGCCCTGGAGAGGATATTTTCTATGGGCAACTGGCAGATGGCAAAAGAACAGTCAGGTGACCACAGCTAAGGTTCAAAGATGTGTACAAGAGAGACATGAAGTCACTGGACATAAATCCAGCAACCTGGGAGGATGAAGCTGCCGATTGCACCAAGTGGCGATGCTCCCCATGGTGCCACCTCAGACTGGGTGAAAAGAAGCGATCAGAGTCAGATATGACTGAAGGTGGCTACTACTACTATCATACATGACAAGAGATAGATGGCTATATAATGGACTGGACTCCACACAGGAAAATGCAGGAGCCCATCATTTCCTTTTTGCTCCCTATGGAGCTTGGAGACACCACTGCAACTGGTCCCCTGGACGCTTGCACCAAAAACATCTTACAATAGTGGTTTCTGAAGCAATTAGTTACACACCAGGAGCTAGCCAGTCTCATGCACAATCTCATATTAGTCACCTCTTAAGGAAAAAGCACATGCAGACAGACATTTGAGGTAAAACTTTAAAAAAGAAAGCAAGGGAGAAGAGAGGCTAGAACTGGACTGGCTATGTCATCTTTGCTTTTATCATATTAACCTCCTCTGAAGGTAGTTCCTGAGGGTCTCGGAGAAGAAAGAATAAAACCACTTTCTCATGCATGCCATAAGAGGCACCTAAGATGAGGTTACACGTGAGGTTGGCTACCTCATTAAGTAAATCAGAAAGATTATAGAAACCACCGCTACAAAAGCATGGGGGCTTTGAAAGCAGGCTTCCTGCAAGGCGTTTACCTGTGGTGGGGGCTCCATGTTCCACAAGGAACAAAAAAAGAAATAATGAATAAATTATTATTTTTAATGTAAAACTTTTGCATCGTTTTGGCGAGGCGCGCCCCGTTCAACCTAGTCGGTTATATTAGGGCGCATCATCTCAACCCATAACCCGTCGTGGGTCGTAGGGGTGCCATGGTGGAAGCATCAGCAGACAGGGTCCTCCACTGCTCTCTATTCCATACCTGTCAACCTGTACGAATTTTTCGTACAATGTACGGATTTTTTATACTTTTAGCAGTGTACGGCCGTACAGACTCATTGTACGGATTTTTCTCCCTCACCCCCCCCCCCAAAAAAAATTTTTTTTTTTTTTTTTTTTTAAAAAATTCTACAAATATTTTCCAACCCAAGTTTTTTAAAACTTTAAATCAGAAAATATTTTCTAGCCCAGGTTTTTTTTTTAAACCAATTTTTTTTTATTTTTAATTCCGGGAATCTTGGCGTCCGTTTTTAAACTGAGGTCTATCCCAGCAACCAATCAAATCCTTTTATACCCAACAAATTGGCAAAAACTTTGAATTCGGCCTCAAACACTTTCGGTTTTCAGCGTGACATGATGTATTTTTAAAGTTATCTGTTATCAATGAACACGCTTGCTTGCCACCACACTTCGACGCCATTTTGTTTAAAAAAGTTAAGTACTTATAACTTGGTTAAATATTGCTGTTGTTTTGCTTTGTTGCAATTTAATCGCTGTCTTAATCTTTCCAGTTATATCTTGCCCTTCAATATATTTCCGATAAATTGTCATAATATTCAGTGTAGGCCATACATAACTAGAAAAAAAAGTTTGTTTGCGTTGAGTAGGCCTACTTTATTCCAGCGCTCGAGATTCGCTGCTTTATTTTTTAATAAAGTGGCAATCTGTTATCACTGGTCTAGGCTACCAAAAGCTTGTAGGTCATGGTAAGTTTCAGGTCGAATGGGTTAAACTCTTCCCTGGCATTGTAGATGCATCCAAGTTAGGATCAACAACCAAGTCATCATTCAGCGACTGCTGACACTACCTCACAGCAATGCTGACTGCGAAAGATCATTTTCAATGATGAAAAAAATCCACACAGACTGCAGGAGGTCCAAGAATGCGGACACACTCACTCCTATTTTACAGTGTAAGATTAACATTGATACATGCTGTGCAGACTTTAAGCCCACAAATGCAATTCTGCAAAGTGCTAAAATCGCATGTGTTGATTATAATACAAAACACTGTGCATCGAAAGAATAGTGTACCTCATGATCACTAAATTTTTTATATGTAAAGAACAGCATGAGACTGTTAGCATGTTTTATATCACAATAATTCAAATGCTAATAGATTTGTATATGTCATTTCTCATTTTAAAACTGTATTGCGTATAATTTATTAATATATTTTTTGCGTAAGGATTTTTGGGTGTTTGTAAGGATTTGTTTGGTCAGGCGTACAGATTTTTGTCTCAGGAGGTTGACAGGTATGCTATTCTCAGCAATGCGTACAAGTGTGGAAAAACCGTGTCCTGCCCATTCTTTGATGTTATCAGCCCAGGATTTTCTTTGCCTTCCTCTTCTCCGTTTACCTTCGACTGTTCCCTGGAGGATCGTTGTCGAAAGGGAGTCATGACGAGTTACATGCCCAAACCAGGCAAGCTTTCGACGTTTCACTATTGACAAAAGTGGTTCTTGGTGGCCTGCATAGGTGTTTATCTTCTCTCTAACATAGACATTTGTTTTGTGCTCTTTATAGCAAATGCGCAAAATTCTTCTATAACATTTATGCTCAAAAGCCTGAATCCTTCGCTCCGTATCTGCAGTGAGTGTCTAGCCCTCACACCCATACAAGAGAACAGATAATATAAGTGATTTGTATAATTTGATCTTCACAGGAAAACTGATGTTATTTTTCCAGATCACATTCAACCTTGTCATGGCAGCTGAGGCCATCTCAAGTCTTGTCTTGATTTCCTTACTTGATCTTCCATCACTACATATAGTGGACCGGAGATATTTAAAGGTGTTAACTTCTTCTAACGTTTGCCCATTTAACGTAATGTTTGTTGGAACATGTTTCTTATGGCTATTCACCAATATCTTGCTTTTTTCTATATTAATTTCCATCCCATACGTTCTTGTTACTTTCTCCAGTCTAGAGGTAAGGTCTTGAAGTTCTGATTCTGTTCCAGCTATCAGATCAATATCATCAGCAAAACGTAGATTACACAGAGGTCGGCCTCCAATCGATATGGTTGATTTATAATCGTAGAGAGCCTCCTGCATAATATGTTCTAGATATATATTAAAGAGCACTGGTGACAGGATACATCCCTGGCGAACTCCTACAGTTGTTTTGAAAAATTCTCCAATGTTGTTGCTTGCAAAAACAGCACTGCTTGCGTCCTTGTATAGTGCTTCAATGATATCTATGATGTTGGTATCAAAATTGAATTTTCTCATTATTTGCCATAAGCATTCATGCCAGACTCGATCGAAGGCTTTTGTGAAATCGATGAAGTTATGGTATAAATCATGTTGATGCTGGAGATGTTTTTCGATCAGTAATCTAATATTGAAGATTTGTTCTGAGGTACTTCTTTTTGGTCTAAAGCCAGCCTGTTCCTCTGACAAGATTTCTTCTGATTTCTGTTTTATTCTGTTCAAAAGTATCCTTAACATCACCTTGCTTGGATGACTAATAAGGCTAATGGTTCTGTAGTTCTTGCACATTTTTAGATTTCCTTTCTTTGGAAGCGGTATTACTAATGACTGCGTCCATTCTTTTGTACTCCATATCTTCTGGCAAATTGTTGTCATGATTTTTACTATATCTGGTCCTCCATATTTCAAGAGCTCTGCTGGTATATTATCCACACCCGGTGACTTCCCTCCTTTCATCGAACATATAGTCTCTTCCACTTCTTCCCGTAGTATTGCTTACTTACTTACTTACTTAGTCGTTCCTCTTCTACCGTGAGGTGTAGAGGTTTGGAAGAGAGAGCGCCAGACTATCCTATCGGCTGTCTTCTTCCTGGCCTGGTTCCATTCTAGTCCTCGGTCCTTCAAAGATTGTCTAATGTTGTCCTCCCAGCGGACTCTGGGTCGTCCTGGAGGTCTGGATCCCTGGCTCTTTGTTTCCCATGCTTGTCGTGGTAGCCGATCTTCTCCCATTCTGCAGACATGGCCAAACCATCTTAGTTGGGACTGTTCTATTTGGGTCTGCAGCGGGTGGGATTTTAGGCCTTGACGTATCGTCTGGTTGCGGACCATGTCTCTTCTTGTTACTTCAACCACCTTCCTCAGATACCTCATTTCTAAGGTTTGAATCTGGCTTTTGTGGGTTGTAGTCATTGCCCATGACTCGCATCCATATGTCAAGACTGGGACATAGGTGGAGCGGTATACAGCCATCTTCGTTTTCTTACCAACCTCTTTTTTGCTGAGGAATCCTCGATTTATGGCCTGATAAAGTCTCCCAGCCGCTGCTTTTTGAGTGGCCAACTCTTCTTTGATGCCCCCCTTTCGGTCTATAATAGCTCCGAGATATTTAAAGTGGTCGACCTGCTCCAGGACCTGTTCTCCCAACTTAATCTGATGTCTTCTTTCTTCTCGTGATATCACCATGGATTTTGTTTTAGAGCTGCTTATGACCATCCCTCTTTTCTCCAGCTCTTCCTTCCAGACTTGCAGGTTGGATTGGAGATGTGTCTCTGATTTAGCAATCAGGACAACATCATCAGCAAATGCTAGCTCTGAAATACAGACCTGTCTCATCTTCCAGTACCCCACTGAATACTTTCTTGTTCTCTCCTTACATGTCTTGATGACATCGTCCATGAGGAGTATGAAAAGATAAGGTGACAGGATATCGCCTTGTTTTACACCAGTGGTGGTCCTGAACTCTTCTGACTTATAGTTTGCTGTCCTCACATAATTTCTGCAAGACTTGTAGAACCTTTGTATAGCATGAATCAGAGGTGCTGGAATGTTCTTCCTTGCCAAACAGTCCCAAAGTTTGCTCCAGGGGACCCTGTCAAACGTCTTTTCCAGATCTATGAAACAAAGATGGATCTCACTCTTGTACTCAAGGGCCTTTTCACTCAGCTGCCTGAGTGTGAAGATTAGGTCTTGAGTACTTCGGTTTGCTTGGAATCCGCACTGGGCTTCATCCAATTGTGGCTCAGCTACGTAGTATTGCTGCATTTCCGAATTCTCTGTTTTCGCACTTAATGTTGTTTAATATGCCTAAGTCAGTGTCAAGTTTACAGTTATATAATTCTTTACAATATTCTGTCCACCTTCTCATTACAGCTGTTTTTTCATTGAACAGAGCCCCATTGCTATCTTCTATGACAGTTACCCTGGGCTGTTGGGGTTTTGATAGTCTTCTTAAAACCTCTTTCTTAACCTTTTTCATTGCCGTGTATCACATAAAGAATGTAACTGTGAACTAATTTTTACAAATGCTGGAGCTGGTTTACAAAAAAGTAGTACTGGCACTATTCATGGATGTAACACTGAAATGTAGCACATGGCTAACTGCTTACAGAAAATGAATGTCATGATGCAGCATAAATATGACATGAAATCGTTGTTTAACTATCATAATATTAATAAATAGGAGTGAAGAAAACAAGTGGTAATCTTCAGACTCCACACTGGCCACAATAGATTAAGATACCACCTATTCAACAAGCTAAAAATAGGAACTACCGATCAGTGTAACTGTGGCACTGATAAAATGACTGCTGAACATCTGCATCAAAGTTGCCCAACATATGCAGAACAGAGAAAGCGCATATGGCTCAGACCAGTACCATTCGTGGAAAAGCTCTACGGAGATTCAAATAGCCTCCAACTGACTACTGCTTTCTTTGAAAACATTCAAGTGAACGTCTGAGAATGTACGAAGAAGAAGATAAATAGGAGTAATGAAATATGGATCCATCAAAGAAAACACAAATCAAGAATGGATAGTGAGAACAGTTTAAGTACTGCACAAACTTTGTACATTCTCCCATAATTAATATATAAAATACAAGTATCCAGAAATAGTTCAGCAATGTGGAAAAAAATGATAGAAAGACACTGAAGGTATATTAAAAATGATACAAAGTGCCAGAAGAAGGAAGTTACCACAATGAGGATGTATTATTGATTTACAAATACTAAATTTATAGATGACACAAAAATTGACTGACTGCAAACAGAAAAGGAGGAACATAAAAAGACAACAGTAATAAATGTGATGGACGAACTCGGCTGACCCTGAACTTTGTTGTAATTCTTGTAAAACGGGACTTCTTTCACGTGGATTCATTAGCTATGCAACTGTTCCGCAGAGGGCAAACTCGTTTGCTGATTGATATGCGGAAAGTTTACCTATCGTTCAGTCTGGTCATCGCATTGATTTAAGGAGAGATTAAATCACGCCCACTAACATCTCTTGAACAATCATAGGCAGTTATTTTAATTAACTTGGCCAGTGGGGGGCGTCGCCAGAATCAAACAGATACAGCGACCACGATCAAAGAGACAGACTGAGGGATTTCAGGGGAGACTATCAGCGTTATCAAAGACAATAGTGGTCCCTGATACGAGACGCAGTTGCTTGCCGCTATTTTCGCGTCTCGGTGTCAATCGCAGAACCGAGCGAACGGGGAAAGCCGAAACGGGCAGCAGCGAACAGAGATACGAAGACCAGGGGGCGGCTTCTTCCCTTGATTTGGCGGTCAGATCCCCAAAAGTTCATGAGATCAAATAAGCTGCCAAGTTTATCATGTCTCACTCAACTTACATTCCATTTTAGATAAATAGACCATGAAGAATAGACATTTTATCACTCGCTGGCCAGACCTTTACAGAAGCACTAGCTTTATTGAAATCTTGTTATAGATTTTCCCCTGGATTTTATATATATATTTGCAGTGATTTCTATTCTGTGCAAAGCGGTAATATATATTGTGTAAAGTGATCAGTGGTCTAGTTCAGTCATTCTATTTCAATGGATTTTGTGTTAATTTAAATCTATTAAATTAAACCATCTCAATAGTTCCAGTTGTAAATATAATGATCTATCTATTATATTATTTCAAAAGATAATAGATGCTTAAATTAACTTTAAAAGTCGCGAAGGAATTTATAATTAATAAATTCAGTTAAGTCCTAGTTTTATAGATGTGTGTTTTAACCACTAGAATTCGCGCAGTGTTTATTAAATACATAATTAAATACTCGAGTGTATTATAGGCTTAACGGGAAATTTATCGCGCTTGATTTTTCGGTATGTTACATGTCTTTTTTTCTTTCACACAGAGTGATCGTAACCTGCGGTCCCAGCTAAATAGAGAAAGAAATAAAGAAATCATCCTATAAACTTCCAGTCATATTGAAGAAACATTTCTTTTAAATATAATCTTGTGGCGGTCCTTTTGCGACCTAGCTGCCAGAATTAAATGAAATAAAGCCCACCCAAGAACATTTTAAAGAACAATCATCAAATTACCCTTACAAACCTGTAAGATAAACTGGAAGGTAATCATTGCCAGTAGCGATATCATATTTACTGTTTACTGTGAGAGAGTACATATTTTCCTGACTGTGATTGAGCCTAGTTTTTCCTCAATTGGATTTAATAAAAAAAAACTATCATCACGCATTGAAGGAATTTTACCATAGCGGAGGATTAAAAAAGACCACTTCATTTTCACCCCTGTGTCGAACTGCGTCAGTGCCATCCCATAGACTCGTTTCTTTATAATAAACCACAAGAACTCTTAGAACTTCAAGTCCGGCGATAAGCGGGAATATTTGCTCTCAGTAAAAACTCGCAATATCTGGGGCGGGGCATAGAAGTGCTAGACAGTTACACGTGTCAAGAGTTTAATCAGTGTGTTTATCATTCTATGGAGTGACTGATGCTGCAACTCGGTAAGTGTGTGGTGTATATGAGTGTGGATCCGCACAGAGTGTATGAATGACAGGAAATTTAATCTTTTTCTTTGTAACCCTGTTGTTAACTTTCTTGCCTAGTAATATATCTTTTCTGTATACCCTACATTGTTCCTTTAAGTGGGATAGTTGATAATTTGTTAACTATGTTTAAAACCCCCTCCTTTTCATTTGCTTAGTAAAGGGAAGAACAATTGGGAAGAACAGGATTTCTTTCTACCACCTATACCTAATTTGGTAACACCTCTTTTCAGAGTAATTAACTTTACTGTTAGGTTAACGTACCCGTGTTCCTTTTATCTTTGTCTAATAAGCGGGAAGGGCTTAGTCGATACCAATCTTCTTCACCCCTCCCAAACTTGTTATTTGCATTTGTGTACTTATGATAATTTATGTAATACCTGATATTTGTTAGTGATTGATGTTTAAAGTGAATAAAATCACATAAACTCATTTAGGTCTGTGTGTTGGATATACCCAAAGCCCAACTTTTCCCCTATTCGTTTAATATAGTTTGTATCTACGTCGCCTGTGTGTTTGAAAACACCAAATCGGTGTGCGCGCAGATGCGTGACTGGAAAACTGGCAAATAATTGTTTGACCAGGAGGGTGGAAGAGAAGATTGAGAGAGATGAATTGTCGTAAATAAGTCTGTCTTTACTCTCCTCCAGCACGCTGTGAAGCAACTATTAAATCTCTACATTTTCTATCACTGAGCTTTCAGTCATCATTTTCCACTCTAAACCGGACCAGTATTTCTAAGACTCTTTTCTCTCAAAATAAATTTACGACAATAAATATTTGTGCTTGAGGAAAAGAAACTTCACATTATGGAATGCTAATGTAGGAAAATTTTGTAAAAATTTAGTTCAGGTCAGTGGTTTCAAAACTGAACAGGTTTTGTATACATTCGAATCAGACTCGATAATTTCAAGACTCGCAGAATGCATTGAAAAGCATCATAACAATCTCTAACAACCAGTGTGCCAGAGAATTATCCCACAAAGTGCCCTCTGTTAACATACCCCATGTAGTTACTTTAAATAATAATTTGGAACTTCAAAGAAATCTGGGTTTAAATTTTTACACTTTATATTATTCGATCTAAATCTATTTCAAAAACATCATAGTTGAAGCTTCACTTATTTAAAAAAAAATTAAATGTAGTGACAAGATTACCAGTGCACAATTGATGACAAGAACCATACAGGTGCCAGTGGAACAGGAAACAAGACGACGCTGATGATGGATAAGATGCACACTGAGAAAACCTACAAACTGCAATCCTTGTTCTGGAATCCTCATGGTAAGAGAGGTAGAAGGGAGACTGAAAAACACCTGGAGAAGAGAACTGGAGACAGAAATGAAAGGGATAAAGAAGACATGGAAATATCTTGAGAAGATGGCACAGGATCTGGCATAAATTTGTTGAAAGATAATGAATAAGTGAAATAGTTACTTCTCTAGCATCAGTGGTACTGTTATTGTAAGGTATGTGAAAAGCCAAGCTCCCTAGGTAATTTCAAAGCAGAAACTACAAATGCAAACAAATCTGCTATTTAAGAATTTGTAAATAAAAAAAATATAAGAAACACAAAATTGCATTGCTGCTATTTCATTAACAAAATAATAAAAAATTTATTGAAATGTTTGCTTAACAGAAATATACAAATAACTTGGAACTTTGTCATAGTTGCATACACTGTGTGTAAAAAAAAAAGTATGTATCAGTTGGTCTGTCAATGAAAAAAGTAATAAAACTTAAGATTAAATATGAAAAGGGATCCTAGTCACTATAAAATGTAGCAGGGGTGATGTATACCAGGATTCCACAACATTCAGGTGCCTAATAGATTTCAGTGGCGATATGTAATGAAGTAATTAAATTGGCTTTCATTTACTATTCAGAATAAATAAATGGGAATAAATTAAGGCTTTAAATATAAATTGCAAAATTCAAATGACATGTCAGGCATTTAGCTCAGTTCAAAAATAAGAGAAAAACAACATTAATGATCAAGAAGGTACAAACATTTATAAAAGGATTCTTACACTTAGTAGGACAAAATAAGAAAACAAAATCCAAATGTGGGATTAAAGGAAGAACACTGAACCAAGCTGGGGGCATCTGGTATATACAAATGCTTCATAATACACAAAGTGACTCCCATTAGAAAAATATAAGCTATATCATAATACATAGTGGCTTTGTGGTGTTTGATACGTGTATAGAATAAAAGAGAAAATAACTTGTGCACAAGAAAAATAAAGATAAGAATTCCTCCCCTGTTAAAGTGAGAGTGATACAATATTCAACAGTGTTCTGCAGATCTGAATTTTAGTTCATATTACTTTACGTGGTCAAAACTATTATTATTATAAAATGAAGTTCACATCTAAATGATGCATTTCTAAACCCTATGTATGCCTGTTTGGCATGTTAAATTTCGATCCCTTGAAGTTAAGCATCATCTTAAAATAATTTTTTTATGATTTAATTAAATAATGACACTAGAGTGAGGCCTAAATGACATTCACTGACAATGAACTGTAAAAATAAAAATAAGTGGTTTAAAACTCTGCCTCTCTGATAATTTTTTATGCGAAAGTTTTTATTTGTTATGATTGAAAATCGGCTAATTAAGAAATGCTGGATGACTAGCAAAAACATAAAATTATAAAGCCATTAGTCTTAAATTACCAAGCAAGTAGTTTTCTCATTAGCAGATCTCTCTACAAGTTATACATGTTAGGTGGAAGCGCTACAAAAGTTCCCCTCCTTATGAAAATAAAGCCAAAATGAATGTGATAGTAAACATCTTGAAACACCCAAAGAATTCTTAACATAAGTGCTCAAATTTCTCAAACTAAAAAATAATTACACAGAAATGATGTGTGAATTAGTAAACCTTCTGGGGTCTAACAAAATAAGAAAATGTGCAAGCAGTATAAAAATACAAACTGTGCAAGCAAAAAGAAAATACAAACAGGCAAATTGCTTGTTTCTTAGTAACATTACTAGAATGTCTAAGGCTTGGGTTGAATGAGAATGTTAGGCCAGATGAGTAGCAATAAAAAAATTATCTATAATGTTACTGACATCATGGAAGTCCTGTTTGTGCTCAGAAGTGAAGATCTTTCTGTCAGTGCCCGACGGAAGCTGCCTCTCTTCCAGCCATACACGATGCTGTTAAACAGGCCTTGCAAGGGGCCAATAATAACCTAAATTAAAAGTGAATTTATTCTGGTTACTGTTAACCATAACTAAGAACTTACTGACATTCTTAAATAGGTGCATCTACAGGATGTAAAGACTCAAATAGTATTTCAGGATCACCAATGAAGTATGTAGGAAATAGCCAGATGAATACTGGTGGAACAAGAAGCATGAAAAAGTTGTTAAAGGGGGACAAAACACACAGTGCAGAAACCATCATAATCACAAGCCAATCTTATTCTGCAACCTCCAGGGTAGGAGAAAAAGAGAAAGACCCCAAAACACACAAGATCACATGTCAGGGATAGTCTTCTTCTTCGTACACTCTCAGATGTCTACTTGAATATTTTCAAATTAAGATTGAGACTATTTGTATTTCCATAGAGTTTTTCCATGAATAGTACCGGTGACAGCCAAAAGTGCTTTCTCTGTTCCTCATATATTGGGCATCTTTGACACAACTTGGCTTTGAACCAGTTCAGAGTCTGTAGTTACGTGAAAGAAGTTAATGTATCACAAATAATATGAAAGTAGTGGAAGGTAGATGGTATGGCAAAAGAGAAAGGAAATAGGCTAGTATGTAGAAAGTTGGAAAAAAAAAATATGGTGAACAACTACCCTGTAAACGTAAGATTGATTGGAAAAAGAAGGTGACTGCGGCCCTACAAAAGATTAACCTAGAGAAGGAAGACTGCTAACTGTCAGTAAACAACAATGGGTTATTGATCTGATAAAAAAGGGCATCTACCAGCATATGAACATTCCAGTGATAGACGGTGATTGATGGGTTTCACTTGTAAGTGGGCATTAATTCTTGATAAATTGACATTTATGTTTTAAACCCATCACAGTTTTTGATAAATTGACAGCAGCTTCAATTTATGTTTTAAAACATCACTGTTTAACCTGTGTGCACTTACTTTTATCACATATATATATATTTTTTTTTTACATTTATATGCTGAACCTTAATATCTCTACATGCATATTATGAGTTTATTGTTGATAATATTGTATTTTAACTTGCATGTTGTATAAACACAATATATCCACAAAGTTGCACACCACATAGGAGGGAAAACGATCCTGTTACACAATAGAAAGCAATTAATTTATTTTAATTTTGTTTCAGGTTATAACATAATGCTCCAGAAAGAGCACTTTTTTTTTTTTTTTTATGCCACATTCCCCATAGTGAAAAAACTATGATTATTATTATTATTTTTGCTACTGTTGCCAATTACAAGTAAATATTATTTTTCCATACAATGTGTAATTTTGTTGCAAGCTAAAATAAAGATCCATGCAATCATAACGAAAATTAAAGATACCTGAATCAACAACCCTGGATAAAAATTTGACATGGCATAGTCTTCACTAAATGAGGCACTTCCCACAATGAGAGCTGAAAAGTATATCAAACGCACAATAAACAGCATAACTTTCCATGCTTTTTAATATACTTCTTTTTAGATTTAAGTGTTTGAGTGATAATGCTTAGCAGGAAAAATGAAAGAATAGTTAACACCAAAAAGAAAACAAACAAACAAACAAAAATATTAGAGAGAATGAGCAGAAATCTGTCCAAATGAACAAATGCTCTTTATTTCCAAAGAATTCAGAAATGAGTACCTTGGTCAGTGTTGCACTCTGCCCTTTATTTGTCTCAGCTTGCCAACAGTTATCTAGGATTCACATATGTGTTTGCACTATAATCTGTTTCTTGTTCTTTCTTCTAGTTCTCTTCTGCTCAGGAGTATGAGAGTTATCATAGCAGCTGGTCCCTTACAGAAAGCATCTGACAAAGCACTTTCCATGTTCTCTTGCTGAGGTAGCTTCTTATCTCTCCCCTACCCATATCCAGTGTCCCCACTATGTGTGCTCTTGATACCAGTCTGTCAGCTCTCTCATTACCGCATGCCCCTGCATCACCATCCTGCAGATTTGAAGCTTCTGTTAATGTTTTCCATTCATGCCATAGCCAACCAATTTGAACCTTTCGAAACATGGACTGAGAGTCTGACATAATGACTGCCTTTGTTAATGAAGTTTCAGTTAGCCACCTTAAGGCTGCAGTAGCTGCCTCTACCTCTATTCTCATGCTGGAAGTTGTTGTCTTGTAAACCCCGCTATGTTAGGCGACGACTCTGCACTTTAACCGAGCAGTATGGTTTGTATAATGATATATCCTCTCTATCAGTCTTCATTACTAAACTGACACTTTGTATTCATGTCTTATTTCCCTGTCTTATGTTCCATTTACAGAAGCATACAGTTATCATGTTCCCTTAAGTTCCCCAAGGAACGTGAAGCCACTGTTGCAGCTGGTTCCCTTACAAGAAGTCTTCACAAAGCATTCATGTGCTCTTACAGCAGTGGTTTCTATAGCAACTTGTTTAACATGATGAGGTTGCCAACCTCATATTAGTCACCTTACACACCATGCCTGAGGGAGCAGTAGTTATATTCTTTCTTTGCCTCATGAGAGACCCTGGGAACTACACACGGCCGTTCAGTTATATTTTGATAAAACTGTAAGCTTACACTTTTGTTTTGATAAATATTTTATGAAAATACGCCGGTATATTCATCATCAACAATGAATCAATGAATGCAACAACAAGTCATTCACTCAGTATTTGTACTAAAATTTGTGAGTTTTTTGTTTGTTTTTTTTTTTAGTTTTTTAGTGAACTTGGACAATTTTTTTTTTAAAATAACCACTTCAGATCCTGTGAATATATAAAAGTCAAAGTTAGGGGGAAGGAGGGGTAAAGGATCCCGTTACATGCCCACTGAGGCATATTGGCAATATAGTGTTAGGCCCATATTTTCTTGACCATCGGCACACTAGGGGTGTTGTGGTCAGCATCAAGCCGACCGCTTTAACCTTCCCAGAGTTGCTCTGGTACCCACTTCACGAGGCTCGGTCGACCCCACAGCCGTTTCCAGTCTACAAAATCCCACCTCAATTGGGGATTGAACCAAAAACCAGCGAGCTAGGAAGCCAGTGCACTGATCACTGCGCTACCACGGCTCCATAAAGTCAAAGTTAACATAATTTAAGGCAACCATCGCTGATGGTATTTATATATTACACTGCATCTGAAATGGAAATAAGATCTAAATAAACAACTACCTACAAAAGGATGCCATAAAAGCTCTAAACTTTAGTACTATCTTATAGTCTCCACAAAAACAGAGTTCACCAGAAGAGAGCCAGCATAAAAAGTACTTTTTTTAAAAGCCAACAACAGAGAAAGCTGCCTGTAAAATAAAAACACAATGAACTTACACAACAGGCTTGCACACAAAGTACTTACATGGAAGCCAGCACAAGAAGAAAATAGCCTGATAAAGACAGGTTTTTCTTTGCAACAATCTCTCTTCTTGTCTTTGGTGATAACTCAATAGACCTGAAAGGAGGTAAGAAATTCAAACATCGTAGGATGTAAGCCATTATCATAAGTTAATTATAAGAAATTCAGACTTCATAGCTTGTAATCCTTTATCACAAGTTAATCTTTTTATAATAAGATAAGAAATTCACAAATCACATTGTGTAAATCTTATTTCTTCTTCTTTTTCACCTTTCAGCTCCACAAGGAGCATAGGCTTTCAACAAACTTATACCATTTCTTCCTATCCAATGCCATCTGCGCAAGGTCTTTCTGTGTCTTCTTCATCCACTTCATGTCGATCTCCAGTTCTCTTCTCCGTGAATTCTTTTGTCTTCCTCTACCTCTCTTACTCTGGCAATTCCAGAACAAGGACTGCCTAGTAATGCTATCAACAGATTTCCTCAATGTGTGTCCTATCCATCTCCAGCATCTTCTTCACACCTCTTTGATACACCCCCCATTGCTTGATTATATTACCGTTAATGTTATTATGTCTTTGAAACCACCGCTGATAACGGCGCTAAGTCTAAATGTTATAGTCTGTTTACACCCACTGTTGCGAGTGTAGTCTTCTTCGATCCTTAACCACCGACCGTCAAAACAGTCAGTGGCCATCACGCCTAGTGGCGTCTTGTAGGGCAACAACAAATTGATTCCACTTTGCACGGTCGGTGGCCATCCTTCGTACAGTGCCCCAACTCTGGTTCATTCTTTGCATCTCAGCCTCCACAGTCCTCCGCCAAGTTGTTTTTGGTCGGCCTCTCTTTCGCTTTCCTTCAGGGGTCCAAAGCATAGCTGTTCTTGTGATGGCATCGGGGTCTCTTCTGAGGACATGACCAACCCAGCTCCAGCGTCTGCCAGCTATGATGGTATGCATGTCCTCTTGCTTGCTACGAGTAAGCAGATCTTGGTTGGTGATGGTATTCGGCCAAAAGATTCGGTGAATTTTTCTTAGGCATGTTGTGTGAAAAGAGGACAAGGTTGACATTTCCTTCTCTGTGACTCTCCAGCATTCCACACCATAGAGAAGCACAGAAAGCACGCAACTCTGGTATAATCTTAATTTTGTGCTTGTGCTGTATTGGGAGGACTTCCAGATGTTATTTAGGCTAAAGAAGGCTGTTCTTGCCTTATTCATTCTGATGTTGATGTCTTTGCCTGCCCCACCGTCTGGTGTTACTATGCTTCCTAGGTATGTGAAGGTATCTGTCTGTACCAGTTGCTGATTCCTTACTGATATGGGCTCAGGGTTGCTCACATTGAGCGTCATGACCTCAGACTTCTTTAAATTGATGTTCAAGCCCACCTGCTGGCTAAATTTATTAAGTCTATCCGTTTTTTCCTGGATGTGTTGATGTGAATGTGCCAGCAGTACAATGTCATCTGCATATTCCAGATCTTCCAATGTTGAAAATGTAGTCCATCTTATTCCTCTTGGACTGCCCTCTGTTGTCTGGCGCATCACCCAGTCTATGACTGTTAAAAATAGAGTGGTGCGAGTGTAGTGGTTTGGTCTATATCATCGCCACACAGGCTAATTCAGTATATGTGTGCTGCTGTCCTGTCACTGTGTCTGGAATGTTGACCTGGGTGTGTGTTGATATGTTCGCACACCACAGTACGTACATAAGAGTACATGCAGGAGTCAAAAAGGGTTGCAAACGACTGGAACAGTTCGATACTGTTTATTCCGTTACAACACAGACACGATGACATAAATGACACACATTCAACAGCAAAACACGAATCATATAATTTCCACATTGCATTAAATATATATAATACGGCCTGTCCACATCCTGGCCTAAACAGTACTCCAATACTCAATAAAGCCTACAAAAGTACCTTAATACACAGCGAAGCCTGCATCACCCGGCAGCTTCATTAATCTTCACAATATGGCCTACAAAAGTACCTTAATACACAGCGAAGCCTGCATCACCCGGCAGCTTCATTAATCTTCACAATATGGCCTACAAAAGTACCTTAATACACAGCGAAGCCTGCATCACCCGGCAGCTTCATTAATCTTCACAATATGGCCTACAAAAGTACCTTAATACACAGCGAAGCCTGCATCACCCGGCAGCTTCATTAATCTTCACAATATGGCCTACAAAAGTACCTTAATACACAGCGAAGCCTGCATCACCCGGCAGCTTCATTAATCTTCACAATATGGCCTACAAAAGTACCTTAATACACAGCGAAGCCTGCATCACCCGGCAGCTTCATTAATCTTCACAATATGGCCTACAAAAGTACCTTAATACACAGCGAAGCCTGCATCACCCGGCAGCTTCATTATCTTCATATGGCTTAAACAAATCTTCACTGCAGTGTATCACATAGGCTGTACACACAGCGAAATATATAAGTCGACATTTTCTCAAATCCTACGTAGGCATACATTATCCAAAAACCACTGGGACTCGACCTACACGGTCCACGCCCAAAACACAACTCCCCAAATCACACACTAGTCCCGCCAAAAAACCCCATCACGAGACTCGGCTGTCTTGAACACCGCTCTCGATAACACATGCAGACTAGCTGCGAGCTATTCACATGACTCAAAACAGTACAGAATAAACACATCTCAACATTTGAGATTAAACAGCGTTCCCACGCTTATCTGTACTCTGTCACTCGAAAAATAGGAAAAGATAATTCTATCCTAAAGTCAAACAAGTATCCGCTTAAACAAGCGTTGCAACTCGAAATTTAATTTGTCCAAAACATTCTAAAGATTACTCCCCTTCCATCGGATCTCTCGTAACAGTTACCACCCTCTCCGGGAAAAAAATGGTTCTATCATTTTTTTGAAAAAATTAACCCCCAAAAACAAAAAATTTAGAAGAAAATGAAGCTCTAACATATGCTTACAAAAATCATCTTACTCTAAATCAAATTATATCTACAACAAATATCAGCCTTAAAGTGTAAAGTAGCAATTAAAGCATACAGCATAATCAGCTAAGTATAAAAAGTAATTAGCTAAATATACAAATATGATCAGTTCCAAAATTAAGTTACGTATATTTAGTACAAACCAAACTGACAATAACCGATCGAAAGAGAAAACACAAGATCAATCAAAAGAAGAATGATCTGTAAAAAAAAAAGAAAGTAAGAACTCAACAATACCATATACTTCTAATTAAGTTGGACACTTACATGTAAAATAAATACAACTATCATAAGTAGATATATCATATCAAGTCATATAACCATTCCAACAATACAAAGAATAGAAGTATCAGTGTTGAAAGAAGACAAAGTATACAAATAGAATCAAGTGACGAAGATGAGGTACGAAAGTATAAACAAGATATGAAATCCATACCGAAAAGACAACAGAAAAGAAGGAATGAAATGAAGAATAGTTACCAAAGACAGATAGAAAGCAAAGGCACGAACGCAGAGAAAGTCAATAACAGTACATACTAATAAATGTTTTGATCAGATAACCTATTCAAAAATAAATATATAAACAAGATCGAAAGGCACAACACAAAATATCAAAGTATATCTATACTAACACCATCAAAAAATAATTTATAACTAAACAAAACCTAATAAGTAATTTAACCAAGTTACAAGAGTTATACAAAACTAAAATAAATAAATTATAGGCATCGAACAAACAAGTAATAGCATTGCTATAACTAATACGACCAACGCACAATCAAGCGCTAAAATAAAAAATACATCATAATAAAAAACAACTTTTTACAAGCACTAATCACACTACGTATCAATGATATCACGCAGTCAAATGCTGGGCACAGGCAACAAAAAATTACAATGCCAAAAAAAAAAAATCATTTTTTTCAAAAGTACCGTACAAACATATTTTTTTTACGATAAGTTACATAAAACAGTATTCAATTTTTAAGTAATTCAAGACCACTAAAACCTAATAATGAAATCAATATTTTAACAAAATGAATGACACATAAAACAAAAATCCTATCTCGAACAAACGCTTAAATCAACACATGTAAATTTAATTTATCCTTTAAGTTCTTTCTGCTGACAATTACGTATATTAGCTCAGTACAATGCTATTTAGCTATAACTTTATCTCTTACTCAACTTGATATAATATACTTCTATAAATAAATATACAATCTGTTGCTACTATGAAATATAAAAAAGGTCCCATCAAATATTTGCTAAAAAAAAAAAAATTTTCCAAAAAAAATCTGCTAAGAAAATAATCTGCATGCCTGACTGGCAAGAAATCAAGTTCTGGCAAAATCAAAGTTTCACAATATGTTGACAAATCCAAATACAAGATCATTTATGATGCATGCAAGCTATTTTCAAAATTACATTTCACAACATAACAGATAATACACATCTTCTCTGTATGTTCTATATATTAATTAATCATGACATCAAAACATGAGAAAAATTTAAATTAAGTGAATAACGAACACTCAGGACTATCTAAAAGTAACCACTACATCAACAATAAATGAGTTTGTGCTTAGGGCTGGCAATTCTCATCATGTACAAAACTATCCTAAACAACACAGTTGCAAAAATTCTAAGTTGAACAGAGTAGTATAAAGGATAATAATTACATACTACACATTATCAACACAATAATATATAAATAGCATAAAAATGTATTAGTACATCATCAAAATACAGACATATAAATAACAATTTAAAAAAAATTATGGCAATCAAATGATGCATAGAAATAATCATTACAACAAAATTATATGTTATTTCAAAACAACAACATGTCATGTACTAATATAGAATACAAAAATATTTACTATCTCAAAAAAAAAAATAAGCCGTAAAATTTCCCACTCTCTTGTAAACATGCTTGACCTTCAGAAAGCAACACCTCAGATTTTAGTTTGACGCTGACAGGTTTCGGTTGACTACTCGAGCGGAAAGTTGACCTATATTTCTGACCGTCAATATGTCGCAGAAGCCTTGACTCTTATCGCAACGTAGCTTCTGTCAACAAATACAAATAAAATTTCCATTTTACTCAATAGTGAAATTTAATGAGAAAAACGTAGAAATCACATTTACCATTACCCAGCACCGGCTTGTGTAAAGCACCGGTCTCTTCACGATGTCACTAGCTCTGCCTATCACATGTAGATATCACAGAATACTTGGGGACAACATGACCGACCTTGAATGTTGCCGCTGCCGTATGCTGAAACAAAGTGTTATATTCACAACAACAAGCAGAGCAAGCCATAGTATTCAAGCATCCACTGTTATTTTTACTCTGTTTACCTTGATTATAAATGACTCTGGGCTCATGTTGAACAAAATTAGCACAATTGCGCTTATTATTTGTTCTATGATCAAAATAATTATTATTACCGTTGCCTTGTTTACAAATAATGACTTTAGTCTCCTGTCGAGGAGCATTACTCTGGTGATGTAAAGCAACATTTGAAAAGCTATTATCTCTATCATACTTTCCAACATTCTTACAATCAAAACTTTGAGATTTGTTAAATTGTCTACAGTATCTACGAGAGGGAAAATTATTATTTACTGATCTCCCTTGGTACTGTTTAATCTTGGGGTTATCTCTCTTACTAGAACTGTTTTTCTTTTCCCCTATGGGAATATATTTACCAATTGTTTCAAACTGACTGTGCTGAGTTTGATAACTGCCAGAAACAATAGTATCTCTATTGTTCCGCATATGGGTTTCATCTTTGGAACAAGTAGTAATAGTCTCAACACCCGCTATTAATTTCTGAGAATTTCCAATAGTCGAGAAATATTTGCTTTTATGAGTCTTGTTCTGAAATATATCCCCTTTTTTTCCTGACCAACAGAACTGGCTGTTACACAAGAATCTTTGTTGGTCTGACGCCAAGAATTATTACTGGAACTATCAGTAATATTAGAACTTCGAAAGTTATATTTACCCCGAAAAGATCTGTCTTTACCATGAATGACATCTCTCTGAGCAAAAAGTGTATGGGGCTGACTTTTCGCAACTTTCTGTCTATCATTGTCAACATTGACAGAAGACTACATATTGTTAATTAAGACGATGTCAAGCTGGCCATCTACCCGTTTCCTTGCCTGTGCAATCTCCACATCTCTATGTGAGATCTCTTCACCTAATTTCTTGTTTATACTCTCAACTCTTAAAACTTTGCAGCTTTCCTCTGCTAGTACATTTTCAATCTTAGTAACCTTCTTTTTCTCAGCCGTCAACTCCACTAATGTCTCTTTCTCTAACTGTTCTTTATTTGCTCTCAACTGAGTCAACTCTAGTTGTAGTGACTGAATCTTAATATAATCATTCCTATTATTAAGCTCATCAATCTTTTCTGGAATCATCTCATTCTTTTCTTCCTGTTGGAGACCAAGATTCGCAATATCATCCATTAAATCAAGAAGTGACTCTGTATAATCTCTATCACGTTTATCGGTCTCAACTTTCAAATTCTCATAAATCTGTTTATTTTGTTGGACCTCCTGTGTAATATTTTCTACCTCAATTTGCTTATCTTTCATCTGGACTTCCAATTGCTTTATCTTCAACAATGCTAAATCCAAACTTGCCTGCACACTAGCAAGTTCTGAGTTTGACTTTTGCAATTCACCCGTAAGTCTAGACACTGTTTCATGTACTTTACTCACTTCAGCGGTACTCTCTAAGAAGTTTTCCCTTTGTTGTTTTTTTCTTCTTAATTCCTCATCTTCTAACCTCTTTTTCTGATCAACAGAAATGTCGTTGCGCATTATTTTACGTATACTCTTCATTATTTGATCGCGTTCAACACCTATACAGTTGTACGAAAACAATCGAAGATCCATAACCAGTAACTGCGCTAAATCTTCAGCCATCCTTAGATGAGGATGAGAGTGAAAATTCTCCTCAGCAAAATACTTAAGGGCGCTTGACGCACTGACCAAAAATTTGTCTATCACATGTTCCTCAAGCTGTGGGCCTTTTAATTCTTGATAATCTCTACCTTCTTCCCACAAATAAGCCAATACAGGCCTCATATCCTCGGGATCTATATCATCATCCATAGTGATTCACTTACTTAATCAAATATATATATAGCAATCACTTATAGTTATGACAAATTACTGTCTCAAAAGGTTTGACAATTACCCTTCCAGCTCACAAAGTTAACTATTTGTCAAGAAATGAGCTTATTCCTCAATTCTGTATCACCAATTCCTTTTTATAGCACCTTTATCAAGTCACATCATTATTAGGAAAATTGACATATGTCAACAGCCATTAACAGCTATGCATAAAAACTTAATCATATTGTGACGAAAGTACTGAGATTCTGTCTTTCAAATGGCCCATGTC
Organism: Oreohelix idahoensis; assembly: GCA_024509875.1. Lineage (NCBI taxonomy): Eukaryota > Metazoa > Mollusca > Gastropoda > Stylommatophora > Oreohelicidae > Oreohelix > Oreohelix idahoensis. The sequence goes on along the minus strand of JAMPIV010022325.1, from coordinate 686,019 downwards.
TTTTTCCCCTTGCATTTTGTTCACTATTTTGGAGGCATTACAGAAAAATCCTTCTCCATGTTTCTTCTCCTTCTATTATTTACGTTTTTTCAAGATGAGATCACGAGGGAGTTTGATCTCATCTGCTTTATGGTTCTTCTTTATGTGTTTAGAATGGGGGTGTAGGGAATTGGACAGTATTATTCTAGATTAAGATTATAGAGGCTAGTTCAGGATTTGCCCCAGTTTTAGTCTTTTTTAAAGATAGGGCAGGTGGCCCTAGACGCATTTTTCGGGAGTTAAATTAATTGCGGCCATTTTTGCTTCATTTCCGCAGTATAGGGCTAGGACGAATTCCCGTTTCTTTGTCTAGCAGAAACTGGTTGCATCAGCATGATCTAAGGTTCTGAGTGGCTGAGAGCTAACTGCAGTTGAAATGCAGAGCTCCCATTGGCTTTAGAACCACGCCGCGCATATGACGTCATGAAGTCGGCGCGTGGGGTCTTGATAATAAATAGGCTAGCATTTCATATTTTCGTTCTCTTCGTCTGTAAATTGCCAAAGCCGGGTGCCAGAAGCAAATTGTCGATTGCCTTTCAGTTGGACATTCGAGATTTGGTAAGCATGAATTTTTGCGTGAGGACTTTATTTAATTTTTCTAGTCCTAGCCGATCATTTAAGTTTCTTTGGGCAGTTTAAGTTTAATGTTAATTCTCATCGCCAGAGCCATCAAATACAATCTTAGTGATAGACTTGAAACTTTATAGGTCCATTTAATTCCTTGTTGAAGGAATAGCGGCATGGTTTAAAAGTTGAGATATCACCGCTTTGTATTATTGCAAAGTCGGTCGGGAGAGAAACTCGCATCTGCGAATCATATTTATTTACAGAATGACGGGAGTCTGTGTATTTGTGATTTTATTGAGAATGTAATGCTGCAAGTTATTTATATTATAGTACACTTCTATAGGTGGACGGGGGGAGAAGAGGTGGAATTTGTAAAGCACGTGGGCGCGTTGGTTACGGTATATTTATTGATACGATGTTCAGAGGGACGAGGGGGAGAGAGGCACGTGGTCATAAAATTGTAACCACGTGTTTGTAACTACTGAGATTTAATTGATAACCATTATGTATAACTTTTGACGGCATATATAGATGCTAGCGTAAACAGGGTTATATGTTATTGATTGTGCATTGTTATTCTGTGTATTCAGAAGATGGAGATGAAATTTATTTCTGTTAAGGGAATAATACTTTATTTCATTTTGAATGTGATTACTATTATTGACGGGAAGTTTAGGAATTCCTAGAGAATGAGTATTTTTGTGTTAAACATCACGGCATTAGTGTCAGCGTAAGAAGTAGGCCACAGTACGTCTGCCCAGACGGGCCAGTGAAAATATTGTTGTTGCTGGTAGTTAGTCAGGCAGAACCTGGGTCAGACGGTCTGCGGTGTTGTATTACCGGGTGATGTTTATTTTGACTTGGAGAGAGAGAAGAGAGGGGAGTTACGGGTTGAAGAGTAAGGGAGTTATTTGTTATTTGAAATAGAGTATTAACGTTTTGTTTAGCTGTTGTTTTTGCTTTTGTCTAAACAGCAGGTGCCGGCTTTTGTGGGGAAGAGCAGAATTTTTTGATACCACAAAAATTTCTCCCACGGCGAAGTTGTGGCATTCGCCGACAAGCTAAGTCGCGCATGAATTGCCAGTGGTGGAAGGAGAGGAAGAAAATACGTTTTCCCAGCCAGGGGAAGACATTTTCCAGCGAATAGGATTTTTTGTGGATAAATCCTGAGCTCTGATGCTCGGTCGGTTACACACGCAGATTTGGCATGCTGCCAGCGTTGTGGTAATTTTATGTTCGCTTCTTCACGGCCATAATAAAGCCGATAGCCCCATCGCCCAGTCATAGGTAATCGGGCAGGTAACCTCAGAGGTGTTAGGAGAAGCCAGCTACAGTTCCAGTCCAGAATCCAGTGGGGTTCTGTTAAACCTTAGTCATCAATTCCAGAGTTAGTGGAGAGAGAGAGGGTAAACATTCTCTCTACTGAAGTCAGCACAGATAGGCAGAACTGTTAGTTTTGGTGAATCATAGCAGAGGACCGCTGCTGAAGTTTAGAGGTGCAGTTAGTTGTGTTCAGGAGATTCCAGGATAGGCTGTGTAGAACCGAAGTCTGTGCAGAGATTGTGTAGACACTTCGTAGTCGTTCCAGCTATCAGTGGACTTAGAGTTAGAGTTAGAATTTAGAACAGCTAGTTTGGAGTGTAGGCGACATCAAGTGCAGTGTAGTTCAGTTCAGTTAACCTTACCTTCTTTCTCCATACAGGTTGCAATTGTGGGAGAAGGGTTGGGGTTGATGCATTTTTTAACTGTGCTTGATTTTGTTTCAGGTGTGCATCCTCGCACTTTATGTATTTGACATGTATATGAGTTTGTTTATAGGTGTATAATAAACTTGTATAAATTGTAGCTGGCATCAGTCATTTCCTTTAAGTACAGTAGCTATATGTTGTCTGTATCTTGGTGTTTGTGAAGCTTGATATAACCTTATCCCCTTAGGGTAGCTAGAGGTTGTTGACAACTATAGCACATAAGACGTCCGAAGTGGCGAGGAAAGAATCAACCTCGGTTCTTAACCTCGGAGCCAATAGTGTCAACTGTTCACATTGCACTATCATTTTTTTCTAAATCTATCTTTTCAGTCTTTCTTCTCACTAGTGTCTTGTCACTGTATGTAGACAGTCTCTAGTCCTAAATCCATTTCGTGACACATATGTCAAATTAGACATAAACAACAATAACAACAGAATGAGCAATTAGGGAGGCCCAGTGACATATATGAAGTGACACAATTTACACAAGAAAAAAATCACTTATCTGTCAATGATCCCGTTCCTTTCCGCCACGACACTGGATATCACATAGACTGCTAAAACCTCCAGTGCGGGAAAGCACTGGAACTTGATTCGTTTCTCTTCAGGTAATTTCGTAAATATGATATGTGCTTAACAGTGCACAAGTTGACAGGAACCATAATACAGTACACACTGCAACTCTTGACTCTTCTGTAGTCTGAAATGTACACGGCAACTCCGTGTATCATAACATCTTGAACTTGTGATGGTGATAACTGGCACAGGTAACCCGAATATTGCAGGAATCCGTCACAACCCGTACAAATGCTGGTACAAATACTGTCCAAGTCTAACTGAACTTCCTTGACCACTGCAGACGTTGTTGTAGTCTATAGGCATGAAATACGACGTCAATTGCTACTGGTGTAAAGTTGCATACTACCAAATAAAGCGTGCGTTGTTTCTCAAATGCGCCAACCAGGTAGATAATAACTAGGTCACAGTTCTGAAGTACAGGAGATTCAAGCCACGCCCACATAGGGCTAATTATAACAAAGTCAAGTGTTCTACACTCTTGTCACGTGAAAGTCATATGTATTATTTCCAACTTGTAGTGACTGATCCTCTAGATATGTCATGGTCTGGTGGACAAAATTTGATTCACTTTACCCTCTTGCTTCAAGTACATATCACTGTAGAGGTAACAATTTCTTAATCGTATACGCCACACAGGCACATCTTAAATGATATCCAATGATACGAAAACTACGCCACTTAGGCTATCGACGCGAATAGTCGTAGATGTCAGATCCTGTTAACTGAAAACCACCAAATGATACATACTCATTGGTATTTGGTGGTTGCGTGAGTGGGTGGCGTACCGTGTTAGGAAGGTTGACTGAGTGCGTGCGTGTTGGAACAGTCACTCACAACACAGGTACATCGATGACATAAATGACACACACTCGACAGCAAAACACGAATCATATTTTTTTTTTTTTTTTTTTTTTCTTAACCAGCAGCACTGTCCTTTCAGCCTTCGGCCCAAACATGTATTGCAAGGCTGGGGAACAATGAACTTTCTTCTAAAGGAGCTACGCTCCTTCCCACCACAGAGGGTTTATCATCACCCGGCAGCCGTTCAGGCTAATTCAGTTCAAAATTTCCGGCCGTACAAAAGTTCTTAAACGCAGCCCGGGTTTGAACCTGAACATCACCCGGCGCCAGTTCATTAATCCATTCCACAATATGGCTCCCAACACGAAGTACCTATAATTTCCACATTGCATTAAATATATATAATATGGCCTGTCCACATCCTGGCCTAAACAGTACTCCAATACTCAATAAAGCCTACAAAAGTACCTTAATACACAGCGAAGCCTGCATCACCCGGCAGCTTCATTAATCTTCACAATATGGCCTACAAAAGTACCTTAATACACAGCGAAGCCTGCATCACCCGGCAGCTTCATTAATCTTCACAATATGGCCTACAAAAGTACCTTAATACACAGCGAAGCCTGCATCACCCGGCAGCTTCATTAATCTTCACAATATGGCCTACAAAAGTACCTTAATACACAGCGAAGCCTGCATCACCCGGCAGCTTCATTAATCTTCATATGGCCTAAACAAATCTTCACTGCAGTGTATCACATAGGCTGTACACACAGCGAAATATATAAGTCGACATTTTCTCAAATCCTACGTAGGCATACATTATCCAAAAACCACTGGGACTCGACCTACACGGTCCACGCCCAAAACACAACTCCCCAAATCACACACTAGTCCCGCCAAAAAACCCCATCACGAGACTCGGCTGTCTTGAACACCGCTCTCGATAACACATGCAGACTAGCTGCGAGCTATTCACATGACTCAAAACAGTACAGAATAAACACATCTCAACATTTGAGATTAAACAGCGTTCCCAAGCTTATCTGTATTGCCTGTCCCTCCAAATGTGTCCATGTTGCTGATAAGGCATATGTACAATTCTACATCTTGTAGTGGTGTTTCTTCAAGTTCAATCTTGTTATCATTTCCTGCATTTTCTTTATCTTAGCTTTCTCCCTGCATATTTTCAGACCCACTTGCTGTGATCTCTCATCAAGTATATTCATTTTGTCTTGCAACTGATTACAGTTATGGGACAGAAGTGTCAGGTCATCGTAAAACTTTATCTCAAGTTAATCTGTTCATTGTTTCACCACTTCTATGATATGTTAATCTTCTTTTTTAAAGTTACCAAGCCGTTTAGTTCTCAACTTTTCTTTTTCCTCTCTCTTTTCTTCCTTGAAAGCTCATTACAAACTATCATTCCAAAACAAGGCGCTTATTATAAAACTTACCTCTGCTTAAGACAACTTGCTTGTACGTTCTCAGGATAAGTAGGTACAAAATCTGAAAGACAAGAGGTTACCATGTACCATATCACACACTGCATTTTACTCAGTGACTCCTCATTAGCAAACAAAGCAACACATTGTTTAAATGATTAACAATCCCTACGCATCAAAGAATTTCACACAAATAAATTTGGCTATGACTCATTCTTTAATACAAACACTAATCTTCATTAACTGACCTACTTTAATTGTGCTGCCACCTGGGGTATGTTTATAATATGTGCAAAATATCAATTTGGGAGGATTTAAACTTTGGAATGGAATAATTCTTGTTGCTGATTACTCTGGGCCATCTCCTTCAGCTCTGCCAATAAAGCTCAGATTGCTAAGACTTCTTCCGCTACCAATCTACCAATCTTGTCCATGTTTTCTTTTGGCCCCACCATTGTTTTCTTCCCATATCTTGCTATACTTAGAATGTTTTCTAAGTATATATCCTACCTGAGTATCAACTATCAGCGGTTAGAGCGCTTGCTTGTCAAGGCAAAGTTACTGGGTTCAAAACCAGGTAGCATCATGCTCTAGTCTGACCAGCTGTAACTGGGTACCAGTTTCTGCTCTCAAGTTAAGGATGGCACTGGCAGCAAGGAAGGGAACTAGTTACCCCATTTTCACAAAGCTAAGAACTAGTATTGTGAAGTCTCTAACATTTTGCTTCCCTACTCACTATGGGACTGCCTACCTTTGTCTCATTCATCTCCACATTCTGACTTTAATCTCTAGAAGAATTAGCTCTTAAACCATTTCACACTTGTATTTGTTTCATTATGTACTTCGTTGTGACTGATCAAACATTTCAGGTATCAATCAATCAATACTCTTTAGCTCCCCGAGGAGCATAGGCCTTCTACAAACACATGCCAAGTCTTTCTGTCCTGTGCCATCCGCTTAAGTTCTTTCCATGTTTTCCTCATCATTTTCACCTCTGTATCCAGTTCTCTTCTCTGTTTGTTTGTTGGTCTACCTCTGCCTCTCTTTCCTTGTGGATTCCAGAACAAGGACTGCCTTGTAATGCTATCAATAGGTTTCCTCAATGTGTGTCCTATCCATCACCAGCGTCTTCTTCTCAACTCTTGTTCCACTGGCACTTGTCTGGTTCTTGTCATCAGTTCCACATTTTTAACTTAGTCATGGAACGGACTACGGACTACGACTTATGGAACATGGAACACAAGAAGTATAAATGGGAAGGAAGAGGAGCTGGTGGAAGAGATGAGGAAAGCAAAACTAGAAATCCTGGCTATTACGGAAACAAAGAAAAAAGGACAAGGAGTCATGGATCTCAATGGCAACACGCTGCTCTACAGTGGTGTACCCATATCCGAAAGAGCTAAAGGGGGTGTGGGTTGCATTGTGGCCCAAAATCAAAAGATAGTATCAAGGGGTGGAACTTTGTCTCAGAGCGCATTATGGTTGTGAAACTAAAAGAAGGAGAAACCATAGTCAACCTGGTCATAGTGTATGGGCCAAATGAGGATGAGAGAGCAGAGGTCAAGGAGGAATTCTTCGAGCTGCTTCAAAGGACAGTGGATGACTGCCTAGATGAAGTTATCATGCTCGGAGATTTTAATGCCAGAGTTGGAAATGACCATGCTAGATGGAGTGGAGTTATCGGAAGATATGGAGAAGATACTCTCAATGACAATGGAAAGCGACTCCTTAGATTCTGCAGTGAGCAGAATCTGATCATTACAAACACAAAGTTCCCCCATAAGCGCATACATGCATACACTAGATGTGAACCAACAAAGAATGAGAAGTCAGTGATCGACTATGCCATTGTTCGGAGAAAGCTCATTCAAATATGTCCGAGATGCAAGAGTCTGGAGGGGGCCAGAGATTGGAAGTGATCACTACCTGCTAACAATCAAACGAACAACTGAAAGAGTTGCTCAGCCTAGGAACTGCTCAACATCACGCAAGAAACCAAGTAAACGAGCAGGAGAAATGAGCATTAGGACCTACAAGCTGAGAGAGCCAGAAATTAAGACCAGATATCAGGGGCTTATTGCTGCAGCGGTGAGCAACACAGAAGAACGACCTGATGACTTGGAAACCCTCTGGATTAAATTCAAGGATATCATAAAGACAGCTGCTGCAGAAGCATGTGGTGAAGTCCGACTTGGGAACCAGAGAAAGAGGACACCTTGGTGGACAGAGGAAGTCAAAGAGAAAATAAGAGAGAAGAAAATGGCATGGAAACAATACTTAGGAGCTAAAAACACAACAGGACAAATGGAAAAATATAGAGAATATGTGACACTCAGAACAGAAGTAAAGAACAAAGTGCTAGCAGCAAAACAGAAGTCCTGGGAAGAATTTGGAGAAAAGCTAGAAAAAGATGCACAAGAAAACCAGAAATTGTTCTATAAGACCCTAAAGAACATGAGGAAGGAAAAACAATGCCCTCTCAAATTTATAAAGGACAAGCAAGGCAAATTGCTTACTGCCCCGAAAGGAGTAATGGAAAGATGGAAAGAATATTTCTCAGAACTCCTTGATGGTGAGCAAGGTCAAACATCAGAAATGATAACCACTAGCACAGAAGAGGAAACCAATGGTGATGAAGATGACATAAAGATGGAAGAACTGAAGGCAGCACTGGAGAAAATCAAGATGGGCAAAGCAGCAGGGCATGATGGTATAACACCAGAAATGGTTAAGTACATGGGAGCATCAGGCGACCTGTTACTCCTAAGGGTCCTACAGGCAGCATGGTGCAACAAGACCATACCAAAGGATTGGGAGATTGCCATCATAACACCAATTTTCAAAAAGGGTGACAATCGACAGTGTGGAAACCATAGAGGCATATCCCTTCTCAGTGTCCCTGGAAAAATCTACTCTAGAATCCTAGAGCAGAGACTCCGACGCCTAGCTGAGCCACAATTGGATGAGGTCCAGTGCGGATTCCGAGCAAACCGAAGTACTCAAGACCTAATCTTCACACTCAGACAGCTGAGTGAAAAGGCCCTTGAGTATAAGAGAGAGATCCATCTTTGTTTCATAGATCTGGAAAAGGCATTTGACAGGGTCCCTTGGAGCAAACTTTGGGACTGTTTGGCAAGGAAGAATATTCCAGCACCTCTGATTCATGCTATACAGAGCTTCTACAAGTCTTGCAGAAATTATGTGAGGACAGCAAACCATAAGTCAGAAGAGTTCAGGACCACCACTGGTGTAAGACAAGGTGATATCCTATCACCTTACCTCTTCATACTCCTTATGGACGATGTCATCAAGGCATGTAAGGAGAGAACAAGAAAGTATTCAGTGGGGGTACTGGAAGATGAGACAGGTCTATATTTCAGAGCTGGCATTTGCTGATGATGTTGCCCTGATTGCTAAATCAGAGGCACATCTCCAATCCAACCTGCAAGTCTGGAAGGAAGAGCTGGAGAAGAGAGGGATGGTCATAAGCAGCTCTAAAACAAAATCCATGGTGATATCACGAGAAGAAAGAAGACATCAGATTAAGCTGGGAGAACAGGTCCTGGAGCAGGTCGACCACTTTAAATACCTCGGAGCTATTATAGACCGAAAGGGAGGCATCAAAGAAGAGTTGGCCACTCGAAAAGCAGCAGCTGGGAGACTTTTTCAGGCCATAAATCGAGGATTCCTCAGCAAGAGAGAGGTTGGTAAGAAAACGAAGATGGCTGTATACCGCTCCACCTATGTCCCAGTCTTGACATATGGATGCGAGTCATGGGCAAAGACTACAACCCATAAAAGCCAGATCCAAACCTCAGAAATGAGGTATCTGAGGAAGGTGGTTGAAGTAACAAGAAGAGACATGGTACGCAACCAGACGATACGTCAAGGCCTAAAATGCCACCCCCTATAGACCCAAGTAGAACAGTCCCAACTAAGATGGTTTGGCCATGTCTGCAGAATGGGAGAAGATCGGCTACCACGACAAGCATGGGAAACAAAGAGCCAAGGATCCAGACCCCGAGGACGACCCAGAGTCCGCTGGGAGGACAACATTAGACAATCTTTGAAGGACCGAGGACTAGAATGGAACCAGGCCAGGAGGAAGACAGCCGATAGAATAGTCTGGCGCTCTCTCTTCCAAACCTCTACACCTCACGGTAGAAGGGGAACGACTAAGTAAGTAAGCATTATTTCTCTCTAATATTCTACTACCTATTCAACTCATATTAAGGCAGTCCTATTATTATACTCTGCCCTGTGTAGTCAGTTACCAGGGGTTTCTGAACAGACAAGGGAAGAGTATGAATACTGGGGACCGAAGACGCAGCAAAAGAGATGAATGCAGTCAGCGACCCATAGCTTGACTGCTTGCGTCAGAGTCAGCGAACCAGAGCTGACGAAGATCCTACTCCACTGAGAGAGTAGGGATCGAAAAGGGAAGGCTAACCCGGTCCTAAAAATACCATGCTGAAACCGGATGTGTCGTGCCGAAAGGCACAAATATCGCAGCTTTGCTGTAAACGGTGACACAACATAACAAACGTTCCTTTTCAGGACGAACGCAGAAAAAGAAGACGTATGAATACTGTTCCCTCAGGAGGAATGTTGTTGAAGCTAAAATGGGGTTTTTGCATGTGGCTGGCAGCCTCATCATGTAAAATAAATTGCTCCAGAAACCACAGCTGCAAGAACACATGAATGCTTAGGCACACGCTTCGCACTAAGTGGCCAACAGCAGTGGTGGCTCCATGCTCCTAATGGAGCAAAACAGGAAAAAATGATGATGAATGATTGTTGCGCTATCATTGCGTGTAACAAAAAGATTAAAATGGTATAACCAAGATCACTGATGTGGAACTGATGGAAAGGAAGAGAGAATCAAACAGATGCCAGTAGAACAAGAGACAGAGAACAGACAACATTGGCGCTAATTATGACACACTGAGAAACTATCTAATAGCATTTTGAGACAGTCATTGTTCTAGAATGTACAAAGTAACAGAAACAGTAGATGAAAAAAAAAGCATATAGAGATAACAAAGGAGACATAAAAAAGGTTAAAGAAGACACAGAAAATGTGGAGAAAATATGGGCCTAACACCATATTCCCAATATGCCTCAATGGGCGTGAGACGGGATCCTTTACCTTAGAAAGAACATGAGTAGATGGAGTAAACACAAGAGGCATGACATAAACCAACCAACAGCCTCTGCGCCACAAGAAGCTAACAGGTAAAGAAGTGAGGAAAAGGCAACGGCAATGGATAGGACACACACACACACTGTGGAAGCCAGCTAAAAGCATAACAAGACAGTTCTCGATTCTGGAATCCCAATGATGAAAGAAATAGGGAGGGACTTAAGACAGGCAGAAAAGTGAAGAAGAAACAGACATAGGAAAGATAGATAAGACACAGAAAGAACATGAACTTATGGCAAAGACAGAAGGGCTTGAAATAAACAAACTGAAGACTATGCCTTTAAGAAAAAAAAGAATACACAAAAAGATAAAGAAGAAAAGTACGCCAAGTGTAACACAAAAACTTACCATATTTATCAGCATAACCAACACAAGTGGGACAAGAAAGATGAGCTTTGCCATGTTATGCAGATAGCCATGATCATCCTTTATGGGGAAAAAAAAGGTCTTATAAAAGATTCAACACAATTTCTATCATTACTGTTTGTTTACAACAGAAGAAAGTTGCAGTTTTTTGGGGTGTTAAAAAAAAAATTTACATTAGCAAAAGAAGTATCAATTAATGCAGCATACTATAAATAAGAAAATAAAAACAGCAGTAGTTTCATGCCATACAAATTTAAAGAATAAAATTAAAGAAATATGTTATGTACTTTCCACTGAGCACAATTAAAGAAAAAAAAAAAAGAGTGGACTTGTACAAGATAAAAGCATGGACATCTCTAACTGACTTTTGTGCCATAAAAAACAGTTAAGATAAAGGTAGTCCCATAGCAGATACTGCCGTAGGGGAGTGAAGTGTTAGAGACTTCACTATACTAGGTCCAGCATCGAGAGGTGGGGGTGACCAGTTCCCTTCCTCGCTGCCTTTTCCTTCCCTAACTCAAGTGCAAAGTCAGGTAGACATTTACAGCTGGGTAGACTGAAGCGTATCGATAACAATACACAAAACAGTAGAAACCTCTGAATTTGTCACTAACAAAAGAGTCAGTAAAATATGAAATAATTAATTTACAATTTTTACCTCTGGCCAGCAAATATGTTCATCAAATCGAAAATCTGCAAAGCACCTGAAAAAAAAAAATTTATGCAGCTAAAAAAGATTCTTAGCATCTGAATACACTGCATAATCTCTGTACAGAAACTGGAACTAGTCAATTATATTTTAGCTTTAATTTATTAAAGTCAAAATTTAACGTAACAATGTTTATAACAGTTTTGAGGAGTCACAAGACTGAAGTTACAGTAGCATTAATAATTTCATTCTACAGCCATATAATATGTTCATTAGTTGAAAAGCAAACATGGTATCATTTCTCCTGTCCAATTATCGTAAATAAAGAAACTAAAATAATCTTTGCTAGAAATGACAGGAACCTGTTAATTGGCAATGGTATTGGGAAATATATGGAAACCACAAAAGGCTAGAGGGGCTTTCATTACATTGCGAGGTACATCGAGATCAAAAGCAATCAAGCCCAAAACAAATATAGAAATATTTGACTAAAACATCAAGTCAATCCTACTGTATGGCTTTGAAACATGCAGAACAACTAAAAGCAAAACCAAGAAGCTAGACATTTTCAAAAGTGGATGCTTGCGTAGAGTAGAAGAACTGAAATGGTACAACAAGATCACCAATGTGGAACTGATGAACCCGTGGAACAAGAGAAGAGAAAAAGCAGCTGGCGATGGATAAGGCACATACTAAGGAAATCTAATGATAGCACCACTATGAGGCAGTTTTTGTTCTGAAATTCTCAGGGTAAGAAAGATAAAGGGAGACCAAAAAAACACATGGAGAAGAGAACTGGAAATAGAAATGAAAATGATCAAGACATAGAAAGAACTTGAGCAGATGGTATGAGATAGGAGGACCTGGCATACGTGTGCTGAAAGGGGTCCATGGCACCAAAAGGGTTAAGAAAGCCTGGTCTAGATTCATTCTAAAACTATAGCCAAAAGAAAATTATCATTAGTTTATCATTTTCTTTTATCTTAAAATAATGCTACCAGTAATTATCTGTTAACAGCTTATAAAAATCAGACACAGTTGAAGCAGCTCATCTAAAATGTGTTATTAACAATTTATGTTTCTGTTTCACTATCCCAGTGTGTGACTCCCAGTTCTCAGAAGTGGACATATAAAATACACAACAAGGTCTCAAGTACCCTAGTTCAACATACGTGTACAAATTTAATAACTCAAAGACATTAATATGTTTAATAATTTGGCTAATGACCGAGTACTTACAAAGAGCATGCTCCTAATTTTCGTCTGCATGTCTTTACAATTAAGAAGACTGCTAAAATCAGTGGAACCAACCTATATTGTTGAGATGGACAGAATAAAACATTTCTGAAAATAGTTTAGGACAAATCTGTCTACGTTAATCCTAATAAAACCTAATCATGGATCTAGATTTAATCCTAATCATGGCCTCAAAACCCAGCCCTTGCAGACCCAAGTGGAACATTCCCAATTATGATGGTCTGGTCATGTCTGCAGAATGGAAGAAGATTGGCTACCACGAGAAATATGAGAAACCACGAGCCAGGGATCCAGACCTCCAGGACGACACAAAGTTCGCTGGGAGAACATTAGAAAATCTCTGAAGGACCAAGGACTAGACTGGAGCCAAGCCAGTAGAAAGACAGTCAATAATGGCACTCTCTCTGGCAAACCTCTAGACTCCAGGGTAGAAGAGGAATGACTAAGTAAGCAATCCCAATGAGATTAAGCTATTTGGATGCAGAAGTGTCTGTAATCAGTTATAAATTACTAATTTGTGACATGCTCAAGCTGCTTCACCAGAACCAGATTCTCAAGGGTATTTCAGTGGCATCCCCTTAGCTGTGCTTGTTTCAACCTCCAATACAAGAGATCTAGGAGCAAAAGTGAATAAGCTAATCACAAACACTCTGTTTACAGCACTGCCGAACAGCTAACAGAACAGATGTAAATTCTTCAACTTGACACTGGCTGTGAAAGAGGAGCAAGCTTAGCAGCCATAGTTAAATTAACAACATTATTATTTTGCTTTGCTTATTCAGATCTTTGGATCTTTCAAAGCTTCAGCAAGCTGATAGGTCACTTTCACTCTAACCACATGACTAATTTTGATCACATGGCTGTTCATTTGCATCTCTCAAGATGTTACCCATATAGAAGATGAACAACAGCTGTGACAGTCTTGCTCCAGACGTTATGACAAAAATGTGCTGCTTAGCTGGCAGTGTGGTCAGTCACTATTCATTCCCATAGCAAGGTAATGGTACCGTTTAGATGGTCCTGGGTTTGAGTCCTTGGTAAGCCTATTACTTCTGTAGCTTTTCTGTAATAATAGTTTTCTATTTCTTTATTTCTTACAAGTTTCTGCAACATATTCATTTATGTGTCTTATTTTATTTTGAAGTAACAAGAAGAGACATAAGACAGCCGATAGGATAGTCTGGCGCTCTGTCTTCCAAACCTCTACACCTCACAGTAGAAGGGGAACGACTAAGTAGTAGTCTTATTTTATTTACTGTTCACAGGCCTCAAGTTTTCCTCTTTATTATTGTTCATAAATGTGTTACCATAGAAACCTACCAGCTATTCTGTACTGTTCTTATTCTTCTACAATATGCTAGACACAGCATTATGGCCCTTGTATTGCGTTATCTGGCCTATACTGGTGAATAGGAATGCTGTAAAAGTAATTGATTCTGTAATTAGTCTGCGTCTTTCCTCTGTCCAATTGTCTATAGTTACGTGAAGTGGTTATTCTAAATGACCACTGTCCACAACGCACTATTTTGCTGGTGCTGAGTTGGCAGTGTGGTTAGACATGATTCACTCCAATAATGAGAGGGTGGTGTCATTTAGATGGTCTGGGTTTGAGTCCTCGGTAAACCTATCACGTCTGTTGCTTTTCTGTTGTCTAGTTATCTACTGCTTTATTTCTTACGAGTGCCTATTTATTTATGTCGAAAGACCAGTCTTTATTCTAAGAGCAATTCTGATTTCTGTACACAGTGCACGAGTATAAAGATGACGACAACAGCAAAATGCAGAGCACTTATGAGTTGGGTGTAGTGTTTTATGAGTTATCCCAAGAGGCCATTGCAGTAGCCATGATGACTGATACAAAACACCCTGACAAGTGTATTCGCTAATGGGGGTCTCTAGTGAAACTGTGACAGGCCCAGCAAGCCAGCATTAAACTTCTTATTGCCCAAGCACAACCAAGGCCAATAAAACGAAATGAACTAATGGATAAGTAAACAATTTCTAATCAAGTCTAAATAAATTATTTTTTCGAGCATTGGTCAAAACTTATAATTAGACAATAAAAATACAGACTTTCTTAATTATCAACAGTTTCTCAATAAGACCAATAAAAACTGCTGATTTTCTCAATCTTCAATTATTATTTAATAAATGAAGGCTCTCAGACTTCCTATAGTTTTCTAGGTGCAAAAATATATTCAAGATATTTTAAATTTAAGGCTAAGGATAACCAACCCAGCACAACCTGTATAAAAGATATCTCAATAGAGTGGTAAACCATTCAAAGCTCACTGAATTCTAAATATATTTTTCAGAAGACTGTCATATTTAATAAACAGGCCTACAATGGCAAAAGATTCAAACCATGAAGTAAGTAAAGTTATAAACCTGCATAACAAACACATTATGCTCACCATGCAAAAGCATATGCCAAATACATCCAACGGCTGCTTACAGCTTGCACCTATAAACAATAAAACATTTACAGTGAATTATGTTACTGGCTGAATAGATTCACAGCAAGATGTAAACATACAAATTGAAAGGCACAAATAACTGACACATTTAAATCAAATCTGATTCAGCAAAAAGTATGATGGATAATAAATATGAAAAAGGTGTTTTTCCTCTCACATACTGAAAAAAATGGTAGCCGAAGTTTGCATCATATGAAAACAGAAAACCAGT
This sequence comes from Oreohelix idahoensis, assembly GCA_024509875.1. Classification (NCBI taxonomy): domain Eukaryota; kingdom Metazoa; phylum Mollusca; class Gastropoda; order Stylommatophora; family Oreohelicidae; genus Oreohelix; species Oreohelix idahoensis. Next base: position 670,674 of record JAMPIV010022325.1, on the reverse strand, counting down.
TTAGCACACTATATCGTCAGTCATCAAGTATGTGCCAACTAGCATGGAAATTAATTTTCTCATAAATTTCCAAACCCTGAAATTCTCCATCATTTTTGTTACTGATTATTTCCTGTGCCATTATGTTCAACACTGGAACATTATAATTATCAACTTTTTTTATTCCCAGTAGAACAAAGGGCTCCATCGATGATTTCTATTGTGTGAAGCCTTCAACAGCTCATTCTCTAATGTACCCAGTGAAGATGCATTGCATCTTTCTAATCTTTGCCATTGTTGCATCAGCATATACAACACAATGCTGCCCTAGTCAAACTTCACGCGAAAATAGCAATCGTTGGTATGCCACAGCATCTAGTCATCCTATCACCATAGGCAGTCGTATAAATAACAGCAAAGTTAACCATGGAACGCAATGCATGGCACACAATGGCCAACTGGGTCAATACGTAAGGTCCATACTGGTTATATCAAACTCAACATGTTTATTTCAAATACTTCAGGTAGAATATGCAGTGATGGTCATTATAATTCTGTCTCATCAGTGTTCTTCTTCTTCTTCTTCTTCTTCCGTCCTTAGCCAAAGACCGACCAAGCAGTCAGAGGCCATCGCGCCTTGTGGCGTCTTAAGGGCAACAGCAGATTGATTTTCTCTGTTGTAGTTTCCCATCACGCCTAGCGGCGTCTTTAGGGCAACAACAAATAGATCCATCTGCCGTTGTTTCCGTAATCGGTGTGACAAGCCAACGGGTGATCAGCCCATTGGGCTCATCAGTGTTCATACAAGCAAAAAGGCATACCATGCAGTAAGATTATCAATCTTAGACTGTAGGGGTATTCAATTCACAAACAGTGAATTCACCCTTCTCCACCATGACCCTTTGCATCCTTCAGTAACTGGTAAGATTATAAAGACTCCGATTTAACAGTGTATGAAGGTTCAGACCCAGGCCACGAAGGTGTAAGACATTACTAAATACATAGTCCATGATTCCCTCCATGACTAGTATAAATCACAGCTGCAACATCATTCAATGTCTTTCCTGAGTTATTGAACTCAGAACAAAAATTTTAGCCTATAATTCAGGCCTCATCTTCAACAAACTGTTTACCACGCTACGTCACCCATCGACCAACCCAAAACCTCATTCTTTTTTTATCTTCCACTCCTGATTGGTTAATACAATCCTGTTTCTACCATATACGTTCAACAAATGTGCACCTAAGTGTACTCTTCAAAATATACCATCATCTCCCCGAAATACCAGTGCCATTTTTATTTTTTTGCGCAACTTCATTGTTGCCAAATTAATATCACAACAGCCATGACCTCCCCTTGTGCATTGCACCTTTTCAGGATACTTTCCAATTTCATTCTATTTCTCAGCTATCCATATTAATACTTTCATCAGACTTCTTAGCTATCCATGATAATACTTTATCAGGCTTTTTATCTACATTTGTTGGTACTTTTCTCAGGATTACTACTTACCTGTGTTTTTACTTTTATCGGGCTTTTTACCTATCTGTGTTAATAATTTTATCAGATTTAACAGTTATCCATGTTAATGCTTCTTTATTAGACTTCTGAACTAACCATAATAATACTTTTATCTGGCTTTTAACCTACTGTTGGTGTCGTTTTCATAGTAATGAATTGAAACGCGAATGGTTACAACGGAATAAATGTCAACAATGTTTTTTTTAAACGAAAACCAACAAGTATCTTGAATTGGGTGAACTGGTCAAGTATTGGCAGCACACAAGTCGTTGGTAACTTTACATAGATTTTATTCACCAGGACACGAAGTGGACAAGACGGACATCGTCACAGGCGCAATGATCACACGACAACATATTAATTATTGCTGCTAAAGTTCCTGAAGATTCTCTTCTAGTAAAGACCTCTGTCCAGAGACTAAGGATTACAAAACTGTTACCGTATAATATCCTTCTCAGTCACGACCGTTGACCTTCTTTCAAGGACGTCTATCATGGTAACGTATTCATACTCTGGGATGAAATCTTCCATATTACATTTGTTAAAATTCCCAGACGTTCATCCTACATAGCGTTGTACATCATATAATTTCACACAAAGTCATATACGATAATCCTATCAGTTAAAGGCTTTCAGTTGGCTACCCTCTCTTTACATCCATGCCACGACTTTGGCATTGAAGCATGTACGGCATTTAAAACATGTGCATAAGGTAAACAATATAACTTCTTCTACTCGTAGGAATTCTCCGTCTACGATCCAAATCTTAAAGGCAAGCGACTCTGTAGATCCATTCTAGGAATGATAAAATTCCCGCTAGATTAGTAGTAGAGCGGCCTTTTTATGCAGCATTAAAATAAGAAGTGGGCGATAACTTACGTGACATTACTGCGATTGGCTTCGACCTGAAGACCAATACAAATCACAATAATAAATGGCTTCCTTCAACATGCCATTGGATACACAATATAAAATTACAATCATGGACACAAGCCAGTTCCATGTTTCCACTTCAAAACCTGACGTCACAAACTACTCAACTAGGTTACACGTGCGTCCAAAGCAACTCACACAGCATTGTGCACGTCAGTGCGTGAATCAATCGAACGCTCAAACAATATAACTACATAAAACTGGTGCGTACATTTGGCAGGACTGAAGACTACCCCCTTAGGTAATAAATGTACGTAACAGCTCCCTTATTACCTCCCCTTAAAAAAATTAATCCCATTAATTTTTTTCGAACTAATTACTCGAGAGAGGTGAGTCAAAACTACAACAAGATTTATGACATGCATAAAATTATCATATTAAGAAGAGAAAATTTAAAATAAATCAATATAACTAAATGATGGTATGCATTAAAGCACACAGCCACCATCGACCTACTTTGGAACGATGTGGTAATATTCGAAGTAAAAAGAAGTTGAAAATGAAAATGAAAATGAAAAATCAACAAAAAAGATGATAATAAAATTCAACTAAGTTTTTCAAAAGAAAATCGAAACATATGATTTCAAAAATGAAAATGAACAGCAACACTGATGATAATCAATGATAAAAGAATCAGTGAAACAAAAAATTTTGAAATACAATGTGCAAAAATGAAGCAATGCAAAATTAAACACTTTAAGAAGCAACGCACCTACTGTTATCTAGCACTAGTAAGTTTGACTAGTTATCTAAAAGAGAAATATCATGTAGTGGGATACGTGACTACACGTATTGCGAGACACTAATAACGTTAGTAGATGTGTGATTTATAAACAATCAAATTGATTAAATTGAATTAATCTAATTCTAGTACTTAATTACACATAAATAAATAACTAGTAATTTATTCTAAGTAATTCTAATTTCAGTCATTGTGAATATTCGTTCAGAACTATTTAGAGTCAACAAGAATATGTTCCTAATGTTCCATGCACGAAATAAGTTTACGAACACGATATGTAGTGTAATATGTTCCATAACACTAACGAATGTCTATTTGTTGCTTTTTACCAATGTTTCCATACTAAAAAAAAAATGTTACTTTAATATCACTGTTCCCGTTCTAATAAAACGTTACTTCACAAGAAATAATGTTATAATCCATATGTAAGTATGTTCTGAAAGTTATATTTATACGAATACTGCAAAACTATACATAGTCTTCACAGATGTACAATTAATGACACTGTACAAAGTTATTCATGTTTCGGTGAGGACGTTTCTCCATCTAAAAGTAGTTTAGTTTCACCAAGTTCACTAGGGCATCTTGAAAGACAGTCTGCAAATACATTCTGCACTCCAGGAATAGCTCGTATCTCAAAATGGAACGGTTGAAGAGCTATAGCGTAACGCGCTGACTTTGATGACTTAACGTTCCCTGTATTCAATGCGGTAAGAGCTTTCTGGTCAGACTCCACCACAAAGTGTGATCCGAGGAGATAACGATCCAGTTTTGTGATTGCCCAGACAAGAGCAAGGAGCTCTTTGTCTAGAACGGAGTAATTTATCTCGCTCGTTGTAAGCTTTCTGGATACGTACATAACAGGAAATAAGGTGCCTCCATATTCCTGCATCAAAACTGCCGCAATAGCGTAGGAAGAAGCATCACTGCGAAGAACAAAGGTGAGATCTTTGTTAGGCAACTTTAAAAAAGGCTTATTTGAAAAAATTTGTTTTATATAGTCTAACGCTGTTTGGTGATCCTGTGACCACTTTATTACATTAGGTGTGCCCTTCTTCAGTAAAGACGAAAGAGGTGCAGTTATAGTAGACAAATGAGGGATGAATTTAGAATAGAACTGTATTAGTCCTAAGAGTGACCTCACTTGTTTTTTTTTGTCTTAGGTGCTGAGATGTTTAAAATTTTAGAGACGTTACTGTCTTCTGTATACATTAAACCGCGACCTATACGGTGACCAAGAAATGAGATGTCATGAAAACCGACAAAAGCCTTTGAAGGTTTCGCTGTTAAGTTATAATCCTGTAAGGTAGAAAGTAAAGATTTTAAACCCTGAATATGTTCATCCCAAGAGTCACTAAAAAGACAGATGTCATCTATATAAGTAATGACATCGGGACGATGAGACAATATGCGGCGCATCATGCGTACAAAGGTAGCTGGCGCATTCATTAACCCGAAAGGCATAAAATTCCATTGAAAAAGACCCCGTGGTGTCGAGAAAGCGGTGAATGGCTTTGCTTTCGTAGTGAGTGGCACTTGCCAATAACCCTTTGAAAGGTCAAATTTCGAAAAGAATGTAGCATGAGATAATTTCTCCAATAAGTCATCTAAAAGAGGTAATGGTTCCGCATCGAATTTTGTAACTTTGTTTAACTTCCTGTAATCTACGCAAAGACGTATATTGTTGTCTTTCTTCCTAATGATTACCATAGAAGAAGAATATGGTGATGAAGATGGTTCAATTATATTTAATTGGAGCATATCATCCAATTCCTTATCAACCTTATCACGAAAGTGTAAAGGAATAGGATATGGGCGAACTCGAATCGGTGTATCGTCAGTCAGAATAATGTCATGTTGGATGACTGACGTATGACCTGGGATGTCAGTGAGGACATCCTCATACGTGTGTAAAATTTTAGAGACTTGCTGACGTTGATCATCAGTAAGAGTAGATGAGATAGTAACATCATTCCATTTCTCAGTGGAATGGAGTGGTACAACTGGTATTGGTAGTTGTACATCATCGAAAGAAGATTCCTCTTCTTGGATGACTGACAAACTAGAATAGTGTTGAATAGGTGGTGTAGGATCGTCAGTTGCTTGGAACACCGATTGTAGATAATCAGGACGTGAGTAATACTCCTTCAACATGTTAATGTGGAAGGTTTTATGTTTGCCATTAACATCAACGATGTAGTCGACATCGGATATTCTTGAGATGATCCTGAAAGGACCTCTCCAGGTAATTAAAAGACGATTGTTATGCGCAGGGAGTAATACAAAAGCTTCATCACCAGGTATGAGCTGGCGAAGACGTCTATATTTGTTTGCAGATAGACGAGCTTTTTCTTTGGCATGTTCGGATGATGCAGTAGCTAGTCTACAAGCATCTATGATTTTCTTTCTAAGAGAGATCACATACTCATAAGAGGATTGAGTTTCCTCTTCAATATTCTCATCCACCAATAAGTCGTGGATTAACGACATCGGACCGCGTGGTTGCATGCCAAAAACAAGCTGGAACGGAGAAAACCCCGTTGCTTGATTTTGTACCTCGCGATACGCAAAGAGACAAGCGGGTAGGACCCGATCCCAGTCTTGGGGATGGTCTTGAGTCATCTTACCCAACAACTGCTTGAGTGTCCTATTGAGACGCTCAATTAACCCATTTGACATCGGATGATAAATAGAACTAAGAGATCTGTCTATACCTAATGTCTTCATAACTTGAGACATGGATTCAGAAATGAACTGAACCCCATGATCCGACAAGATTTTCCGTGGAAAACCAATGCGTGAGAAGATTAACATCAATGCCTCTGCTACACTGGCAGATGAAGTGTTCTTGAGAGGGATGGCCTCAGGCCAACGAGTGCACATATCAATGCACGTAAGAATATGCGTATGCCCTCTAGCAGATGGAAGCATTGGACCAATAATGTCAATGGCCATTTTATCAAATGGTCTAATCGGGATGTCCGCAGCTTGAATAGGAGCCGCATGAAATGGACCCCGTACCTTAACTTCTTGACATATCAAACAGGACCGACAATAGAGAGTAACATCTCTATGGACGCCTGGCCAGTAGAATGCCGAAAGCACTCTGGATTTGGTACGCGAAAAAACCCATATGGCCCGCACATTGCGAGTCATGAGCATGTCGTAATATACGAGATCTCATACAGGATGGGACAAGAATCTGAGAACATAAGGATAAATCCTTTTCCCGTATTACTCTAACCAAAATCCCATTTTAAGTATAAAGTCATGTCTAGATTTTGCAAGTTTGTTGCTTGTATTCTTTTTGTTAACATACTGAAAGAATTTTTTTAATGAATTATCATTCTTTTGCAATGTTGCAAACAACTCCCGTGAAATAGGAGCATCATCATTACCAGTGGTATGAACAGTAGGTTCAATAGGTGTATCATGCGACATATTAGTAGCTTGCGCTCTAGTCACTACTGCATTTGCAGTTTGAATATGTCGCTCTTCCCATTCAGCTATTTGCTGAGGTGTACACTCTTTAATACCATGTATGCGACCCAGTATTACATCACAAATTGGGTTAGGCAGAAGACATGCTTGGATCTTTCCTGTAAAGAAAGGAGTATGAAGATCAATAATAGCAGTGGGAAATGTTTCAATTGTGCCACCAAATGTTACACATTTGACAACCCGGCCCGTGGCACAACTTGGGTTGATCAGCGAAGTCCGGACACCGATTGTTGTACAACCTGAGTCAAATAGGAGAGAGCATGAAATATTATTGACAAATCCCTTGTGAAACTTAAGAGAGCCCTGTCCCTGGTGTACTGACGCAGCAGTGGCTGTACAGACTGCAGGCAGGCTAGGCAAGGTATGTCCGCAACGCAGCGTCGTGATCGCCTTAGGCTGGAAAAGAGTCGAGCATTCTGGACAGTCTTTCACCTGGGAACAATCTAGAGAACAAGACATAGCATTGTGAGTTTCAGCTACTTTACCCTGTTCAATGTTAGCCTGTGTATCATTAAAAGCAACATTAGAATGTCTACCTGTATTATTCGACGATCTATCTCGTCGGCGCGATCGATTGTGATTTTTGTCATTAAAATTGCCATAATTGTCGTTTCTGCTAGAGTTAAAATTTGGATTAGTCCGATAATTTGTAGAATGATCGTTATGATGTTGGTTAAATGGTTTATTTCCAAAAAATTGTCTGTTTTGCGGACCCTGAGACCTTGATCTCCAGTTTTGTTTATTATAATATGTCCTTGATTATTTTTAAAATAATTGTTACCAAAATCTCGCGATCTGTGAGTTTGGTTCCAAGAAACATTAAATGGAGCAGATTGTTGAAATTGCTTCCCTTTGTAAAAGTTATCATTGTTGAAATTATGATTATTTCCCTTATTGACATACCTATCAGCACTAAAAGAACGATTGCGTGAAAAATTGTTTTGTTGTGCTGCAAAAGCAACAGGCAATTCACTCTTAATCTGCGCGTTACTTAGATCCATGTTTGGGTGAGCAGTGCAAAAATTTTTTGCATGTTCTTCTAAATTTTTCATAGATAAAGGTTTCCGTTCGTGTAAAAATGCGAGAAATGTAGGGTTTACCGACGAAAGTACCTTATCGCGCATCAGTAAATCAAAGAGACCTTCATACGACTTTTCAATTTTGGATAATTCGATCCATCTTTCTAATGTTAGTCGTATCTGTGACAGAAAATCACTAAAATTTCTGCCAGATTGAGGTAGTAATGTGTGAAATCTCAAACGATATTCGTTTTCTGTCATTTGGAATTTTTGCAGAAGTGCTGCTCTAAGAGCATTGTAGTCATTTTTCTCACCAATGCTGGTGGTATGATAAACTGCTAATGCATCCCCTGTAAGTAATCTGGATAAATATGTACAGTATAGCGCTTTATCCACGTTATAAGACCCACAAGTGGCCTCAAACCTATCTAGGAAGAATATTACGTCATCAGACGGGGGATTAAATTTTGGTAATTTAAGGTGAATTTCCTTAAAATTATCATGTCTGGATGAAGTTTGGCTTTCAAAAGTTCTCTGAGAATTAGATTCCTGAGTTAACCTAAGTCTCTCATATTCTGACTCTGCTAATTTCAGTTCATGCTGTCGTTTTTTTTTTCATTCTCTTCCATCTCAAGCTGAAGTCGTTTTACATTTTGTTCCGCTATCAATCTTCTCTCTTCCATTTCCTTTTGTTTCTGTTTCATTTCCTTTTCAGCTTTAAGCTATTAATCTTTTTTCTTCCATTTCTTTTCTAAGTCTTTCTTCAGCCTCCTTTTGTTTCTGTTCTGCCTCTCGCAGAAATCGTTTCTCTTCTAATTCAGCGGCTAATCTCATTTTTTTCTCATCTTCCTCAGCAGTTAATCTCATTTTTTTCTCATTCTCCTCAGCCTCAATCCGTTTCTGATCTGCCTCAAATTTCATCTTCTTCTCATGTTCCTCAGCCTCAATCCGTTTTTGATCTGCCTCAAATTTCATCTTCTTCTCATGTTCCTCAGCCTCAATCCGTTTTTGATCTGCCTCAAATTTCATCTTCTTCTCATGTTCCTCAGCCTCAATCCGTTTTTGATCTGCCTCAAATTTCATCTTCTTCTCATGTTCCTCAGCCTCAATCCGTTTTTGATCTGCCTCAAATTTCAAATTTTCCAAACGTAAAGTTTCTAACCTTCTCTGATCAGCTTCTATTTCTTGAGCTTTCTTATATTCTGACATAGCGAATTGTCTTACCTCTTCAGCAGGTATTTGCAAAGCTTTTGCTTGCTTAATGAAATAGTCTAAGGTAGCCATTTCAATATTATTATGTAATAATACTACTTAAAAGTGTTACTACAACTAGTGTTCTTCGTTCCTGTTCTAGAACGGTAAAATCAATTTATATAATAGGCAATAATATTAATAATTAATAATGTAATTTATAACATGTAATGGTGTGAAAGCAGTAATGTGACAGACAATAGCACAATAATGACACGACAAGATATTCAAAACAAACGAAGACGTTCGCAGAAATCCAATTAAAATAAAATGAGAAACTAAAATGGAATGTCGTAAAGAATTACGATGATAACTGCGATTAAATAATGCACAAGACAATTGACAACACAGTGTAAAAAACATAGGTTTTGTAAAAAAACTAAACGACAGGAAAGGTGAGATGGACGCGAAATACAAACAAAATTCATCATAAAACCAAGGTACAAGTAAAAATAGCTACCAAAAACAACAATTAAACGTGACGAAACAGCTAAATAGATAGTATTATAAGAAGCAACTAGCGATCGGAACTTCGGCAAGGTTTCTAGCCTTGTACCGGAACTATCGCTCAATTGAAACTTACAAAATGATCCCTACAGAACGTCTGAAGAAGAGCCCGAATTGGCTTCGAGATGGATCTCGTTCGTCAGATCTACCTCCCAACCTCCCGCGAAGAATACACAAAACATAACACATAACATAGAAAATATATATATATGGACATTTAAGGCACAGCTAATTGTAATAAAGTGTATAACGGATACAAGTTATACTTAGCTCGCGTGCAGGTAAAAAATCAATGTGCCTCGTCTCCGTGGATGTACGTCTACAGATAAAATACTTCGTTCTGCTTATCTAGATTACAGCTCGCACGCAATAATGATGAAGAGATGATCTCCAAGTAATCAGACACTGTGAAACTTGACGTGGAGGTTGATTGAAGACTTTGAGCATTTGAGTTGATTTTGATTCATATCCCGCTAGGATCCAAATTGAGATGATGTCGCCTTGAAAGTAAAAATTCTTCTTTTCAAACGATCAATTGGATGGGTACGTTCCTGAAATTACTTCCACCCCGCACTGGCCTACCAGTTATTGTTGGACGTCGTTTTCATAGTGATGAATTGAAACGCGAATGGTTACAACGGAATAAATGTCAACAATGTTTTTTTTAAACGAAAACCAACAAGTATCTTGAATTGGGTGAACTGGTCAAGTATTGGCAGCACACAAGTCGTTGGTAACTTTACATAGATTTTATTCACCAGGACACGAAGTGGACAAGACGGACATCGTCACAGGCGCAATGATCACACGACAACATATTAATTATTGCTGCTAAAGTTCCTGAAGATTCTCTTCTAGTAAAGACCTCTGTCCAGAGACTAAGGATTACAAAACTGTTACCGTATAATATCCTTCTCAGTCACGACCGTTGACCTTCTTTCAAGGACGTCTATCATGGTAACGTATTCATACTCTGGGATGAAATCTTCCATATTACATTTGTTAAAATTCCCAGACGTTCATCCTACATAGCGTTGTACATCATATAATTTCACACAAAGTCATATACGATAATCCTATCAGTTAAAGGCTTTCAGTTGGCTACCCTCTCTTTACATCCATGCCACGACTTTGGCATTGAAGCATGTACGGCATTTAAAACATGTGCATAAGGTAAACAATATAACTTCTTCTACTCGTAGGAATTCTCCGTCTACGATCCAAATCTTAAAGGCAAGCGACTCTGTAGATCCATTCTAGGAATGATAAAATTCCCGCTAGATTAGTAGTAGAGCGGCCTTTTTATGCAGCATTAAAATAAGAAGTGGGCGATAACTTACGTGACATTACTGCGATTGGCTTCGACCTGAAGACCAATACAAATCACAATAATAAATGGCTTCCTTCAACATGCCATTGGATACACAATATAAAATTACAATCATGGACACAAGCCAGTTCCATGTTTCCACTTCAAAACTTGACGTCACAAACTACTCAACTAGGTTACACGTGCGTCCAAAGCAACTCACACAGCATTGTGCACGTCAGTGCGTGAATCAATCGAACGCTCAAACAATATAACTACATAAAACTGGTGCGTACATTTGGCAGGACCGAAGACTACCCCCTTAGGTAATAAATGTACGTAACACCTACCTGTGTTAACTTTTATCAGGCTTTTTGCCCATCTGTGTTAATACTTTCATCAGACATCTTAGCTATCCATGGTAATACTTTTTATATTACACTTCTTAACTATCCATGTTAATACTTTTTATATTACACTTCTTAGCTATACATGTTAATACTTTTTATATTACACTTCTTAACTATCCATGTTAATACTTTTTATATTACACTTCTTAGCTATCCATGTTAATACTTTTTATATTACACTTCTTAGCTATACATGTTAATACTTTTTATATTACACTTCTTAACTATCCATGTTAATACTTTTTATATTACACTTCTTAGCTATCCATGTTAATACTTTTTATATTACACTTCTTAACTATCCATGTTAATACTTTTTATATTACACTTCTTAACTATCCATGTTAATACTTTTTATATTACACTTCTTAGCTATCCATGTTAATACTTTTTATATTACACTTCTTAATTATCCATGTTAATACTTTTTATATTACACTTCTTAGCTATCCATGTTAATACTTTTTATATTACACTTCTTAGCTATACATGTTAATACTTTTTATATTACACTTCTTAACTATCCATGTTAATACTTTTTATATTACACTTCTTAGCTATCCATGTTAATACTTTTTATATTACACTTCTTAGCTATCCATGTTAATACTTTTTATATTACACTTCTTAATTATCCATGTTAATACTTTTTATATTACACTTCTTAACTATCCATGTTAATACTTTTTATATTACACTTCTTAGCTATCCATGTTAATACTTTTTATATTACACTTCTTAATTATCCATGTTAATACTTTTTATATTACACTTCTTAGCTATCCATGTTAATACTTTTTATATTACACTTCTTAACTATCCATGTTAATACTTTTTATATTACACTTCTTAACTATCCATGGTAATACTTTTTATATTACACTTCTTAACTATACATGTTAATACTTTTTATATTACACTTCTTAACTATCCATGTTAATACTTTTTATATTACACTTCTTAGCTATCCATGTTAATACTTTATATTACACTTCTTAACTATCCATGTTAATACTTTATATTATACTTCTTAACTATCCATTGGGGGGGGGGGGGGTCAGAGTGGCTCAGAGGTATGGCATCCACCTCATATTCAAGAGGTACCGGGTGTCACGAAATGGATTTAGGACTAGAGACTGTCTACATATAGTGACAAGACAATAGTAAGAAGGAAGACTGAAATGATAGATTCAGATAGAAATATAGTGCAAACTGTGAAAGTTGAGACCATTGGCTCCGAGGTTGAGAACCGAGGTTGATTCTTTCCTCGCCACTTCGGACGTTTAAATTGCTATGGCCTCGAACCACCTCTAACTACCCTATGGGGATAAGGTTCAATTAAGATTCACAAACACCAAGGTACAGACAACATATAGCTACTGTACTAAAGGAAATGACTGATGCCAGCTACAATTTATACAAGTTTATTATACACCTATAAACAACAAACATATGCATGTCCCATACATCAAGTGCGAGGATGCACTCCTGAAAACAAAATCAAGCACAGTTAAAAAAATGCATCCACCCCAACCCTTCTCCCACAATTGCAACCTGTATGGAGAAAGAAGGTAAGGTTAACTGACCACTCTGAAATTACCTGCCCGAGTATCTATAACTGGGCCGTCGGCTTTATTATGGCCGTGAAGAAACGAACACAAAATTACCACAACGCTGGCAGCCTGCCAAATCTGCGTGTGTAACGAGCGTCAGAGCTCAGGATTTATCCACAAAAATCCTATTCGCTGGAAAATGTCTTCCCCTGGCTGGGAAAACGTATTTTCTTCCTCTCCTTCCACTACTGGCAACTAACGTAAAACCCTTGCGGTTCTGCGAATGCCCCAACTTTGCCGTGGGAGAAATTTTGTGGTCTCAAAATTCCGCTCTCATTCCCACAAAAAAGCCGGCACCTGCTGTTTAGACAAAAGCAAAAACAACAGCTAAACAAAACGTTAATACTCTATTACAATTAACAATTAACTTCCTGACAAACCCTTAAGTCTTTAACACTTAAGTCTCCCCCGTCTATAATCAATACAGCTCCCCTACTCTCTCCCGTTATGCACCACCATACAAAATCATGCAAACAAAGTCCGCTCCCCCATTGAGCTCCCTTCTCTACCTGAGCCCACAAGGTAAACATTGGCTAACCCAGATCGCTTGTTCTGCCTGACTAACTCTGAGCAACAACAATATTTTCAATGGCCCGTCTGGGCAGACGTACTGTGGCCTACTTCTTACGCTGACACTAATGCCGTACTGTTTAACACAACTAAAACTAGCCTTCTCTAGGAATTCCTAAAATTCCCGTCAATAATAGTAATCACATTCAAAATGTAATACAAAATAATTCCCTTTAAAATTACTTCTCCCATCTTCTGAATTCACAGAACAATAATGCACAATCAATAACATATAATCCTGTTTACGCTAGCATCTACATGCCGTCAAAAGGTATACATAATGGTTATCATTAAATCTCAGTAGTTACAACACGTGGTTACAATTTTATGACCACGTGCTTCTCTCCCCCTCGTCCCTCTGAACATCGTATCAATAAAGATACCGTAACCACGCGCTCACGTGCTTCAATTAATACCTCTATCACTTCCGTCCACAGATATATGCGTAACTATATGAATAGCGAGCATCAATACTCTCACTAAAATCACAAATAAAAATACACATTACACACGCTCCCGACTATTCTGTAAATACATATGATTCGCAGATGCGAGTTTCTCTCCCGACCGACTTTGCAATAATACAAAGCGGTGATATCTCAACTTTTAAACCATGCCGCTATTCTTTCAACAAGGAATGAAATGGACCTATAAATTTTCAAGTCTATCACTAAGATCGTATTGATGGCTCTGGAGTTAAGAATTAAATTAAACTAAAAATTCCCAAGAAACTTAAATGATCGGCTAGGACTAGAAAAATTAAATAAAGTCCTCACGCAAAAATGATGCTTACCAAATCTCGAATGTCCTACTGAAGGCAATCGACTTGACTGGCAACCGGCTTTGGCAATTTATTTTTAGAGACCGAACTTATGAAGTTCGGGCATATTTATTCTCAAGCCCCCACGCGCCGACTTCATGACGTCATATGCGCGGCGTGGTTCTAAAGCCAATGAGAGCTCTGCATTTCAACTGCAGTTACCTCTCAGCCAATCAGAACCTAGATCTTTCTGATGCAACCAGTTTCGGCTAGACAAAGAACCGGGAATTGGTCCTAGCCCTATACTGCGGAAATGAAGCAAAAATGGCCGCAAATAATTTAACTCCCGAAAAAGGCGTATATGGCCACGCAATATCTTTAAAAAAAAAGACACTGGTGCAAATCCTGATCTAGCCTCTATAATCTTCCTTCTAGAAAAATACTGTCCAATTCCCTACACCCCCATTCTAAACACATAGATCAAACTCCATCGTGATCTCATCTTGAAAAAAACGTAAATAATAGAAGGAGAAGAAACATGGAGAAGGATTTTTCTGTAATCCCTCCAAATATAGTGAACAAAATGCAAGGAGAAAAAGACATGGGCCATTTGAAAGACAGAATCTCAGTACTTTCGTCACACCGGGTTCAAATCCTAGTTGAGGGATTATAATTTATTGAAATATTTTTTGAGACCCAGTGGTCCTAATTACGTCATACTTCCCCCTGGTCTCATGGGTAGTGAGATTGAATGCCTAGCCTTCTCGGATAAGGGCGAAAAAATAGGAAGACCCGTGTGCAAGTTAAAAATCCCACGGCAGTTGGAAATCATAAAGAGTAGGCTATCAGGCTGCTGCCCTTGCAAAATTTAAAATTAGGAAACCTACCCACCACAAACATATTTATAGAATGTGTGATTCCTATACATTATATACACACATTGGGATTCTCACTGGTGCTAAGGAGTTTGTGCACTGCGCTGAGATCCTCCTTGTGTGATCTAAGGGAGGAGATCGGAGCACTGATGGTGTTGTCCGTGTGCAATGAAGATAGTCCTTAAAAACCACCAAACAACAAAACTATCCATGTTAATTCTTTTTATATTACACTTCTTAGCTGTAAATGGTAATGCTTTTTATATGACACTTCATAGCCATCCATGTTCATACTTTTGTCAGGAGTTTTAGCTATCCGTGTTCATACTCTTGTCAGGAGTTTTAGCTAACCATGTTCATACTTTTGTCAGGAGTTTTAGCTAGCCATACTAATACTAATATTAGACTTCCTAGCTATCCATGTTAACTCTTAGTATATGAGCGGCCTTTTAGAAAGGCCGATGATCGATCCCCGTCAATAGCGAAAATGTATAGGTGAATGCATGTTTAAAACCACTGAACAATTTAGTTACGTGCATGATATAGGGATTTCATTTCTTCACATTTTGATATATAACACTTTATGTTATCTTTATAAATAAATTATTTAGTGCAGATCGATCATCGGCCTTTCTAAAAGGCCGCTCGTATACTAAGAGTTAATTCATTCATCAGGATTTTTAGCTATCCATGTTAACACCTTCATCAGTTTTCTGAGCTATTCATACTAATACTTGATGTATTAGCTATCCGTGGTAATGCTTTCACTACACTACTGAGCTATCAATAGTAATATTTTATAAATTTTTTTAGCTACCCATAGACAACCTGGCGGAGAACAGTGGAGGCTGAGATACAAAGCATGAACCAGAGTTGGGGCTTGGCACGAAGGATGGCCACTGATTGAGCAAAATGGGGACAGTTTGTTGCTGCCCCATCAATAGGCATGATGGCCACTGACTGCTTTAACAGTCAGGGCTAAGGATCCAAGAAGAAGAAGAATGGTAATAGTAGCCAAATCCATAGCAACACATTTTTGCACCTGGAGCAATTATTCATGGTTTTACAACAACTATGCTGCTGGATAGACTTACATTTATAATTTGAAAATTTAATAAATAACTTATTGAAAACATGGTTAGTGAACTAGACAACAGACAATGGTCACATGACCAACACTAATCTTTAGTACCAAATGATAAATAGCAAACGTTACGTAACTAACAACAAATATTCAGACATTCACTTTCAATGAGCTAAAGTGGCTGACCACTTACCAAAAAGGAGTCTAAGCTTATGCCATTTTGTAGCTTTCTCCGAAATCGAAACAAGGCTTCTAATGCATACACAACAGTTATAAGAAATGCACTGGTGTAAAAACTCTGAAATATGGAGAAAGAATACAAAAGAAAACATTAGTCTGAAAACTGGAAATGATGTTATAAACGATGGATTTCCTCTACACTTCTGCTTTTTCTAAACTGATGTCATTGCTACTCTCAGCATTCTTTGCTGTGACCCTTTATTCCTCTTGTGCATATTCAAGTATTCAGGTAGAATTTTTTAATAATTATATCTCTCCAGCACGCTTTGTGCTTTGTAACCTTCTGACCTGCTCATGTTTTCAGCATGCTTTTCAGAGCTCTTTCTTGTTACTGTGGTGTATACAAGCTTTAGGTCTGATGCTAGTTCTAAAAGACCAAACCAGATGTCGCTTGATAAATGTAAGGGTTAGGTTCCTCAAAGCTTTCACAAGTTCCTTAGCTTCAAGCTTAAGTTTTACTGGCTTCTGTATCAGTCAAAACTGCCAGAAGAAACCATGAAAATAGTGAACAAGACAGTGTCAGAAACATTACTGGAAATCATCTGTAAACTGAAAAACATGAAAGTACATTGAATATCTGTTCACTGGAAGATATATGGAAATGAGGAGCAGACAGATTTGTTAAAGACGAAGGAAACAGAAAGCAAACTGAAGATAGGGCAAGATATGAACAGATTAAAAATATAACCAATAACAGTTTAAAAGAAAGGTAGCCAAGAGAACATGAGGAGCCAGATGAAACTGAAGCATACCAATCCTTGCCAAGTTGAGACCAGGTAATAATTTCAGATTGAAAACTATCCAATGCAGGCTTAAACATCATCTATTTAATCAATTAACAACTGGATTTACAGACATGATCCATGTAGAGAACTAAAACAATGGTTCACTTAAGAAATCATTGCACCGGAGAAGCATAATAACAGCATGGCCTTCACCTACTTTTTTGAGGGAGAAACTATATAACAATGTCAGAAACCTCAGACAGACTGCCCATGTTATGAGAGACAGAGTGTGGACATTGAAGAAGTCTTGCTGGTGTAAATATGATAAGGGAGCTAGGGTGAAAAAAAAGGATGAATGTTCATGGAAGTCTCAAATTACGTGAAATGTAAGCAATATACAGAAGTTCAGGCCTGAACACCCATGGACACAATTAATGAACTTGCATGTGGCAAGGAACTACTGTATATAAACAATATTAGATTTAATCAAATAATTATCACCATCATGTTCCTTTTCCCACCTTATGAGAGCATGGATCCACCATTGCAGCTGGTTCACTTATAGGAAGCTTGCACCAAAGCATTCATGTACTCTTGTAGCAATGGTTGTTGTAGCAATTTATTTTATATGGTGAGGTTGCCAGCCCCACGCACAACCTCACATTAGTGTCACCTCTTACAGCTTGTATGAGAAAGTGGTAGTCCTGTTCTTTCTTTGTATCCTCAGAAACCCTTCAGGCACGATGTGGGGTAAGCAAACAATGCTGGATATAAATGCATCATCATGTAGCATGTCCTTTGCTCTCATCACAGCCCGCCTGAAAGACTCAATCTCTAGCCAGCCTTCCCGCCTCCTCCATTGTAGTATTCATGGTGTCTTCAATGTCGTGTGTCCACCGTTGTCTTGGTCGGCCCCTGCCTCGCCTTCCAGGTACCATACCCTCCATCCCTGATCTTTCTAAACCACTATGACGTTTAATGTGGCCAAAGTATTTCAGTTTCCGGGACATGATATTGTTTATTTCCAGTTTTCCTCGACGTTCAGGTCATGTAGGATGTCTATATTTTTCTTCTTCTTGGTCCAAGATATTATGAGAATTTATCTGTAACACTTCATATAAATGCATAGTGTAAATAAATAACTAAGGGGGCTGCTGTAAACATGCCTCTGAATGAAAAAAGCCACATGGTTTTTATAAAACAAAAATGAGACTAATGTTTATTGAAGATTCAAAGATGTTTTGTTTCAGTTGCTTACTGTTACAAGTCCGGAAAAAACATTACAAGCCACTCCAGATCCATTATTATGACTGACATCAATCAAAAATATCACTGAGCTAACAATGACAGACACGGATGCTAGGAGGTCTGCTACAGCCAAATGAAATGTTGGAAATATCTGAGGATAAAGTAAACCAACAATTACTATTGCAGTGCAGTCTGGATAAGCAGAGGTTGTTGGAACCATCTGAAGCACTTCTGCTTATCAGAAGTTTGCTCAAAGGTGCACGTTATGGTTAGAATCAGAAACAAAATCATAGAGTAATTATTTTGAGCCATTATATACATCACCCGTGTGTTACCGGGGCCCGAAAGGGGAGCAAAGAATAGTAACACTGCACCCTACCACGCATGTCGTAAAAAGCGACTAAGGAGGGTATGGGCATGGGGCTGTTTACCCCATCCCGTAAAAACTTCGCACAGTGGGCTGATCACCTGCTTGCCAACCAATCTGATTACGGAAACAATGATAGATTGTTTGGTCTGTTTTTGTTCCACAAAGACGCCACTAGGCGTGGTGGAAACAGCAATAGATTGATCAATTTGTTGTTGCCCTAAGACGCCACTAGGCGTACTGGCCACACACTGCTTTGCCGGTTGGTGGCTAAGGATGGAAGAAGAAGAAGATTATATACATGTTGATAAGGTCGTTTATACATATGTCTCCACAGTTACTTTGTTTCCGACAAGAGTTACTTCAATCAATCAATCAATACCCTTTAGCTCCCCGAGGAGCATAGGCCTTCAACAAACACATGCCAAGTCTTCCTGTCCCATGCCATCCGCTCAATTTCTTTCCATGTTTTCCTCATCATTTTCACCTCTGTATCCCGCTCCATGTGTTTTTTGGTCTACCTCTGCCTTTCTTTCCCTGTGGATTCCAGAACAAGGACTTGCCTTGTAATGCTATCAACAGGTTTCCTCAATGTGTGTCCTATCCATCGCCAGCATAATCTTCTCAGCTGACAAGAGTTACTTGCCCTTTTGCTAACCTCCTTTTCCTGCTTTCTAGTTCTAATAACATGGTTGATTAAAACGTGTCGAGTTATATCCAGTATGTTCAGGCTCCATGATTATACTTGATTGTGTGAGAATGTTAGACAGTCAGCCACATCTCGTTACATCGATCAATATTTACTCTACACAACAGTAAATATCAACATTACAACTGTTTCACTTTTTACTTTATATGTTCCCATCTTGTTCACTTTTCAAAAGCATAAACTGTTGTGTCATTGTTAAGTGTAGATATTCTTACTTCTTTGTTGGTTAACTCAAACATAATTTAGCTTCATAATTATATCATTATGTGGTACTTTATCTAAAATTATTTCTTTAAGACTTATCTATTTGATCTGTGATACTTTTCATTTGAAGACTTGCCAACCTAAAAACCTGGCTTAACATGGATTTATAATCGCTTTGGTAATCGAAGCATGAAGATCATTTGCCAACGTCCAAACAGTATAACTGGAAACACTTCAACTAATTCAGTAAAGCAGTTGAATTTGTAACATATATGTCTCTGACTCTTGTTGAAGTTTTTCGACTCTCATAATTTTTATTAACATCAGGCTATACAGGCGCTCACTTGGGTTCCTGAGGGTAAGAGGAAAAAAGGAAGACCAAAAGAAACACTCAGAAGAACAATAATAAGAGAAGGAAGAACGTTGGGCCTAAATAATGTGCAAGAGTTAAGAGGAGTGGCGTCACAACGAACAACCTGGAGAGCACTGGTTTCTGCCTTATGCGTTGTGTTTGGTGCTTAAAGAGTTTATTATTATTATTTATTATACATGAATTTGCACAATTCCTCTGTTTAATTCATTCATATATTATAGATATATTCGTTTCAATCAGTATCGTATCCACTTAATATTTGGATCCAATAAAGTTCCTTTAGACTACTTATATCTTTAGTCCTGTATCTCTGCCACAAATATTTCTTAATATTCCACCTTATTCTTTCATAGTCAATTTCTGACACATATATATAAGATTAATATCTTATGTAAGGTAAAGGTAAAGGAACCCGTTACACGCCCATTGAGGCATATTGGGAATATGGTGTTAGGCCCATATTATCTTGACCGTCGGCACACGAGGGGTGATGTGGTCGGCATCACGCCGGCCGCCTTAACCTTCCCAGAGTAGCTCTGGTACCCATTTGGGGCTGGGTCGACCCAGGAGCCGTTTGTGGCCTAAAAATTTTTCCGCCTCATCTGGGGATCGAACCATAGACCACTGCGCTAGAAAGCCAGTGCACTAACCACTATGCTACCGCGGCTCCAATATCTTATGTATACACTATAATTCTGTCCGCACTCTTTCTTTTAAACTTCTTCAAGAGTATTATCGGTAATCGATACACATCCTTTTAAACGTATGTTTATACGATTAATGGTTATACTAACCATATAGAATTATTCTCGCATAGTTCTGGCAAATATTGCCTTCTCCAAATTCTGAATATAATTTTTGAATATACGGTGCTTCTCGCACATATTCCTTCAATGACCTTCATTCATACTCATGTAAAGACTTTCAGCAATTTAGTCTGCTGATCAACCCTCCAAAGATTATTAGCATTTTATTATCTTGTCACCAAAATGTATGTACAGCCACAAATACTGTAACATGGCAGGTGTGAACACAGAAGTCCAAACAAGAGCTGAGATATAATAATTATTAGCTCACCAGTTATTTCAACTTATCTGAAAATTCTAGTTAACAGAAATCAGCTTAATAGAATTTTACAACTAAAGCAAAGAAGTTGCTTAGAGTTAAGCAAAACTGATGTAAGCAAGTTTAAGTTCACTGAACTGCACCACATTTAGATATACATTTTGTTTGATCAGTTCTGAAGTTCTTCACTGATTAGTTATATTCTCCCTTGGAAGATTTGTTACCTGTTAAATATATCTCTCATCATTTACCCTAGGTGCTCCAATCAAACTTAAATATTCAAACATTGTTTCAATTATTTTATATTAAAAAATTCTGCATTTAAAAAAAAAAAAAGGAAATATTTGTTACTTTCACCAGGATGTTCAAAGACAAAATTTCCAGATTCAGCATAAACAACCAACACAAAGTCTCTTACAATATCACAGCAGTAAACCAAATCAGGAGAAGAGACAGTTAATGGTTTCATTACTGACCTCTGGGTAAAAAACTCGTTTATGATATATGGAGCACACTAGTACTGATCCAGAACCTATGAAGCTGAAACAGATGACAGAAGACACACAGATTTCGTGAATATGTGATAAATTTATCAATTATCATTGGCATATGTTTTATCCAACAAATATTTTAACATCAATATACAGTGGTCCCCAGTGAGATATTTTTCCTTCAGGAGATATGGAAACCATTCTGTACTATTTCATCACATTAATTTTTTTGTAAGCTCCTTATGAAACATGAAGCCACAAGTGCAGCTGGTCCTCATACAAGAAACCTGCACCAACCACAAATGTACTTTTGCAGTTGTGGTTTCTGTAGTAATTTGTTTTACATAATGAGGTTGCCAATCCCATATACCTCATATTAATCACATCTAATGACATGTCTGAAGAAGCAGAAGTCATATTTTTTTCTCAGAAATCCTGTTAACTACATGGGATATTTTCATCACAAACATGCTTTAAAAAGACTTTTATTTCACTTGACTTTAGATAAATTTTTTCTCAGAAATCCCTAGTAAACTACATGGGATATTTTCATCACAAACATACTTGAAAAAGACTTTTATTTCACTTGACAATTTTTGATATATTTTTTCTCAGAAATCCCTAGTTAACTACATGGGATATTTTCATCACAAACATACTTTAAAACGATTTTTATTTCAATTGACAATTTTAGATACATTTTTTCTCAGAAATCCCTAGTTAACTACATGGGATATTTTCATCACAAACATACTTTAAAACGATTTTTATTTCAATTGACAATTTTAGATACATTTTTCCTTGAGATTAGCCTTACATATGGGAGTATATTTTCATCACAAACATGACTATTAAAGAACGATTATTCTCTATTTATCTCAAAATTGACAAGAGTTCTCTCTTGATCATATTTGTTCTCTCATTGAGAAACTCCGCTTTAACCTACCAAGTTAGGTGGATTATTAAACAACTACACAAAACCATACTGTACGATAAAACAAGATTATTTATTTCACCTTCTGACACATTTCTCTTATTGCACTAATATTTACTCTTTTCTCTAGAAATTTCCTTAGTTAATGAGTACAAATGGAACTTATTTCAAATCATACACCATGGCGAGCACACCTACATATAAAACGAATGAGCGATAATAGGTCACAATAATTGCAAACATAATCAGCTTCTAAAAGTCTATGCACTATAATTTACGTCGAGCGGAAACACACATCCCAGAGACCATAATATGCACAGAGTAATTACAAAAGAATTACCATGACCAGAAACTCCACTATTTGCTGGAGAAAGAAATGGATAGCTGGTGAGAATACATTTTTCACAGATTACAATATAACCGTTTGCCCAGTTGCAGACAGCATCCAATACAATCTTGTCTTCACATGATAAACAATTAAACAAAAGAGTGAGGGCAACTAAAACACATTGAGAGATTCCAAGTTGAGGAAGTGACAAGTAAAGACAACTAGAAACATGTTTATCCTCCAATAATCACTGACAGTCTTAGCAAGAGGGAAATGCAGTGTCTCAACAGTACATTATCATCAGTATAGTGGGGGTTAAAACCAAACCCCACACCTTGACGAATATGTTATGAGCAGGTAACGATTGTTGATTTTTCAGCAAGAAGAGTTTTCCACAACCTAGAACATAATTTCTAGTGCGGGGTAGAGAAGAGCTAACAGATTCGAATGGCCTTACGAACAATTGGCAGATTGTCAAAAACTCAGAATACACGCTCGCTAGACTATAACAGGGTGGCGAGTGTCCAATGCCGACTCCACAGAAGCGAGCATGCTTCTAATAGACCTATACATCATCCGGTGAATTTCATAATAGGAACAATTTGACTGTGCGCAGATAATAAACGAAGGGAGCACAGAATTAAAATATCTTCTATTTCTTGGACAATAACCATGAATAGTAAAAAAAAGAAAGATAACATATTAGATGCATGTCAATGCCCATAATTAACAAAGCCAGATCTTTAGGAACCTTCCAACCACATCTTTTGAACCTACCGATTTTTGAACACTGCTTTAGCAGTTCTCCTGTCATATTATATCTTATCCAGGAAAATTATAACAATTATAAGAGCCTTTTCAACACATGTAAAAAGTCTGAGCATGAAGCTTCCATTGTTTATTACAGAATTAGTCTACATTTTCTAACCCAAGAATATCATGATTCCAAAAGATGTTGTTAACTTTAGAACCGACTTTAATCATTCAGATTTTCCAGTTCTGTATGCTCTCCTACTAGATAAGAAGAAGGCCACACTAATTTAAATAACAAACTCACAGTACTCTGGAATAAACCCAAGTACAACAGAATCAAGTACCAATTCGTAATAACTTCAAGCTAGGTGATGGACATCATACACAATCCAAGAACACAACTAGACCAACCAGATGAAACTCCATAAGATCAATATACCCTAGGGCTGTGAACTTCAAGCAACTGAAAAAGGAAAGGTCTCACTGGAGGGAGCATGGTCCATTAGCGACTAACAATACGAAAAGAAGACAGAAACGATATCAAAGAGAAGTCAAATGTGGCAGAAGTAATACACATTGGAAATTGGCGCCGTAACTGCTAAAAGCGAAACCGTCCGAACTCCATCTATTATGAGAGAGGCGAGCCATATGAGTACAAAAGAAAATCTGAGCGCACAAAGCAATAACTCTATTTTAGCTGTTCCAAAGACAAACACAACCTCTAGATACCCTCACATACGAACAGATTATAAACATACGGGGAGTGGCGGGAAGGCGCGTAGAGCGTCTAGGGAGAGGGGGGAGGGGGGCAGGTGTGTCGACATCTCCTGAGAAATGACTAATGAGATAGAACGAGGTCCAAATAAAGGGGGAAGAGGGTAGCATATCTAAGTACGGATGAAAAGTTCAATGCTTTTGCGCTTGAACAATGCTTAATCTTCTAATAGAGGTATCCTTCCCAAAATAAAAAATACCAAATACATAAAACCCCACTGGCAACGTGGAACGCAATTACATATCTACGCTGAGGAGAAAACTTAGATGGATGAAGGAATTTATAGTTTATGAGTGACAGAGAGTGAAGCACCATAAAATGCTAATAGCAACAGAACCGAACATTAATAGTGACATACCATATGAATTTCCAATCAGTTGCCAAACAAACAACAAGCTATACCGCAAAAGCGGGGACCGATCCAATGTAAATGTAAGGCTATAAAGGAATAACAGCGACAGATCTCTATCAAAAAGTCTAAAAAAACATAAGGGTAGTGTGAGAGGGAGACTTCTAATAGTACAACACAAAAAGCATGAGGGCGGTATGAGGGTTGAAGTAAATACACAAGGAAGATATATAGATACAAAACTATGGATTATAGGACGATGTAACGGAAATCTACTGACTGGGCAGACCATAGAAACTAGAGTAGTAGGGAGACTTTAAATGCATAATTTTTAGCATGTAAGATATGAGAATTATTACAAGTTTTTCAGTAACAGAAGAATTTAAACTCCAAGTGCACGTATCAAGCCTAGACTTAGTCATAAGACATCAGCATAGTAACAGAGCAACATAGCCAAAGGTGTCAAATAAATTGTGTGTGATGAAAACATTTGAATGGCATAACTAACTCAGATGCACACAACCCATACGAAACTTATGCGAGTCATAGAAGAGTTACAATTCATTGCAATTTACAAGACATGTAACACTAAACAAATGGAAGAAAGTAAAAAAGAACACCAATATCTCCACTATAAAAAAATAAAGAAGCTGCGAGTTTGAAACAAATCCTTTCCGAAACTGAAATGTGAAGGATTGAAGACTAAGACAAAAATAATAAGATATGAAGATATAATATACCTACAGCAGTAACAACATCGCCGAACAATTCTAACGAGTGGAGGTAGAATAATAACTAAGAGATTTCATAAAATTAGTGTATCCGGCCAGAAGCACATGTGACCCCACAATTTCCAATATGACCAACCACAGCTTAATAATTATTGGCAATGTACAGCCAAAACACCATTCAAAAAAGCAAGGAATATAAATAATGATATCAGCAGAAAGAGAATATCGAACACCTGGAACACCACTGCAATAAAAAATACCCGCATAGAACTTACTTGAGCCTTATTGAGTGTTGCTACATAACAGGCATGTATACAGTAAATAACGACAAAAGAACAAGATAACAAGTCCCTATCAAAAATCAATATAAGAAATTACGCGTGACCCATATGTTAAACTATGAAACAGGTGATAAGTTAGAATAAGACAACTTACTACTAGTAGAACAACATAAAAATCAAACTAATCAACACAGCAGGGAAAAATAGGTATAATATGCTTATGTGCGATGCTTTTGGAAAACCTACATGCACTTCCAGCGCAGACAAAAAAACAAAGAAGTGCCCTCATATCAAATCCCAAACACACGACTCAGTTACAGAGGTTGTGTTAGGAGGGACACAAGAATTAAAATAACCGCATCTACAAAGGTAATGGGTACCATCCACTAAAAACGCAACACGTAATGCCTTACTACAGCACAAAACTCCAGCACTGGATGCATAACATCAGACACAACAAAAAAGAGCAAAAATACCCTACATGCAAAGTAGCTTCTCTTATAATAAAAATCATATTCTAGCTATAATTAGGGAAACACAGTGAGGTTTGCCAATACTCCAAAGAAATCTACAGACAAATAAGAGACAAAATAAACTCATAAACAGAACCTAAGGAATAATTAATCAGAAAATTTGTAACATAATAAAGCGAATGAGTAAAAATCATAATTCATCATAAAAACTCGCTGAATAGTACTTACACTAGTACAGAATTAGAAAATGAAATAAATACATGCATCAAAGAAATCAAACACAGCACAAGCTTAGAGACATGAGTAAATTCACAGTCTAGCGTAAAAAAATGATACTAAACAAAAAAGATTGACCGAAACAAACATTAGTGCCATCTAGCAAGTTAATTCAAACTCCTCTATTCGCTGAAGATTAATTAATATTTTGTAGCAATGAGAATTCAGGTTAACATACACAATAGCAGCGCATTAAGAAAGTAGGAGCAAAGAATAGATCATCACCAAAATAAACCAGAAAACAATCCACGCTAAGGACAGAGCGCACCCTAATGATGCGAATCATCCTTCATCCAGTACAGTCACACTAGCTTTGAAGAGACATCCGATCACCATTACCGAGATAGGATAAAAGTTTCAATAGGCATGAGAACTTTTAAGTGACACAAGTGTAAGTTCGTATATTACGAAGTACCATCCAACCAACTGAGAATAAGAGGAGAAACAATAGTCTTATTTAACATGCGTCAAGCCCGATATCAGCTCACAGTGATTATTAGGCGAGAAACCAGACACAGCACTAATGTTCCACCTAATCCATCCTATAACCAACATACTTAGAACATATTAAAGCACATGAGCAGTCATATATAAAGTAGCATGAATTATAAATAAACTCGGCAAAACACATGAATAAAGCCGTAATCTCTAAGACTGTTAAGCAAGTGTTTCCAAAATCAGTGAGAATTGTCTCTTGAGCAGAAAAAGAAAATGATGCTTTTAATACAATGATGATATTATCTCATTAACAAAGATAGTGTAAAAATCCTTGTGAAACATCATATACAACTACATAGGTAACAACTTCTTAGGTAGTATAAGGGACTAGAGGAATACAATAAATAATGACAAATCAAGAGAACACGCTACTACAGAGGCAACAGAACAGGCGAATTATTTGCGGCTATATCCCCTGTCAAAAATGGCAACGTATATTATACTCCTTCCCCTAATTCTTTTATTCTACTATCTATAATTGTTACACATGACCTCTTCTTAAGTACAGAAGACATTCAGCCAACAAGAAGAAACACAAACTCGTCACACACATCTTCATGAGACATATTGTATAGACCATCCGGCTATATGGCAGGACCGGAGGCGAAAATCACTGTCCAAGAAATTATATATAATAACAGGATTATGCAATGCCCAACATTAGTACACAAGATCTGCAAGGAGATGAAAATGTGTATAGATTGGCCTAAGTGGGGAGAAAAAGTGAAGTCTTACCCAACTAAATACGCTAAATAAAGATAGACATTTTCAAGAATGAAGATTATTTGCAGTGGTAGTTCACAGGTACTGAACATGTTCTAATCTCAAACAAGTACGCATTAAACAGACACATTTTGACATCTAAAAATCCAGAGGGGGCTATCAAAATTACAATACCGAGAAGACATAAACGAAACACCAAATAAGTTAATTAGTGGCAATGACTCTTAGAGATCTCAAACCAACTTAGAACTGGGAAAATAGCAAATAGTCAAGAAGTCTGGATGACAAGCTTAAGCGAGTCGCAGAGTTGACATCGTATGAATCTCTAATATTTATCTGAGATAGTTAGGCTATACCTAAAAAAAAGAATGCAAGTGGTCATGCGGGGATCAAAGATGAATGTCATCAGGGAATTCTCGCACAGAGACAATAGTTCCTCGCCATTATTCTTCCTATTGAGATGGTTTCTTATCGTCATATTGGTTAAAAGTAGGTGGAAAAAAAATGGACAATAGGACAAAGCGATAGTAATTCTATGACACTCCAATCTAAAGATTGATGAGATATCTCATATGTCTTTTATTAAGCCTTTTACCATAATTGATACTGTACGTCTAGCGTAAGAATGAAATTCTTCAATCTTAAGTCGACCGGAGCACGACTTTTTTCTATTCTTTTCCTTTTCATTTCTTATTCCATTTTTTTTTTTTTGCTTTTTTTTTTTTTTTTTCTTATTTTTTACTAATTTTTACTACATAATATTTTTACCTTCTTTAAGCGCGACTAGTTTTAAAAAGAAGCTGCTTATTATATCATGGATACAACGCTTCACCCCATTCTACAATCTGAGTGAACACCTTCTGTATCTGCTTCTTTCTAAGAGCGATAACATTAACTATAAGATAGACTGGCCCCCTCAATCTCTGACTGCTTTTACCGGGCTGTGGGTGCGTGTCGCAAACTCGTTACATCTAATTAATTTTATCATCTTTAAACTCATTAGCCTTACGGAGAAAACGGTATTAAACTTGACGTAAATTTCAAAATGGTACTCTGTTGAAAATTGATATAAAAAGACGTCCCATCACAGAGACAAGACACTTGTAGTAGTATGATATGAAACAAGACAAGCGAGCGAATTTATTCGTAGCAACTAAAGTACATGGAAGCCTTGTGACAAGACAATTATCAGTGCCCAACTTGAGATGACAATAATAGTTGAACAAAAGCAGTCCTGATGAATCTTCAGGAAATTCCTCACCAACTATATGGCAATTTACTCGATTTTGTGAGGACGACACAACACAATAGTAGGCATTTGACTAGTGAGTAAAGACAAGAGAATCACTCTTTGGAAAATTGATGATGACATGATATATGGGAGTCCTATCCTGTAATCAATCAATAACTTTAAAAAGGTGAAAACACATACTATAAGGACAACAAGTCACATGCAGAAAGGTAAATTTCTTTTTCATGTAATGGTTCAGCACTACAGCAACCACGTCCTCTTGCGGGATTAAATGGAACAGGAACTCACTGCGTATCAGTGATAGACTCCACAAGATATATCTCTCTTCTGTGTCTCTTCCACAATATGTCTTCTCTTTTCTATACTACGCTAGAGTCTACAACAAAGAGCTAGGATGTTACGTAGGCGGAACAAGCGACAACACACAAAGAAAAAGGGGAATCCGGTCTGAGAGAGTAACTCTGACGTAAGCAGTAGTGATCTGACTAGCTGGAGCTATTCGTTGCTGAATTTAATTAGACTTAGGCTGCTTTCTATGATGCCCCATAAACCCAGTTAACCGATGATCTGCAAGGACAAATGAAATAACACTCGATGATAGGTCAACAAGCAATTAGTGTGTTCCTGAAAATACACAGGCGAAAAGAGCACATAAGATTAAATGAGAAATTAAAACGTCAAAGTCAGTTGTGAGAGTCAATTCTAGACATAACGAGGGCGGGCGTTATCGCGAACTTTAGAACAGCGAGCACCAATACCATCACATATAGCGTCAGATAAATTCGTAAAAAACACCTAACCTTGAAGAGCGAGCAACCTCACAGACACAAAAGTTAGCTATAGAGTGACAGACATGGATTTGCCAGTCAAAATAAGAATATCAAAAACAGCGCAAGAGTAATCTTTCATTGCCTTTGGGAGAAAATGATAGTGGAGATCACAGAGGAAAGAAACATCGGATAATCTCCAGCACTCGACAAAATTAGACAAAGATACATTGTTTTTTCTTCAATTCTCAAGCATTAGAGAAGTCACAACCCGATGTATTGTTACCTGTGGAGCCTCGACAAACGCTCGAAAGTATTTGGAATCAAAATTCGAAATAGTTATCAATACCCTCCCCAGACTGTCCCGTTGCCACTAGGGCGAGCGACCAATGTGTTCCGTAGGTGACACTAGGAGTAACTATAATGAGAGTAGATTCGGAGGCAGTAAGGTGATACAAGCACTGGGAGACCCGAACCGCAGTTCGCACCCATCCTAGTTAAGAAAAACATGTATAAACCGGTGAACAAAGAAATAAAATCTTCTCTCAACAAATCTAGTGCGTGACAATGCCTCAAATAAAGGAGAATAAAGTATAACAACAACTGAGCCAATATCCAACATGCTACAGGAAGGGAAGGATCGTCGCCATTTTTATTATAATTTGTCGGTGAGGGGCAGGACAGTCATGATGCAAACACAGAGAAAGCCTAAAGGAGAGTATACTCGGTGCGTATTGACTGACTAAACTCTTACATATTAATGGTCTCTTCTCTAAAGTGATGAGAAAAAGATTTCTGGCACCTGTAGAGGGTATAATTGGTATTCAGATCAGGCCAACGCTAGTGATACACAGGAGAGTGTACGAATATGAATTAAACACCAGTATTCAGCTTTTCTAAACAAAAACAATTCAAACCATGCGAGAGATTTCAGCATACACAGATTGCACGAGTTAAGAGAAACAATACGCAAACACATTCAGCGATCTTTAAACATGCGCGTGTTTCCTTTGTGGCAAAAGACAACTAATATGGATCCCTGGAGGCAGTTCCTGTAAGCTCACATAAGTATATCAATAATATCAGTCGTAAGCATTATTATATGAACCCGAACGGACGGAAGTACGCATCTCAAAGAGCGTAAATGAGAAATGGTGTGACCACTCGAAAAGAGCAACTAGGCTGGATGACGTTCTTTTCAGGCCATTAAATACGAGAGTGGGCGCATTCTGTCACTTCAGCTAAAAGACGAAAAGAGTGTTTGGGTACACCGTTCGGAATACTCTAATTCAAAAACAAATTTAAGAATCGAGAGCGATGACTAAGGTATATAAACCTGACTCTCGAAGCCATAAGTCTGCCATCTTGACATACATGGATGCTGAGCTATCTTTGGGCAATGTACTATCAAACCCAACAAAAGCCGCAGAATCCATATACCTCAGAAATTGGAGGTGGTATCCTGAGGAAGGAATGGTTGTTGGACGTAACAAGAAGGAGAAGAGACCATGGTACCAGCAAACCGAGACGATACCGTCAAAAGGCCTATTAAAAATGCTTCACCGATCACCCCTAGGGAATCCACAAGTTATATTTAGAAAACAGTCCCCGCAACTAAAGAATGGTTATGGCCATGTTGCATGATCTGGGAGGGGGAAAAGAAAAGGGAAAAGAAAAATTCGGCTGTAAATACCACGACACAAGCATGGGAATTAAACAAAGAGCCAAGGGATCCGCTAGACCTCCAGAGACCGACCTCCAAGTCTACCCGCTAGGGACAGTGATGGAATGAACACAACATTAGAACAATGCATTTGAAGGTACCGAAGAGACTTAGAATGGGAACCAGGCGGACCAGAGCCAGAAGAAGAACAGCTAGATAATCGGAGATGAGTCCTTGGGACCTCTCAATATACTTCTTATATCCAAACCTCTACAACCTCACCTGGTAGAAGGGTTGAACGACAAGAAAGTAATGCCTAATGTGTACGAGACACATATAAACGTGAACAAGGGGAAAAGAGCGCAAGTTACAAGTGTCAAATGAAAATGATGATGACATCTCACAACAGAAGTCGAGGTTACTCTGGGATTGTCTGTGACAACAAAAAAGTGTGAACGGGGTAGAACAGGGAAGAAGCAACTCATCAGCAGGTGAATTATTGGTGCAGCTGTCCTCAGGACATGGAATACGAGAAAACTATATCACAATCAATTTAGACCTACAGTGAATGTGAAGTTCACGCTCTTAGTTAATGTTTCTAAAGCAAGCAGCAAGAAACACTCATTGAATTGGAGTAGAGTCTGTTGGGAGACGCCAGAATAAGATAACCATGCAAACTTTCAAAACACTCTAAGAAAGTGAAAATTCGATTAAATAGAGATTGGTGTCATCCAAAATAGTCATGCACCAAACTATGATTACAAAGAGACAGAGTCTGTGAAACGAAGCATTTTATAACACTAAGACACAGGAAATTATGGATAAAGTAAAACATGAAGAGACATCACAACAATGTTTGAATTGGTGTGAACATGAGAATGCAAAGATAGGTACATCTAACAACCGGTGATATTTAGAATAGAAGTTCAACTGGGTGTAAAAACATGGCGTATGAGTATAATTCGAATGAACAATGTGAGGAGACAACTTATTTCGCAAACTGTTTCTTATATGTGCATCAAATCTCAACTATGGCATACTAGGAGGTGAAGCATTATTCACAACATAAGTAGGATATATAACACGAGAGTCAACATGGAATATCACAACAGTGACCATAGAACGACATCCAAAATCGATAATTGGCAGCATATCTATGGCATAAAACAAAGGAAATTTTAATCTATTCATTTGCAGAGCTATTAAATGGTATATAAGAGGAGGGCGAGGAGCAGACGTGGTCAATCAGAATTCACCATTTCTTCTGGACAATCCATAATAAAAACATGAAACCAAGAGATGATCAACAATGCCAACATTTTAAAGACACCATTTTAATGTAGGACAGCTCTTAAAATTACAAGAAACAAGAACAGAACAAATTTTGCATAGATCGCACGCGCGTATATCCAACAAATTCTCAAGTCTACAACAGGTGGAAGATGTAAGAGAACTACAGAAGACTATTGGCAGCAGGTCAATAACGTTATGGAAGGAGACATGTATAGAGAAATACTGGCGAAAAGGGAAAGACAACCAACAAACAAATGCATGAGGATAACATACAAAAAACGCAATCAATATCAGATACTAAATCCATACAATGATGTAAAACGATACAGACACTCTCGATGTACTCCGCAGAGTATTAAAACACACACATAAAACCAGGAAAATGCATAAGAGTACTGTTGAATGTACACAAAGATCCCAACGAGGCTCACCAAGAAGGATTGGATACCCAATTGAGAAGTGCAAACAAAGTGAACCACTACAAAAGACAAGAGCAACCCCTCCTTACCTCCCCCCGCCACCCAGCGATTGACCCCCCCCCCCCACCCAGCGGACAAGTATACAAACATTCTATGAATCCCATTAGAAGTCTTTGGCAACAGCGAAGACATCGAGATGCAGTCACATACTTGGACCGCTTGATAGTGCGACATAAACGCATTAAATAAGCCAAACCGGAAATAGCCATGAAGAGACAAAGCTGAGTACAAAATAGCCAAGACACAAAATAGAAGAGCTCAATCGAAAAACGAGACACAAAGACATGAGCTGATAGTTAAAATTCAATCGTGCACACGCTAACAAATATCTACAAGAAAAAGATCAAATGCGAATGTAAGGTGTTGACATCGAACTTAACAGACTTCTTGGGTACCCCGTACTCTACCCAACTAAACCCTAGCCAATTTCAACCACCACCAAACACCGCTAGGTCATCATTACCATGTCCAGCCAAGACCACCAAATCGACACCATGGAAGCGCGCAGTAAAAACTAAAAACGCGATAACAATAAAGCCTAAAGCTTCTTAAGAGTAGATACGCGGAAATTTAATGCGCGCGAGTCCTAGAGAAAACCATTTGAAGCGCGAGTGCTGAGCAACTTCACCAGCAAGTAAGAGTCCCAGATCTAACAAATCCTATGAGAGAAAGTCACAGCAAAATATACGACATAGGGCGGTCTGGAAACCAGAATTGGATTCTATAAGCGCGAGTACACAAAGTATACATTTTAGCGAGGGGGGGAGACAGCTCGAATGCACTCGTGAGCCCGAAACAACCACAGTATAGAAAGTGAGTCGACTCTACCTCTACACCAGAAAAGATAGGAAATAATGTTCTGGTAATTACAGAAAAGGGTCTGCTATCAGGGAACATATCTCAAAGGGATACTAGCCCGAGGACTAGGGAATTAGAACAGCGATATCTAAAGTTAACAGATCTTATGCCTTAAGAAGGGCTAGAACACTTTACAAAATAAGACAGCGGGCGAGCATTAGACAAGAAATGGATATTTAGAGAACAAAAAATGTATTTACCCGATCAGATTGTCATACTGACCCACTCCGCGCCACGATACTTTACTTTGCCGCAAATTTGATTGAGAAATAATCATAAGACAGTTCTGAGATTATAACAAAAGGTAATTCCTGTCGATCGAGCGAGGCAATGGAATCAATCACTAAATACAATGCGGACAATTAGCAGGTAGCGGACCACAACTGGGGGAATAGAATAGGCGCGATCGATAATCTCATCTTCCGCCCTGAGACGATTCTCTAACCAATTATTCAACTAAAGAAAATATCTGGTTACATTCCCTTTAAGTCATCGAGAAGACATGGCCCCACTTACCAGAGAATTCAAATCATGATTCGAAGACAAAGTCTGGAAAAATGCATAATTTACACGAACACCATTTACATTCAGGATTTGTGCGAATTAAGTGATCAAAGGGCCAGTAACAGCGAACCAAGTCGTAGCCTGAACAGGAGGGGGAAATCACCCTTCTTGTCTCCAATTTTTCTTTTCTGCTGCAGCCATATTACATGAGAGTTTGTGTTAATGTACAGATCCCATCGACGGGATCACATTTACATTTTTAACTGCACAAATCTTGGAAATCTCACCAAGATGACGGAACCGTATCATGAACTATAGTCTAGTTTGGAGACAATGGCATTTGCCAGGAATTCTTTGTTCAGATGATTGACATTAGCGAGAGCTACAGGTCATTCCCAATAAAACACCAAGTAATCAAGCATAGGGGGTCAAAATTTGAAAAAACTTCGAGTGAAAGAGGGTGAGCGCTCAATAAATGCAGGTAATGATAATAGGGTTGAACTTGAAGAAACACCAATACAAGATGTAGAATCATATACGTATCTTGGCAGTAATATAGACAAAGTTGGAGGGACAGACAGCGATATCAAAATAAGAATACAAAAGGCAAGAGGAGCTTTCATTGCATTGGGAAATATATGGAGATCAAGAGAAATAGGATCCAACACGAAAATAAGAATCTTCAACTCAAATGTGAAGTCAGTCCTATTGTATGGCTCTGAGACATGGAGAACAACAAAGACAACAACCAAAAAGCTACAGACTTTCATAAATGGGTGCTTGCGTAGAATAGAGGGATTAAAATGGTATGACAAGGTTACCAACGTAGAACTGATGACAAGAACTAGACAAGTGCCAGTGGAACAAGAGATGAGAAGAAGATGATGGCGATGGATAGGACACACACTGAGGAAACCTGTTGATAGCATTACAAGGCAGTCCTTGTTCTGGAACCCCCAGGGCAAGAGAGGCAGAGGAAGACCAAGAAGTACGTGGAGAAGAGAGTTGGAAACAGAGGTGAAAATGATGAGGAGAACATGGAAAGAACTTGAGATGATGGCACGTGACAGGAGGACTTGGCATGTGTTTGTTGAAGGCCTATGCTCCTTTGGGAGTGGAGGGTTATGAATGAAATGTGAAGTCAGTCCTATTGTATGGCTCTGAGACATGGAGAACAACAAAGACAACTACCAAAAAGCTACAGACTTTCATAAATGGGTGTTTGCGTAGAATAGAAGGATTAAAATGGTATGACAAGGTTACCAACGTGGAACTGATGACAAGAACCAAACAAGTGCCAGTGGAACAAGAGATGAGAAGAAGACGATGGTGATGGATAGGACACACACTGAGGAAACCTGTTGATAGCATTACAAGGCAGTCCTTGTTCTGGAACCCCCAGGACAAGAGAAGCAGAGGTAGACCAAGAAGCACATGGAGAAGAGAGCTGGAAACAGAGGTGAAAATGATAAGGAGAACGTGGAAAGAACTTGAGATGATGGCACATGACAGGAGGACTTGGCAAGTGTTTGTTGAAGGCCTATGCTCCTTTGGGAGTGGAGGGTTATGAATGAATGAATGAAGCATAGTATATGACTCTGCAGCTCACAGCAATAAGAAAAAATTGGACAAAATACAGCACCAGGCACTATGTACAATAGCTGGAGCCTCAAGATCAACATCACTTGAAGCACTAGAGGTAGCACTAGGAATAATACCCCTCAAGCTAAGAAGAAAAGAACTTAGACTGAATTACATGGGCAAAGTCCTAATTGACAACAACCACCCAGCCCATGCAATGTTTGTTAAGAATTTCCCCATGACCTGGGATACCCCTCTGGAACCCACACGATACCCAATAGGATGGAAGTGCATGGAGGAAATAGACGAAAACAGTATTATAGCAAATGCAATCAAATGTACCCAACAGGCTGATCACCCGTTTGCCAGTCACTTTGATTACGGAAACAACAACAAACGGATTGATTTGTCGTTGCCCTAAAGACGCCATTAGGCGTGATGGGAACAACGGCAGAGAAAATCTATTCGCTGTTGCCCTTAAGACGCCACTAGGCGTAATGGCCACTGACTGCTTTGCCGGTCGTTGGCTAAGGACGGAAGAAGAAGAAGAATCAAATGTAGTAGTAAATACACATCAGTGATTCCTCCTTGGGAGCTCAAGAAACCAAATACTGACTCTCATCTTTCAGATATAATAAATAAAAAGGCCAGAAAAAACGACATTAAAATCATAGCCAGAGAATATATAGAACAGATAACTAAGGGTAGCTTGAAAGTATACACTGATGGGTCTAAAATAGAAAATGAAGAACTTGGAATAGGAATACACATACCAGCCTAAAATAGAAAATGAAGAACTTGGAATAGGAATACACATACCAGCCTGGAAGCTGAAGAAAAGTTTGAGTTTAACTGAAAACGCATCAATATTCATGGCAGAAATGGTGGCAATAGCAAAAGCACTTAAAATAATTACTGACAAGCCCCCCAAAAAGCTAACAATCCTAACTGACTCACTGTCAGCTCTTCAAGCACTAAGAAACCCACATGAATCTAGCCGTCCAAACATAGCAGAAGAAGTGTTGCAACTTAGTACACACCTAAATAATAGTATTATTACTGCTCAGTATTATTAGCATGGATACCCTCTCATGTGGGAATAGAAGGAAACGAGGTGGCCGACAGGGAAGCAAAAACAGGAAGAAGCAGCCCAAACCACATAAACTCAGGTTTAGGCACAACAGAGATCAAAAGTATAATTAGAAATATTATAACAAAGGAATGGACAGAAAGCCAGAAAGGCAGACACGCCTATAAACTGCTAAAAGATCCAACCCGGACATGTCAGATATCTAGAGAATCAAAAATACCATGCAACAGAAAACTAATTATACTTCAACTAGGAACAGGCTATTTCATGGTGGAGGAACCCTACTGTGCAACATGTCTGGAGAAAAACACCATAGCACATTATGTGTTAACATGCAAAAAATACGAACAGCACAGAAAACCACTAATGGAATACTTGAGAACCCAAAACTCAGCATCACTGTCACTGGAAAATGTACTGAAAGTTGACCTTCCCAGGGAGCTACACAACATAATTAAATTTTATATGACCAGAACAAGAACCAACATATAACAACTAGAACAAATTAGAATGACAAGGAAAACAAAACAAAAAACAAACCAAAAAGCCCATTCAATATCAGTAGGAGAATTATATATATAAAAAAAAAACATACAAATAAAAACCACCAATCCAAAACCAACAAAAGCCCAACAGACAAAAAGATGTCAATAGCGAGAGAGCAAAATGGTATGGAAGAAGACACATTACAGGCACCATAGACATTAAACATTGCCACAACAAACGGCAGATAAATTACAGCCTGGAAGAGCCAACACATAAGAAAAACAACAAAGTAATACACTATATGCAATGATGAACACTATATACCCAAATTTTAACCCACATGGGGTTGAACCGGGTATCCCTTGCACAGAAAATACACCCGTTTTCAAGTGCGGGGTTCAAAAACCAAACCAAAAGTCAATGCAAATAAAGCCTCATGGACAGAGTTGATGAAGATAGCCTAAAATTGAAACAGCAAAAAATACTACTATTTGTTCCATGGAGAACAAAACGAGTAAACTGATGATGATTTATAACACATAAGGAAGGGAAACCCGAGGCCTGTAAACTATAGCTAGGCAGGGTTGTCACACAGAAGGTCCTGGGTTCGAGTCCTGGGTAAGCCACTCACGTCTGTTGTTTTTCTGTTGTCTAGTTTTCTACTTCTTTATTTCTTACGGGTGCCTGAAAATATACCTTTATGTTTGTCTAATATTTATTTAATGATGACTTATAGCAGGACTGAGTCTATGATTGCTACAAGAATGATCAATCAATCAAAGAAAAAAAAATAAAATAAAATGTTTCCTTATTATTAAAGCCCAAACATTTTTTAAATGTAGGTAAGCAGGAAAGAAAGGTGAGTACACACATCATAAAATTAAATCCTGTCAAAGTTACAACCTAGCACCTATTGTTCACATTTTTCTTCTGGCCATCACCAGAAAATTGTTGGCTATAGCCATATATTTTATTTGATTATAAGCACTCACTAACAGAAATACTGGTGGGCATTCTCTGTAGAAAGTAAATTCATGACAAGAAAAACGAAAAGTGAAGATGGAAGTTGAAAAAATGAAAAAGGGGAGAGAGAAATAGGAAACAAAGGATGATGAAAAGGAGAAGAAAGAAAAAAATTAAAAGGAATGCAAAGCTAGAGAAGGAGGAGGTAGAAGAATAAGAGGGAACAAGCAGAAGAGGTAAAAGATGAAAAAAAGGATAGATGCAGTCAATGGAGCCAGAAGAATTGAACAAAGAAGATGATACTGAAGATAAAGAAAATGAAGTAGCAGCAGCAGCAGTATTACTAGCAGCAGTTGTAGTATTAGTAGTGGTGGTGAGAGTAGAAGTAAAAGTAGTAATAATAATTATTATTGTCATCATACTGTTACCATTAACTGAATGTCTATGTAAATCATACAAAATTAATTTTACCTTAGTACTGAGGTCACTATACTAATGCCTGCAACTGCATCCACCTGTAACAGAGGAATAAAAATAAAGTATAGTGGCATCTATAATTTATATTGAAGTATTTTCCAGAGTGGGTAAAGCTGTGAATATAACAACCCTCAGCAAAACATTATGAAAAAAAAACAGGAACATTTCAAAAACTTAAATAGCTTGATACATCAACATTGTGGAATGGAGATGGGCAATACATTCGCCAGTCAAGACATGTGGCAATAAAAGGCAGAAAATTGAATTATTAGACTTGGAAGGATACTGAATGAAAATATCATTTTAAAATTCTTGAAAAAGATTTTACGTTGAAAAAAACATATTGATATTCCAGCCAGTCATAAAAATTAGGAGGTGTTTTTCCATCTCATTGTGGTGTTCTATCTTAGTCCTCTAAATGAACCAATGCTAGACTCTTGTCGTTCTTAACATTTATTATACATAGAGATACAAACATGTCTAACATCTCACAACGACCATTACTCTAAGTCCCGTAACTCTCTCCTCAAATCTAAATATAGGACATTGCATTCTCTCCCTTTCTTGAATAACAAAAACACTGAAATTCAAACTATTCTACAAACATTACTAATGACAGACAGAGTCATTGTCAATACAAAACATAGTCATTGAGACGTCTTGGGACATTTCGGTGCCTAGGCGATGGTCTGCCTGTTTGTGGTAATTGCCTGTTGTTGTCCATGGTGACTTCAGCTGGTTCTGTGGCAGTTGGTGGCAACTCAGGACTGACAATGTCATCTAAGTAATCATCATCTGGCTGTGATTTATTTTTGGCTGCTCTGGCCAGGTTTTCATTGACTTTCTTGAAAAATGAGACATTTCTTGTCACAACTCTGCCTTCACCTGAAGCACATCATGTTTCCCTTGATTTTAGTAATCTGGTAAGGTTCTGGATTAAACCTCGGAGTTGATTTGCTGTTTTATTCTTGTCGTACTAAAACAAAATCTCCTACTTTCAGATGAGACGGCTGTGATCGTAGTCTACAGTCTGCATGTTGTTTCAATCTGTATTTTGCCTGTGCATCTTTCCTCTGCACATCTGATGACTCTCTTTGGTTTCAACTGTTGGAATCTTAATCGAGACCTTTCTTTGAAACATGAGCTCATATGGTGATTTGCTTGTTGACATATGAGGTGTTGCCCTATAATTTCTAAGGAAAGCATACAGCTGTTGTCTCCAACACTTTCCTTCAACTGTGGCTGTTTGAATGACCTTCTTGAGGTTTCTCATCATCCTTTCTACCTCCCCGTTTGCCCTTGGCCATTAAGGTGTGATTCTTCTGTGTCTGCATCCAACATGGTGCATAACATTTTTCATGTCTTGGCTGTTAAATGGTGAACCATTATCTGTTTTTAAAATTTCAGGAATTCCAAAAGTCGAAAATATCTTGTCACAGGAATGACAGTTCTTGCTGATGTGGAATTAATGATTTCAGCAACTGGAAATCTTGAATATTCATCTACCATGACAAGAATATACTGTCCACATGGCAATGGTCCACAATAATTTGCAGAGACCTCTGACCATGGAGCTTTGGGAAGCTCAGACATTTTCAAAGGGGTCATATGTGCTCCACTTTCTGTGCAAGCTTGACAAGCTAAACAATTTGCAACAGTCTCTTCAACCATTTTGTCCTCAGACTGCTCTTTTAGTGGGTGTCTTGACATATAATCAACAGGATTATTTTTTTCAGGCTTGTATACAACATTGAAATCATACTGCTGCAGTCTTAAAACCAATCTTTCTATACGAGCAGGAGGCTTGGATGTTCTTTTTCCAAATATCAACTCCAATGTCTTGTTATCTGATATGATGGTGAATTTGCTGCCATAAATGTATAAGTGAAAATACTCACAAGCCCACACTATTGCTAAAGCCTCTTTTTCTGTCTGTGAGTATCTAGTTTCTTTATCTGACAGACTTCTGCTGCCAAAAGCTACAACATATTCTTTGTTTCGGTCATCTCTTTGGGTTAGCATTGCCACTAAACCGACTGGACTTGCATCTACTGAGATGAATGTCTTTCTGTTCCTATCAAAATAGGATGTACCAGCACTTTTTGTTAGTTCTGATTTCAGCATATCTAATGCTTTTGACTGAGTTGCAGTCCATATCCATGGTGTGTCTTTTCTTGTAAGCATTCTTAAAGGCTGACTGAGTGTTGCATAGTTTTGAATAAAATGTGAACAGTAATTGTACATTCCCAGAAGACTTCTCAATTCAGATACATTGGTTGGTTCTGCCATATCTTGAAGTGCACTAACTTTTCTGTGGTCTGGAACAATTCCCTTCTCAGAAAAAGTATATCCATAAAAATCCAATGTGTTTTTGCTGAATTCACATTTCTCTTTATTCAATGTGAGGTTATTCTGCCTCAGTCTGATGAATACCTGTTCTAGATTTTCATCATGTTATTTTGGGGTTTTTCCATAAATCAGAATATCATCAGATACATTCAACTGTCCTTTCAGACCCTGAAGCACATTTCCAATTATATTCTGGAATGCTTCTGCTGCTGAGGCTATTCCAAAACTGAGCCTTTTGTATCTTCGTAAACCTAGATGTGTTGAAAAAGTTGTGATGTATCTAGATTCCGGAGCTAATGGAATTTGATGGTAGCCACTTCTCAGATCTAATTTTCTGAAAACCTTTGCTCCATTTAGATCTACTATTATGTTGTCTATTGTAGGAGTGATGTGTCTCTCTCTTTCTATAGCTTCATTAGGCTGTCTCATGTCTACACAAATTCTTACATCACCATTCTTCTTGATAACAGTAGAATGGGGGAAAAAAAAAAAACACACACACAAATAGTAATACGTCTTACAAGGAGAAAGGACAGGAAAAACCTACGTTGCGGCCACAAGGCCTTCGTCAGGGACAGACAAACAAGACAGGAGGGAAAGAAAGAAAATGAGAATTAAGTGGAGAACATGAAACTATAAAAATAAGAGAAAAATAACTCCCTTGTGTCCAGTCACATGTCCAGTCACAGAAGCAAGATGGCTGCCACTAAACCGGAAAACGGAAGTCGAAAGTACATTAAAAACAAAAAATAAGAAATAATGAAAATAAGGACCGGAAAAGAGTGAGGAAAAAAAAAATAATAATAATAATATATAAAGTGAGGGAAAAGCGATTTAGAAAAAATAAATAAATAAATAAATAAAATAAAATAAATAGATATAAATAAAAAATAATAAAAATAAATAAATAAAATTTAAAAAAAAAAAAATTTTTATAAAAAGAAAAAAAAAATTATATATATATATATATATATATATATCCTCAGAAGGGACCCTGATACCATCACAAGAACAGCTATGCTATGGACCCCCGAGGGAAAGCGAAAGAGAGGCCGACCAAAAACAACTTGGCGGAGAACTGTGGAAGCTGAGATGCAAAGAATGAACCACAGTTGGGGCACTGTACGAAGGATGGCCGCCGACCGAGCAAGGTGGAATCAATTTGTTGCTGCCCTACAAGATGCCACCAGGCGTGATGGCCGCTGACTGCTTTGACGGTTGGCGGTTATGGATCAAAGAAGAAGAAGATATATATATATATATATATATATATATATATATATATATATATATATATATATATATATATATATATATATATATATATATATATATATATATATATATATATATATATAAAATAAAAAATTTTTAAAAATAAAACAAATTTAAAAAAAAAAAAAAAAAATGGGTGATCACATCAAAGTAGACAGTCATAATACAATAGGGACTAGATAGAGAAAGGCGTCTCAGACAAAAGAATGTTGGGTATTCAAGCCGTGTGGTTTAAGGCAACCCATAAGATGGATGAGGCGTTGTTCCTGGTGAAACCGATGTTGGCGTCCGAGGAACAGGATCTGATAGCTGTCACCTGGATGTCAGTGGCACCGTGGTGGTCCGGGCCATTGAAGTGGATGGCCACAGGTGTGGATTTAAACTGAGAGATGTCGTAGAGGTGTCTGCAGAATCGGTCGCCCAGTCGTGTGCCCGTTTGGCCGATGTAAGTAATGTTGCAACGTTTGCATATAATAGCATAGATGACGTTGCGTGACTCACATGTGAAGCCATGTGTGATGGTGAACTTGGCGTTAGGGAACGAGACTGAACGTGTTTCGATAACATACTGACATGTCTTACATCGTGTTCGGTTACATGGCTTGGTCCCAAAGTGGCCATCGTTGATGGTTTTCAAACGGCTGTGGACTAGGAGGTCCCTCAAATTTTTATCCCGTCTATATGCCAGCAAGGGTGGCTCATTAAACACTTCCCGCGCCTTTGGGTCAGCTTGGAGGAGAGGAAGGTGATGATACAGGATCCTTTTGACAGCAGTGTTATGAGGGTGATAGGTCATTATTAACTTGACTCTATCAGAGGAGGTGTTATGGCGGGGTTTGAGGGCCTCTAGACGTGAGATAGGGAGAACACGCTCTAAGGCAGAGGTAAGAACATCATCTGGATACTGTCTGTTACGAAAGAAGTCCAACATTTCTTGTGCTCGGCATAGAAAGTTGTCATCATCTTGGCATAACCGACAGAGACGGAGAAGTTGTGAGAAAGGCAAGGAGTCACGACAAGCCGGAGGATGAGAGGAAGTATAAAGGAGGTAACTGTGTGCATCGGTGGGTTTGTAGTACACCGAAGTGGTGAGGTGGGGGGGAGTGATGGTGACAACGATGTCGAGGAAATTAACAGAGACAGTGGAGATGTGAGAGGTGAATTGGATCGCAGGGTGGAAGTTGTTAATGAAGTTAATGAACCTAGATAGGTCAACCTCTGGCATATCAGTGAGACCTATGCCATCATCTATGTATCTAAGATACATCAATGGAAAAGGTCCAGGATACTGCTGCCACACCTGATACTCCAGGTAGCCCATGAAGAGGCAGGCATAACTGGGACCCATCTTGGTGCCCATGGCGACTCCACTAATTTGGTCAAAGAACTGTCCATTGAACTTAAAGGAATTGAGTCGAAGGACAAGTTCTGCAAGGCGCAGGAGAGTTACTGTAGCAATAGAGGGGTGCGTGCGCTGGTCCAGGAAAAACCGGAGAGCACGGAGACCATCAGAGTGAGGAATGGAAGTGTAAAGCGAGCAAACATCTAACAGAAATAAACGGTAGGTACAGTCTGGGGAAAGCTGGATAGAGGAAAAAGTAGTAAGAGAGCATGGTTTGTGTCCTTTAAGAAGGAAGGAAGCTGCCCTACAATAGGCTGGAAGATGCCATCGAGGAAGTCTGATATATGTTCAGTAGGGCAGGCACAGGCAGAGACAATGGGTCTCCCAGGGTTAGAGGGTTTGTGAATTTTGGGAAGCATATAAAACACAGGCTTACCCAGACAACTATTGTCAATACGGAGATGAGAAGCGCTAGAAGGTAAGGACTTATGAGCGATAAGACTTTTGATGGTGTCATGGACCAGACGATTGTTGAGGACTGTCGCATCATTGTCACGGCGCTGGTAGAAGGAGCTGTTGGTAAGCTGCTTATTACCTTCTTCGAGGTACAGGTCCTTGCGCCATACCACAATGGCACCTCCTTTGTCCGCTGGTTTGATAACAATGTCATCTCTGCGGCGGAGCTTCGAGAGGGCATGAGACTCATCAGAAGAAAGGTTGGAATAAACGCAGGCGTTGAGGTTGGAGTTGCTGAATGTCATGGAGGGTTTTCTGAATATATAAATCCAGAGCATGAGAAGCCCCAGGAGAGGGTGTAAAATTCTTATTCTTGGGA
Organism: Oreohelix idahoensis; assembly: GCA_024509875.1. Classification (NCBI taxonomy): domain Eukaryota; kingdom Metazoa; phylum Mollusca; class Gastropoda; order Stylommatophora; family Oreohelicidae; genus Oreohelix; species Oreohelix idahoensis. The sequence continues at coordinate 625,842 of JAMPIV010022325.1, read as the reverse complement.
GGAGCGAAGCGTGCAAAGGCATCATCTGATTCAGCCTGCGATCTCTGAGGATCATCATTGTTGTGGAAATGGAACTGAAGTCGCAGACGGCGATGAAACCGATGAACATCTTGGAGGAGATTGTACTGATCAGAGGATGGTTGGAGAGGGACAAAGTGCAAGCCCTTGCTGAGGACTGAAAGCTCACCCTCAGAGAGGGCAAGATCAGCGGGAATACAAACAACCTGGGAACGAGATGGAGTAGAGGAGGCAGGGACAGTATCAGGGGTAGGACAGAGGCGGGAAAGTTTGTCCTTTTTGTGGGCGGATAAAAAATCATACAGTTGTCTGTTGAGGGTATGGATAATAATGCGGATAATGGGGAAGGCAGGAAAGTAGCTGGAGGTGAGACTACTTAAGCGGAGTAGAAGCTGAGACTGCTGAGCACTGATATCTGCCAGGAGGCGGGAATGGATAGCTGCGACAGCCCGCATACGCTGGAACCCACATGTGGTCTCGATGCGCTGTAAGAGGCGATGTTCGCGAGGGTGAAGTAGGCCAGCCGAGGGGTGGAAGTGAGAAGTGAAGCCATGAGGGAGAACTTTAAGGCGGAGGCAGGTGCGGATAAAGTGGAGATGGCAAGTGAATCTAGTTTTCTTGAATGTAGCAAATGCAAAATCAATTGCAGTGCGAGATATATCAGGTGGTAAGAGGCTGAAGGAGGTGGTTATAGAAGACCGAAGTGAATTAATGAAGTGTTTCAGTGAAGGCATAGTGGCAAATCGAGTGAGACCACACACAAAAATAAAAAAATAAATAAATAGAATATAAAAATAATATAATTTATAGATACAAAGAATAAATAAAAAATAATAAACAATGAAAGTAGGTGAATGAATCGAAAGTAAGAGAGGAGATAAAAGTGAAAAGTGACCAAACAGGTAGACAATGCAGTCAGTTATGGGGTATGCAGAGTTGGCCCTGAAACATGTTCAATAATGTTTTCTTCTAATCTTTTCATTTCTTCTTCTACTTTTTGCCTGATGTGAAATGGAATTCTTCTGTGCTGTTGTGCTTTAGGTTTCACATTTGCATTTATGTGTAGTTTTAGCTCAAAACTTTTCAATTTACCCACACCTTGGAACAGGTCTGAATACTTTTCAAACAGATTATGTGTTCTCTTGCTGTTGATGCTGTTTTTTATTTTGACAACCTGCAATTTAGATGCTGTCACATGTGTAGTGGATTTGATGGTACTGTATGGTTGTGATATTACCTAGTGTGATGCATGAGGTCAGCTGTGAAGGCTCCTGAGATAAATGTAGCTGTGAATTTACAGAAGGCCCTTCTTGCTACCACTTACGACCTCACACATATCTTTTTTACTAATGAATGTGGCTACGTTAAAATCTAGGGTACTGATATGTAATGTGTTGTGGTAGATTACATACACACACACACAGATATTTAATAAGTCTAATAATATTAATAAAATTTATAATACACTGAACTAACTCAAGCTGTTTAAATTTTTTGATATTAAATTTTCTTTAAGTTTATTTGTTCTGAACCAAGGTTTTATTTTGGTCAGAACATATGAAAGGTTTTGAAATTATGAATGAAATGCATGAATATATGTCATAATAAACTAGAAAATGTGTACATATGTATTTCAAATGACTGGTTAATAGTAATTATATTAAGATAGTCCCAGGAGAACTTATTTCTAGATATGCTGTTGGGGTGATATCATCACTCCCTGTCTATGACTACCAAACATTGTCCATTCACTGATGGGAGTAATACAAGTTTTATTTCCCAAAATTTTTTGGGTTCTAGTGATGGTAATATAGTTGGTGTGTTACTTAGTAAATAAGTTGGTGAAGGTCCAGCAGGCCAGACGCTCACGTATCTTGACTGAGTAGTTCTGGTGCTGGAATCTGGTGGCCCCACCTCTCCATGCTTGGGGGCAATATAAGGCTGCTCTGACAAAATACTAGACTGCACTGGTCCACACTTGTATTTATCAACACAGCATTTGACACCACTTTGGTGCCAAACAGAAACTCACACTTCTGCAACAAAAGTATTGGGTCATGTGTCAGAACTCTTACCTCCTGAGCCACTTCTGCACACAACACTACACAACAACACCACATAGACGGGGTCAGATCTCTCTGACCATACAGCACATCTTACCAAGTTGGTTTCACATAGTACTAGTTCCCCAAGACTACATATTCTGAAATATGTTCATTAGCTTCCTGCTATTGAATAAGATAGGTGATATGTTCCACTGATCTCAACACTTGATCCACCCTTCATAATCCTTGCTGGCTTTTATGTATTTTGTTTGTCTCTAGACCCTGAACTTGGGCTGGGGATCTAGAGCGAATCCTTACTTGTTGTAAGGGATAGATTTTGAAATGGCAGTATCAAATCACTCGAAACATTAAACAATATTAAAATATACAAAGAAATGCTTTCAGTCTTACCAGAATTATGAATAGAGAACACAGTTATATTCTAGCAAAACTCAGCTGAGCTGCTGGCTCTAGTATGGCATCCCTCTAAATATGGCAATTAGCTTCTGGGAACTACACCACTGAAGAATTACTGTGTCTACTACTGGACAATTTATGTTGAATGGCAAAAATGCGCGTCTGTGCGCCGATAATATGATTATCTGTGGCCAATCACCGACTTTCCCCCTTTCAAATTTCAAACCTCCTACCAAAAGTCAATTCAGTCATACCTCAGTCAAGTATGTATTAGTGTCTGTTGGTCCGTCTGTCTCTACTTGCTTTTTCATAAAAAACACGCTTGGTTCTACATGCCTTTTTACACGAATCGGTCTCTAGAGTTATTTTTAGCCACAATTTTCCACTATTTCCCCCTCTCTTTCATTCCAACTAGATTTTAGCACTTGAGTCTCAAGGCCGCAATTTTTGAAAATTAGTGAAATTTTTTTAACAGTGCAGTCGCTCGTCTGTTATGAACAACACAGTCTTTTGTCAATATCTTCATTATTATCTATCCGTCTGTATAAATGAAAGCATATTATTTCTCTGCTCAAGATGGGCTATCAGACTAGCTAGGTTTTATATTCCTAACATTATTATTAAGAAAAAGTTACTTTTTCAAGGTTAGTTGTTTTTTTGAAATATGTTCGAGCATCTTCTGTAATGCATTTGCCGCTGAATTCAAATAAAAGGACTAAGTATCGTAAAAGCGTCCAAGAAATGACTGTTGCGTATAATAGCTAAGGTCCCTTTTGTCCATTTCTTTACATTGTGTCAACTTGTGGACGTGAATTTTTTTCCTTTCCCCACCAATTGCGTCTTTTTAGCCTTGCTAGTTTCAAGCACGTGTTCAGTCATATTTTTTCTTTTTGATCTCCGTTCCCTCCCGTCTCCAAGGGTAAACGTTTTGTCTGTGCGTCTAACAAGTTAGTTTCCATGGCGGGTAGTGAACCGCGGCATGGGCGATCATGTCTTCTAGTAGCTTACGCATTATTTTATCCCTACATTTTATCTTTGGAGATATTTTAACGTTGTATCACGGTTAAATTTATCACAACATGGCTTAGAAGAACTTCATGTCCACCTTCTACTACATAGACAGTAGTACTGGCTTGATGATGCTTGAATTCAATGGTTGTTCTGAACATTCCAACCACTTTTAAGGGAGTCTTGGATGCAAATGCATGTAACTTTTTATTAGTGGGAAGAAACTGTGGTCTTTTCTTCAACTGGTTGTAAGTGTTGTGCTTATGACATCCACATTTGAACCCGTGTCTATCATTGCAGACATATGTGTATCTTGCATTTTAATGATTGTTCTGGGTACCTCTGGTCTGTTATCCAGTGCATAAACACAAGCCTCTGAGCTGCTGTCAGTGTCTGTGGTGTTTTCCTATTTCTCAGTAACCTGCTGAACGTTATTTTTAGGGGTGAGACAAAACTTGGCAAAGTGATTTTGCTTGTGACAAATATGACACACTTTCCCAAATGCTGGGCAGTTCTGTCTTCCACCTTTGTGAGGATATTTCCTTCCACAACACTTGCATTTTGTATATGATTCTTTCTTGGAGTTAGATCTGGATGCATGAAACTTTGGTTTCTGCTTGTCATGTTTGTCAGCTAGTGTGACTGAATCTTGGGTTCTAGATCTAGAATTCTGAAATTGCAGTCTGTTGACAGAGTTCTCTTCTTTCTTCTCTTTGTGTGTGGCCTGTATTTCTACAATTTCTAAAACTCTGTCAATCTGTAGTACCTCATCCAATGTAAGGGATTTTTCACTTTGAAGAATCCTTCTTCTTAATTTCGATGATGTGCATGTCTGTATTACATGATTTCTAATTTCATCATCTTGATTCTGAAATTGGCAGTGTTTTACAAGTTGCGTAACCTCGTGACGTACTGGTCTAAATTTTCATCACCGTTTTGAATGGCCTGTCTGAACTTGAACTGTTCATACATTGTATTCTTCTTTGGAATGAAATATGAGTTCAGCTTCTGCTTTACCTTGTCGTAATCATCACTTGGCTCGGCCATAGTCTGGTAGATATCATATACATCTTCTCCGGCATAGTGCAACATTTTTGACATTTTTGACCACAAATGCCGCAGAAGATTTTCGAAACGGCTTACCCATTTTTTCCATTTGGTTCCTATGTTCACATCGTGATCATTGTTAAAGAAGATTATTATGTATTTTTACGTGCTGGCCTCAATTAGATCTGTTAGCAGTTTAATCTACGCGGTAACATTTCTATTTGGAGTCAACATGATATGTTTTGCACTATTGTTAATTATAAATGAACGCGATAGTAGGTCTCTAGGTATGATGACGTAATGATAAAAGCAAGACGTGATATATTTCGCTCCCAATGTGAATGGAAGTTTTATGATATCTCCTACGTGGCTGTTTGTGTACGAAGGTCGCCACAAGTAATTCATTGATGTTGAACGCAAGTATACTAGTTCAAGAATAATTTATCAGAGGAGTCTCTGTTTTTCAGGAGCTATCAAACATAATTTTAATCTCCATACTTTTTGGTTATCGCTACTTGGATGGTTCGGATGCCGACATCTTCAGTATATAGGCCAGAGTATGTGACGATATGTAAAGGACAGTAGGAGACGCATTGTTATGCATGTGTGGTAAAGTGGGATGTTATAAATATTTATAGGGGACTTAGTGTACTGACTGAGATCAGCTGTGAAGGTATCTGTATCACACACATTTAACACTCTATAAGACTATCTTAAATGAGTCACTGGTAAAGTTTCAAATATATATGTATTAATTACTTTCACTAATATATATCCTGATTCAACTACAAAGTGAACCAGGAATCACAATTAATTGTAATCACAATTTATATATACATAATTTATAAATATGAATCTTGTAGAGACATATTTAATTAATATTATCCTATGTGTGTCAGTTGTGTAGTAGTACTATGAGGTAATACTGGTTTTGTTTTTTCAAGCTATGTTATTATTTGTCATCATGACTTCAAGTGTTTGTTTATCTGGGAAATAGTATGGGGAAAAAGTTCACAGTTCCTGTCAATTTAAACAAGGTATTGTCCCTCTTTTTTTTAAACTAAAATGTCAATTTTTGAGGGGACACATAATGTTGAGCTCCACTGGCCACAGAGGCTTAACTTTCGTGATGGCGGCAGGAAAAGACTCCTCTGCTCGATTGCTCCCCTGTGTTCTGGAGACACCTCACTAGTCGCTATCTGGACCCAGGAGTATGCTGTCAGCCTCCAGATTCAGCAAAGCTCAGACCAGGTGCTGCTCAATAACTTTAGGACCACAGTCCCACAATTCATGGAAATAATACAGAATTACGTTGACTGGCAATGAATAGGCACAAAATCCGACCTGCCACTGTCTCAGGCTTTTATTTAGAAAAATATAAGCTGAATCTCAACGCACTGTTGCTTTAGAAAGTTTATTTGAAAATGTGGTGCTGACCTGACGCTCCTAATTGCCTATATTGGTGGGTCTAACCAATCGAGCCATGTTTACACAGTTTTTTAAAAAAAAAGTACTCCTACTCACGTTTCCCTAACAACAAAGAATTAGTATTTATAGCCCGACTAATCGTGTTTAGCCTTACATTTACTTCTATCCAATCAAATAGGATTTAACATGGGGACCTATTTCCCGTACAATGGTGGTGTCAAAATCTGCCACTGAGCGATTCTGATTTTGGTGTTGTCTGACACCCTCACTATTTCTTTTGGCTATAATTTGTTAATTCCTAGGCTATTTGCGTAACGTTTAACATATTATTTGTCAGCAAGTCCTAAGGAACCCAAATATATAAATTTAATGGGGCTAAGGGGCTGCGTTCAAAATATGCATTTTCTTCTAGGATAGTCGTGCTGTTGCCACCTCCTCACTTCCAAACTTTATGGTGTCTGCTGTACTGTCATACTAATGTCAGGATTTCAGACATAAAACAGTAGAATGTCATGTTTCCTAATAAGTGTTTTGTAAGTTTTTTAAAACCTAACTCTCGTATGGGTAGTGTTTTTTATCACTGTCGATTTGAAAAAAGCTAATGCTTGTGGCCTTACACGCGTGATGACTTTAATTGTATAGCGAGACGCGTGTTTAGTGTTGTATGCGTTCCTGCTTTCAGCCCTCCCTTCTCTCTATCCTAATTCCATCTGTCTTTCGTTTAAGGTAACTTAGTGTATAAAATGACATGAATGGAATATTAAATATAGGTCAGCTTGCGTATCTCAAGGTTTTTCTTAGAAATGCAGTACACGTTTTATCGTAGAAAGCGTGTATGCTGCAGTAGGCTTTTACTATCAACGTGAAACGTTACAATTTGCAGACGAAGTAGAAAACAAGGGGGATTTCGAGTACAGTCATTGTGACAGCACTGTTCTTTACCATTCTTCTTTCCTTTTATTGAAGTTATTTGTTAGGCTTTACATTTACTTTTTAATTTATATATGTGGATTAGAATTTCACACGACAAATTCTCCCCACTTAAAACAGACGTTATATGTCAGTCTATAATTCTATATACACATAGAGAAATTTAGTATTATTCCTGGGGCTTAGGGTGATTCTCATCACACGGATGGCGGCTTAAAAAATCCGCTCCCAGATTTGTTTTTCCACTTATATACTCTATGCTAAACTCAAATGGCTGCATCAGTAATGACCAACGGAGTAATCTAGAATTTTCATGTCTAGCCTGCGCTAGAAACGACAAGGGTTTGTGATCCGTTTGCAACTTAAATGCCTTCCCATACAGATAAATATTGAATTTCTTTATCGCCCATATTACTGCAAGACATTCTTTTTCGCTAGTTGAGTAATTGGTTTCAGCTTTATTCAACTTTCTGCTAGTATATGCCACTGGGCTTAATTCCCCATCCAATGCATCTGATTTCTGTAGCAGAGTCGCACCTAACCCGATATTACTGGCATCTGTTCTTACTATGAATTCTTGACTTAAGTCAGGTAATTTCAAAATAGGTTTACTTGTGAGCTTTTCCTTCAATTCTTGGTAAGCCATTTCACATTGTGGTGTCCATGTAATTCGATCTGGATTTCCCTAACGTGTCAAATCAGTTAACGGTGCACATATGGAATTAAAGTTTTTGATATACTTTTGGTAGAAACCACATAAGGAGACAAAGGATCTCACGTCTTTCTTGGTTTGTGGTCTCGGGGCTTTCTTTAGTTTCTCTAAATTCTTTGGGTCAGGGGTCATGTTTCCCTGATAAACTGTGTGTCCCAAGAATTCTAATTCTTTACATCCAACGCAACATTTGGTTGGTCGGGCTGTTAAATTCGCTTCCCTAAGTCGATTAAACAGCATGTTCAGAGAGTCAATGTGTTCCTCAAATGTTTCTGTGGCTATAAGGATATCATCCATGAAATTTGTGATGCATGGATTATTCAGAGGGTCCAATAATTTTCTCATCATTCTAGAGAAGACACTAGGTGCATTCTTCAATCCAAATGGCAATCTATTAAACTCATAGTGTCCTTCTGAGGTACTAAAAGCTAGGTATGGTCTAACCTCAGGCTTTACTGGAATCTGATAGTATCCTTTACTCAGGTCCACTTTTGAGAAATATTTAGCTTTATTTAGCCTGGCAAACAACTGATTTGTATCCGGCAATGGATCCACCTGTCCTTCTGTAATAGCATTCAGTCTTCTGTAATCTATACAGAGTCTATGTTCTCCAGAGGGCTTCCTTAAGAGTACAACACCGGAACTATACGAAGATTCCCTGTGTGAAATCATTCCTTCCTTCAACAAATAGTCTATCTCTTCCTTCAAAGCTTTCTCCTTAGCAAAAGGAATCGAATAAGGTTTCATACATACAGGTGTGGGGTCTATCAGCTTCATATCATATTCCAATAGGTTTGTATGCCCTGGTCGGTCTGTTAACACCTCTGTATGATTATCTAGAACCTGTTGCACTCTCTCTTTCTGAGTTTTCGTTAAATGTGTACTGATTTTCACCTGTGCCGCTGTCTCACAGGGGTGTAATGGATATTCAAATGATGAAAGTGGTTCCTTTTTCATCTCCATGGCAATGGACAAGGTCAACAAGTGTGTCTCTTCCTGATGTTCTCTTTCCAAATATTTCTTCAGGAGATTCACATGATAGATTTTTTCTTTCCCCTTCTTATCTATCTTATAATTGGTTCTAGACACCTTCTCTAGAACTGTATATGGACCTTGCCATCCAATTTGTAACTTATTCTGGCTACCGGGTAGAAGAAGCAGTACCTTCTCTCCCACAGCCAAATCTCTGTCTTTAGCTTTCCTGTTATAATAGGCAGCATGTTTCTTCCTGGCTTGTTTCAAATTTTCATTGGCAAGTTTCCAGCCAGTTTTTAAACGAGTGGTCAGCTCATTCACATATTGGTATGAGGATGTAATATTTTCCTCTGCTTTTTCATCAGTCCACGTTCTTAACAGAGCTACATATGGACCTTTAATTTTGTGGACCTATTTGTCCATGCACCGGTATGGTCTCTTCCACTCGAAGCGCTATAGTGATGATTTTTCTTCCCAGATTTATCATGCACAAAACGACCGCTACCAATTTTTCTTTTGGGGCTTTCTCCCCACTTAGGATTCTTGATGAGAGATTTCCTCTCTACATCTTCTTCCTCCAGTTTGTTTAAGTCCGATTGAGGGATTTTCAGCTTATCCTGGGGTAAGACATCTTTTTGCACTCTCTGCATAGTGGCCATTGTAAAACAGTTAAGTGAAGCTTGTCCGTGAAAAGGGGCTTCCCATTCCATTTGGTCCACTTTATCAAATTTATATTTCTTTTTATTGTCAGGCCTAATTTTGCCCCGTGGCGTGTCCAGGTCCTGATCAATGTTCCCACTTGTGGGTGTTCCCTCATGTGCTATGCTACACCTTTCTAAAAAATTCTCAATGTCCCACCTTGCCTTGGGCCAATAATAACTGTGAGCCACCTTTTAGATGATGGTACCTATTTTCTCATGGTCCCCATCTTTTTTCACATGTAGGCTCCTTATTAAGTCTGCCCTATATCTCTTTGGAAGAACCAACTGTCCGTGACCATGGGATCTAGTTCCGGCCTTCCTGTAAATCAACTTGTTTTTCATGTAAAAATCTCCCTTGCCTGGAGTTGTATGACAAGTTGACAATTTCCTGAAACAAGGCTTGAGGGTCTTATCCCCAGCCTGTGCCTTCCTCATCTCTTCTGGAGTGGTATCTAACATAATATCCTCCTCCTGTCTTGAGGTTGACCTGACCTGAAGGGTGGCCATATACACAGGTTTCCTTCTACAATGGTCAGTGTCATGATTGTTCATCTTACAATTTTTACACCACCTTTTCCCTTGGTTGAAAGATTTTCTTTCATCATATTTCCTTTCATCGAATTGTGGGGTTTTATTTTTAATGTCATACCGTGGCCTATCAAATTGGTGCTTACCTTTGTTTTGATCTCTAGGATCAAATTTATTAAAGTTCTGTGGTGCCCTACAATTTTTCACCTGTTTCTTGTTGTTACCTAATACCTCTGCCTGAGCCGCTTGATACCTTTCAGCAACATTTAGCAACTCACCCAGCCTCTCTGCACCTTGTTCCATGAGAAACTTTCTCAGGTCTGGAGCCATGGACTCTCTTAATTGTTCTATAAGGACCATTTCCTTAAGATCTTGGGTTTTCCCCAGAGAAGTCCATTTCTCCAAGTATGTCTCTAACCATGCAGAGAACTGGTGATAGGTTTCACCTGACAGTAGTTTAGCATTCCTAAATTTTTTTCCTATAAAATTCTGCGTTCTTTTCATATCTTAACAAAAGAGCCTGCTTTAGCATGTCATAATTTTCCTGATCACCTCTGCTCATTTTGGCAAAAACTTCATAAGCTGCCCCACGAAGCCCTTGAGATAACTTTAAGCTCCACCTTTCTCTTTCTAACCCATATGTGGTAGCTAATAGTTCATATCTATTTAGATAGCTCTCAATATCATCGTCTTTCTCAACAAAATGATCTAAATGAAAATTCATAGCTGAGGTTGAGGCTCCCTGGCTAGCAGTGGCATCAGAGGTAAAGGGACTGGCACCATTTTCAGGAGCATGGCCTTGAAACTCAAACTCCCTTAGTCGTAACTCATGTTCCCTTTGTAATCTCTTATCTTCTGCTTCCCTTTCTGCAGCTAATCGCTTGTCTTCCCTTTCTGCAGCCTGTCTTCTTTCCTCGGCTTCCAATGCTTTAGCCTCTTTGTCAGCCTCAATCTGCAACCTCTTAGCCTCAGCCTCAATCTGCAACCTCTTAGTCTCAGCCTCTAACTTTCTTTCGGCCTCTTTTTCTAATCTTCTTTCTTCCCGTTCAATATATTTGTCACATTCAGCAGTGACATAAGCAATCATAATTTGCCCGTCCATTCCTAACACTTTCGCAGTCTGTACAGCAGCAGATCGAAATTTGGCCAGGTCCGCCATTTTCTAACAGGTAAATTTATATAATGTCTAACTAAACAATACAATCTGATATTACTTATCCAAAGACACCACAGGCACTGAGAGCTCAACGTTATTTATTTTCACCCAAGGATACCTTTTTAATTTCTATTATTCCCTGAAGTGAATTACCCCCAATATTTTTAATAGGGAAAGATTCAAAATCCCGGGAGCAAGACCCCAATATATGTGGTAAAGTGGGATGTTATAAATATTTATAGGGGACTTAGTGTACTGACTGAGATCAGCTGTGAAGGTATCTGTATCTAATAGGTGTAGTGTTTTACAGATAACCTTACTTGCTACCACATTATACCTCAGTCAGAATTATTCTGGAATATTGTGATGACTACGTTAAATGTCTAGGGTATGTATATGATGAAGTGTAAGTCACAACAACAACAGACAGATAAACAATTTAATTTATTCCACCACACTTGACAACACTGTGACACTCACACACATTTAACACTCTATAAGATTATCTTAAATGAGTCACTGGTAAAGTTTCAAATATATATGTATTAATTACTTTCACTAATATATATATCCTGATTCAACTACAAAGTGAACCAGGAATCACAATTAATTGTAATCACAATTTATATATACATAATTTATAAATATGAATCTTGTAGAGACATATTTAATTAATATTATCCTATGTGTGTCAGTTGTGTAGTAGTACTATGAGGTAATACTGGTTTTGTTTTTTCAAGCTATGTTATTATTTGTCATCATGACTTCAAGTGTTTGTTTATCTGGGAAATAGTATGGGGAAAAAGTTCACAGTTCCTGTCAATTTAAACAAGGTATTGTCCCTCTTTTTTTAAACTAAAATGTCAATTTTTGAGGGGACACATAATGTTGAGCTCCACTGGCCACAGAGGCTTAACTTTCGTGATGGCGGCAGGAAAAGACTCCTCTGCTCGACTGCTCCCCTGTGTTCTGGAGACACCTCACTAGTCGCTATCTGGACCCAGGAGTATGCTGTCAGCCTCCAGATTCAGCAAAGCTCAGACCAGGTGCTGCTCAATAACTTTAGGACCACAGTCCCACAATTCATGGAAATAATACAGAATTACGTTGACTGGCAATGAATAGGCACAAAATCCGACCTGCCACTGTCTCAGGCTTTTATTTAGAAAAATATAAGCTGAATCTCAACGCACTGTTGCTTTAGAAAGTTTATTTGAAAATGTGGTGCTGACCTGACGCTCCTAATTGCCTATATTGGCCGGTCTAACCAATCGAGCCATGTTTACACAGTTTTTTAAAAAAAAAGTACTCCTACTCACGTTTCCCTAACAACAAAGAATTAGTATTTATAGCCCGACTAATCGTGTTTAGCCTTACATTTACTTCTATCCAATCAAATAGGATTTAACATGGGGACCTATTTCCCGTACAATGGTGGTGTCAAAATCTGCCACTGAGCGATTCTGATTTTGGTGTTGTCTGACACCCTCACTATTTCTTTTGGCTATAATTTGTTAATTCCTAGGCTATTTACGTAACGTTTAACATATTATTTGTCAGCAAGTCCTAAGGAACCCAAATATATAAATTTAATGGGGCTAAGGGGCTGCGTTCAAAATATGCATTTTCTTCTAGGATAGTCGTGCTGTTGCCACCTCCTCACTTCCAAACTTTATGGTGTCTGCTGTACTGTCATACTAATGTCAGGATTTCAGACATAAAACAGTAGAATGTCATGTTTCCTAATAAGCGTTTTGTAAGTTTTTTAAAACCTAACTCTCGTATGGGTAGTGTTTTTTATCACTGTCGATTTGAAAAAAGCTAGTGCTTGTGGCCTTACACGCGTGATGACTTTAATTGTATAGCGAGACGCGTGTTTAGTGTTGTATGCGTTCCTGCTTTCAGCCCTCCCTTCTCTCTATCCTAATTCCATCTGTCTTTCGTTTAAGGTAACTTAGTGTATAAAATGACATGAATGGAATATTAAATATAGGTCAGCTTGCGTATCTCACGGTTTTTCTTAGAAATGCAGTACACGTTTTATCGTAGAAAGCGTGTATGCTGCAGTAGGCTTTTACTATCAACGTGAAACGTTACAATTTGCAGACGAAGTAGAAAACAAGGGGGATTTCGAGTACAGTCATTGTGACAGCACTGTTCTTTACCATTCTTCTTTCCTTTTATTGAAGTTATTTGTTAGGCTTTACATTTACTTTTTAATTTATATATGTGGATTTGAATTTCACACGACAGCATGTATTAATAAGATGCCATGTACACTGAATTGTGGATTCGTTTGAACCAAATAAACATGTCAATAATTGTGAACCCTAACCAGGCGTTTGAATCAACTGAATATTAATCATCTTCTTGACCACCCAAACCATTCGACAACATAGCACGATCGCTCATTCGCACATAGTTTCATCAATTCTCCCTACTTCAAATAACAAGAGATAAATCACGCAACAATCATACTGAAAAAATGTATCCTCGTCGCCATTTGTGGTATTCTATCTTAGTCCTCTAAATGAACCAATGCTAGACTCTTGTCGTTCTTAACATTTATTATACATAGAGATACAAACATGTCTAACATCTCACAACGGCCATTATTCCAAGTCCCGTAACTCTCTCCTCATATCTAAATATAGGACATTACACTCATAATTTACAAAGCTAAGATTTTCAGCCAAATCTTGACCAGTCAGTCAGACAGAAAGATTTCACATTTATTTTTTGTCACTAAGCTTCATTGATGATTCTATAAACAAGATTAATGCTTGAACAGAGTCATTTAATGAAATTTCAGACTTTTCCCTTTTAATCAGAGCAGTGAGGAACCATTTTCATTTGATGTAATAAATGATTAATGATTCATAAATGAATCATGAAATTCACCACACCTGAGGCTTGACTAAAAATTACTCCCCCCCCCCCCACATCCAAAAAAAAAAAAAAAAACAACACACACAGAGCTGTAGAATAACTGTCATGATTATAATTAACACAGTGTAAACTGTTGGCAAAAATGAAAACACAAAATGTACTTATGAATGTCTACTTCATAAAGGTTTTAATCTCCCTAAGCATTGCTGAATGTCTCTCTTGTGTCAGGGATTTTTATTTTCAACAAAGTATCCCGTTAACTCTTTAAGTCCTGATAAACATTATATCAGTTTTCCGGTTCAACCTGTCTGACCCGATCAACGTTATATCATATTTGGTATCTTTTGCTCCTTTCTAGAGCTGTTTTCCAATTTTAAAAACCCAAAACGTCATTTCCGACAGGAAGACCTTTCTAGTAAATACCTTGTGTGTTTAAGAGAGAACGTGTTTTTGTGGTTTGATATTAATTTAAGATTTTTTAAGCGCATATTTTATAAGATCAAATGGCCACACCCAGTGCTTCTGGTAGACCTCTGAATTAACTTCAGAGCAAGCTAGAAAGTTATTTGAAGAAATTCTAGATAGTGATAATAATTCAGATTGTAGTATTTATTCATAGGATAGCGAAGACGACTCAGATTTTCAACAGGAGTCTGATATCGAGTGATAATGGAAGGACTGATGTCGATAATGAAGTTATGGATACAGGAGCATGTAATCAGACTGTAATAAGTTCATATAATATGTCATGATAAAGTAATGTTTATACATAGGCCTAGTGTAAATATATTTGTGAGTGACCTTATGTGATTTCCTATGGATTACACATCATCTTGAGAAGAGTAGCAGCTCAGCAAGGTAAGAATATATAATTTCCTCTTTTTTACAACCATGTGACCTGTTGTTGTAATCTGTGAAATTAACAATTTCCTGAGTGTTTATTGACTAAAAACTGATTGTACTTTGTTAGAACACTTCTGTTTGTGACATTTTGAAACTTTACCCTTGGATATTCTCCTGGGGAACAATTCTAGAAGAATTTGATTGAATGATTTTGCTCTAATTTTTTACCAGCTTATTCTTTCAGCCTCCATTTTACCTTGGATAACTAATAATTATTCAATGAATGCTTTAATACTTGTAACACTAGAGTAAAGTACATCAATTTACCTTCAGTTTCATATACAACAACAAAGTTATTTATGCATATGAACATTTTTAAAAATTGTTTCCAAACAACAACAATAAAAACACACTGGGGTGGCCATTTTGGTTTGGGCCAAACCCACTTTTTTGCTTGGGACTGAAAGAGTTAAACGCCTCAATGGGCTATAATTAGGATATATAGTGTACTAAATTCAAGACAATATAGTAACTTCTTCCCCCCTCCACTCAGTCCAAATACAGTAAATGAAAACCAAAATTGTGTATGTGTGTGTAACCTACCCTTTCCAAGAAACAAACAATGAAAAGAAAAAAAAATAATATAAATAAAAATAGAAAACAAAAACAAACAAAGTAATGTCTCTCATAACTGCCCTGTTGTTAACAAGGTGAAAAGGAGCGAGAAAGCCCAGGGGTGTTTGAGATTACATCAAATCCATCAATTATTTGCCATCATCCACATTAGCACCTCATCAGACTAACCCTTATCCTCACTTCATCACTGATCCTTATATATTAATTTTAGTTCTTGTTATATACTGTTTTATTATATTCTGCAATTTTCTAGGTCTATCTATTCTCAACATCTGCTCCACAGTTATGGATGAATTGCATGCCTGTAAATAATCTAATATTGGTTTTCTCTGTTGTTCAAACCTTCCTGCATTTTAATAGGAAATGCTCTATATTATTTTTTTTCTAGACACTCTGCACAGAAAGGTTCTTTTATTTTAAAATAGCCCATTCCTAATTGTAGTCTAAGAAGTTTCTTATAGCTAGGAATTTTTAGTTCTCTAGATACCTGACAAGTTCTTGTTGGAGCTTTAAACAATTTATATGCATGTCTGCCCTTCAGACTTCCATCCCACTCTACTGTCCATTCCTCAGTTAATTTTCTTTAAATTAGGCTTTTGATTTTGTTTCAGGGAGGAAAACTTATGTGCATCTGTGCATGCAAGCATGTGCGTGTGTGTATACGTGTGTGTAGTACACTTACTAGTTTCTTGACCGCTCTGACATTTGAAATCTAACTAAGAACTATAAACCTAATAGTTTGACATTTGACATCTAAGAACTATAATCCTGATAGATATGACATCTGACTAAGAACTGTAAACCTAATAGTCTGATGTTTGACATTCTTCTTCTTCGATCCTTAACCACCGACCATCAAAGCAGTCAGTGGCCATCACGCCTAGTGGCGTCTTGTAGGGCAACAACAAATTGATTCCACTTTGCACGGTCGGTGGCCATCCTTCGTACAGTGCCCCAACTCTGGTTCATTCTTTGCATCTCAGCCTCCACAGTCCTCCGCCAAGTTGTTTTTGGTCGGCCTCTCTTTCGCTTTCCTTCAGGGGTCCAAAGCATAGCTGTTCTTGTGATGGCATCAGGGTCTCTTCTGAGGACATGACCAACCCAGCTCCAGCGTCTGCCAGCTATGATGGTATGCATGTCCTCTTGCTTGCTACGAGTAAGCAGATCTTGGTTGGTGATGGTATTCGGCCAAAAGATTCGGTGAATTTTTCTTAGGCATGTTGTGTGAAAAGAGGACAATTTTGACATTTCCTTCTCTGTGACTCTCCAGCATTCCGCACCATAGAGAAGCACAGAAAGCACGCAACTCTGGTATAATCTTAATTTTGTGCTTGTGCTGTATTAGATGTTTGACATATAAGAACTAAAAACCTAATAATTCTGATCTTTGACATATAAGAACTAAAAACCTAATAATTCTGATGTTTGACATTTAACTAATTATAGTTATAAACCTAACAGTTTGACATAGAAGAACTATAAACCTAATAGTTCTGATGTTTGACATCTAAGAACTATAAAACTATAAATCTAATAGTTCTGACATTTGACATCTAAGAACCATAGCCTAATAGTTCTTATGCTTGACATCTAAGAACTTTCTTTTTTCATATTACTCGAGGTGAAATCTCCGGTTAATATGTCTAACCTGAGACTGGTTTTACGGGAGTATCCCTTTTTCCCCTGTACAATGACAGGTGTCCTCTCGCCATTCAGGCAGATACTCGTCAATATCGGAGGTACCCATTAGAGCTGGGTCGGCTCAGGAGTTGTTCTGGTTATTCGAGTCTCTGGTCGACGACTAGCTTTCAAATGTCTTCGCCAGGGCTCGAATTATTCCAGTCCAAGTCCCGGTCAACGACACTTCTTCAAATGTACTCACCAGGGCTTGAACCTGGATCACCCGATCACCAGCACAGTGTGGTAACCATTACACCAGCGTGGCTTGCTTGACATCTAAGAACTATAAACCTAATAGTTTGACATCTAAGAACTAAAATGTGATGCCACTTTCTCATATCGGCAGTTGTTCATATTATTTGGATTGAAAACAATATATATCCTAATTATAACCTATTAGAGGTTGAACAGGATATTTTTCTTCATTAATTTAAAAAAAAAATATTAAACAAAAAATCTAAGAGCTATAAACCTAATAGTTCTAATGTTAGACATCTAATTAAGGACTATAACCCTAATAGTCCTGATGTTTGACATCTAAGAACTACAAACCTAACAGTTTTGATGTTTTAATCTAAGAACTATAAACCTAATAGTTCTGATGTTTGACATCCAAGAACTATAGCCTAATAGTTGAGATGTTTGACATCTAAGAACTATAAACCTAATATTTTGACGTTTTACATCTAAGAACTATAACCTAACAGTTCTGGTGTTTGACATCTAACTAAGAACTATAAACCTAATACTGTAGTTTGATTTTTGACATCTAAGTACTTTAAACCTAAAAATGTGACATCTAACTAAGAACTATAACCCTCAAAAATCAATCCCATCACTAGATCATTACCCTTGAACTCCCTGCGGAGCACAGGTCTTCAACAAATTCAGGCAACGCCTTCCATATCCTGTGCCATCTATTCTGGGTCTTTCCAAATCTTGATTATTCCTTTCATGTCTGTCTCCACTTCAGAGCAATACAATAGGAAAGACTTGACATTTGGTTTGAAGATTCTGATTTTTATGTTGACTTGATTCTCTGAATTTCCACAATAAACTCAATCTTCCATTAGCATGAGTTCCATTCATTGAATATCTGCAAGCTATCTTTTATACCCCAAATTTTTAGTATGCGAACTAAACTCATTTATACACAAGTTGAGTACTGAGGTCGTTATCAATGCAAAACTGGATTTGCATTTTTTCCAAATCAAAAAAAAAAAAAAAAAAAAAACACTGATTTATAATGTATTTTAAAGTACACTTTAGCATAAATACTACGTGTTATTGCTTATTTCCTGGAAAATAATTTAATGCATTAATGCAGCCCCAATACTGGCAGAGAAGAGGAAAAAGGTACAACCAATGCTAGTGGAGTTCATGAGTTTCAGTGTTTCTCAACCTTCAGAATCTCAGTTTTTCAGCCGCTTCGATAGATGACCCAGATAATCAGCCTGGACCTTCACAAACAGCATGCCTTTCTACAATGGACACTGAGACAGAATCTACCTCTGATTAGGTCTGTGTGATTGTTATAAGAGAAGGAAATGTCAAAATTGTCCTCTTTTCACACAACATGCCTGGGAAAAATTCACCGAATCTTTTGGCCGAATACCATCGCCAGCCAAGGTCTGCTTACTCGTGGCAAGCAAGAGGACATGCATACCATCATAGCTGGCAGACGCTGGAGCTGGGTTGGTCATGTCCTCAGAAGAGACCCTGATGCCATCACAAGAACAGCTATGCTTTGGACCCCTGAAGGAAAGCAAAGAGAGGCCGACCAAAAACAACTTGGCGGAGGACTGTGGAGGCTGAGATGCAAAGAATGAACCAGAGTTGGGGCACTGTACGAAGGATGGCCACCGACCGTGCAAAGTGGAATCAATTTGTTGTTGCCCTACAAGACGCCACTAGGCGTGATGGCCACTGACTGCTTTGACGGTCGGTGGTTAAGGATCGAAGAAGAAGAAAGATTGTTATAAAATATTCATATAACATTTTTATACTGTTAATGTATCAAATAAATGAAATAATAACAAAAATAAATGTATTTATTTTAACGATTGTTTTAGTCACATTTGATTTGCATTATCTTGCATATTTACATTAATATTAGTGCATACAAATGTGCATAAATGATGCTCTACCTTATTCTTCTTTGATCCTTAGCCGCAGACCGACAAAACAGTCAGTGGCCATCACGCTTGGTAGCGTCTTGTAGGGCAGCAACAAACTGCTTCCACTTTGCTCGGTCGGCAGCAATCCTTTCTGCAGTGCCCCAGCTCTGATTCATTCTTTGCATCTCAGCCTACACAGTTCTCCGCCAAGTTATTTTTGGTCGGCCTCTCTGTCATTTTCCTTCCAGGGTCCATAGCATAGCTGTTCTTGTGATGGCATCGGGGTCTCTTCTGAGGACATGGCCAACCCAACTCCAGCGTCTGCCAGTTATGATGGTGTGCATGTCCTCTTGGTTGCTCCGAGTAAGCAGTCCTTAGTTGGTGATGGTATTCGGCCGAAAGATTTGGAGAATTTTTCTTAGGCAGAATGTGTGGAAAGAGTATAATTTCAACATTTCCTTCTCTGTTACTCTCCAGCATTCCGCACCATAGAGAAGCACAGAAAGTACACAGCTCTGATATAATCTTAATTTTGTGTTTGTGCTGTACTGAGAGGACTTCCAGATGTTGTTTAGACTAACAAAGGCTGTTCTTGCTTTGTTCATTCTGTTATTGATGTCTTTGCTTGCTCTGCCATCTGGTGTTACTATGCATCCTAGGTATGTGAAGGTGTCTGTCTGTTCCAGTTTCTGATTCCTCACTGTTATGGGCTCAGTGTTGCCACACTGAGTGTAATGACCTCTGTCTTTCTACCCTATATATATATATATATATATATATATATATATATATATATATATATATATATATATATATATATATATATATATATATATATATATATATATATATATATATAAGAACCAACTTTAGCTATATTTAAATGAATTGTTCACAACCTCCACAAATGATGTCAGTATATTGTCATTAGAATATGATACAACCACAACTAATTAGTATTCATAACATTCATGCAAGGGTTGCTGAAGCATTAACCATCTTTTATTCTAGCAAACAGAAGATGGTGATCTGATGCCACTTATGCTTTTCTACACATGTAATGATGGTTTTCTTGGTTCTATGGTCTGGTGATCAATGTTGCTTTATTTATTCTTTTACATGGAAACACCCCATTCCTGCAGTAAGTTGTTTTGAAGCATAGAAGCTTATGAATATTTCTCTATTTTTGTTCCTTGTCCCAAGTCTATGTTTTCCCATGATCTCTTCGAAGTCTCCATTGTCTGCTCCTACCTTTGCATTTAGGTCACCCAGCAAAAATTCAATGTCTTTCCTATTCAGTATCCATGATGTCGACTTACACATTCATATTTCTGCTGCCTTCTGAGCAGTTTTCTCTTGTTGAGCATTTGAGCATACAAGATGCCCAGTCTGGAGATGGTCTTAGAGGAAAATATATGAGTCGCCAGTCTAGACTCCTTTCGGCTGTCTATGCACTACGTCATATTACATGAGAATGAAATATCTTCCTTCTGGGATGGCCGAGTTGATTTACTTGCTTGGTGTATGTTAATGTTGAAAATATTTTTGGGTCCATAAGGCTGGGGTAGCAAGACCCATGTCCAACCCTTCATAATCATCTTCTACGTCATGCATGGTAAGGTACAGTGTTCTAACTTTTGCTCACCTTCCGGGATGCGGTAAACAAGAGCGAGTATTTATTTTATATTCCTAATTAAATTGTATTTTTAATAGTTTTGTGCGTGTGTAAGTTTATACTAATGTATATTAAACTTAAGGAATGTTTCTCACCTTCACAGTTTCATTTGAAAGACTGGAGAAACCATCCCACTCAAAATGCTTCATTTCATCACATCAGCCCATGAAACCGCAGAACACTTGGCACTCATGTTGCAAACAAACTGATAAAAAAGTTTTGCTATTACATAACTGAATTCATAGTTTTCGAATTTCATGTAAACGAAAAATAATTTTTATTGTAATTAACAAACAAATCACACGCGGTAACAAATAATGAAGAACCTGAACATCAGACAAGCTTATATTAAAGTTCTCATTCGATGTATTATAAAATTTTGTCATTTTCTAACACAAATAAATTCTCTTATAAATGTATTTTGTTTTTGCTTAAATGTTATTCTCCAATGGGAGAGTAGCGTCCCCTGTTGCTACTAGCTACTTTGGCAAATGTTATTTTGATCTGCCTGTAGAAGAAAGTGTCCCTTCTCAATTAACATTTTGAGTAGCACATAGTAATCATGACAACAACCCTTGAGGTATGTTGACACCTTGTTGTGAAAAAAAAATGTTTTAAACTCGCTGCTAATAATTAACAAGTAAGTCTATTTATTTCGGTAAGCACAATGTTAATTTTCAGCCCTCGTTGGCATCTCCAGCAATGCTAACTATCTTATAGGTCATGAAGATGCGGCTTCATTTCTGTTACCACAATAATTTATAACGCACAGCTTGGAGATTACCGATGAGGCAGGACATTATGTACTGCAAAATTAAATCAATTCAAGCTTCATGTATGCCGTGTTTGCAGTGTAAAAAAAATTCGAACCATAACTAATTATAGGTACCCCATTCATAAGCATGTCCCGTTTCTCTGAAGGCAGTTTTTTTTTTTTTTAAATGAAGTGTCATCAGGTACAGCCTATCTGCGATCACTCATTTCTTATCAACTGAAATGGGGAATTAATTAATTATGAAGTCTGATAAAACATCAAATGGCAACAGGCATTTATTTCTCAGATTTCCCCCTTTTATGGATATCTTTATGTCTGTCTGGCACAATTCGGACTCCTACTTCCTGGTTTTTTTTAATGGGTGGTCTCATACTTTTTCTTTACCGACATGCTCACTGACTTGGGATCAGATCATTCCCCAGCTTATGTTCCTTGGTGCTGTTTATCACGCCAGTTATTTACTTTAGTTCACATTGTTAACTCTTTCTATCCCAGGCTGTTATTTTAATTTTTTTTTGGGTGGGGATTTACCTAGGCCCTAAAATGGATGCATTATTTTTCTTAAATGATGTTTTAAAAACAGGCAATACTCATACAAATTAATTAAACAGACAAACATTATGTATCAAACTTTAGGAAATTAGCTGAGGAAGGTTGTGAAAAGCAATGATTTCTTATATGATCTAAAAAATTGTTTGTTGCGTCTTGCAAAATGTAGAAACTTTTAAAAACTTTTTCTTTTTAAATTAACTTCTTACACATGCCTATTTCAACTCCTTAATTTCAAGCTCCAGATTTTAAAAAATATACTCAATGGAAAATTGATCCAAGAAGTTTTATCATCAACAAATGAAAATTCTAATTTTTATAATTTCTTTTTCTTTTGGTGAACTAGAATCCCACCTACCCAGTTCTGTCCCACTCCATTTAATTAATTTATTACTTAAAAATATCATGCCTATAATTAGATATAATTTGTTGCAGCTGATAAGTTGATAGTCTGAGACTGTAATGTCTGTGACTACATTGTTTATAAATAAACTACCTAGCAACATTAAAATTGTTAAAATACACCAAATTTAAACAGCAGAATACTTCTCTCTACTAGTTTGAAATATGTGATCAACAAGAAGTGTACACATGATTTAAACTAGCTTATGGCCAGGTATTTTCAGATTTCAAATTTGAACTTGTTTCCAGTGGGCGCACCATATAGCCTGTAGGTAATTCTAAATAGTTAACTGGTGCACCATATGGCTCATGGGTTAGAATGAGTTGCAAAGTGTAGAGACATTAAAAAACTTTTTAAAAATTAACTAAAATTGTGTACTTACGCATGAATATTTGATTTCCTCTTAATTCAAAGGCAGTAATGGCCTCAGTGACAATAGCCTTTTAAAGACATTACAGAACAACAGCCACTCCTTTGCACAAGATTGCACATGATATTATTGTGACGTTTAGTTTCACCTTCTTAAATGCCACATTCTTCTAGGGGTTAGTTTTGAAGTATTATCTTCTTCTTCTTCGTTCGTCCTGAAAAGGACAGTGGTTGCGTTGTGTCTGTTTACGCCTAAGCTGTGATATCTGCACCTTTTGGTCGACACATCCGACTTCTGCACGGCATTTTTTAGGACCGGGTTTGCCTTCCCATTTCGATCCACACTCGCTCAGCCAGACTGCACTGCTGCAGACTGTTTCCAGGACCACCACGTGGAGGTGGAGTGCGGTCTTGACCAGCTCTGGTTCGCTGGTCCTGACGCAGGCAGTCAAGCTATGAGTCGCTGACTGCGTTCTCTATTGCTGCGTCTTTGGGTCCCTGAAGTATTATGAAGATTATGTTTAACACAAACAATGACCAAGTATTACGCTTAGGAATAAGTACCTCGACTCATGGTGTACAGACATAGTACAAATTTATTACGTTCAACTCTTGACAATTTCATTAAAATCCATAGGCCAACAGCAGTGGGCCAACGCTCATTTTGACTGTTACACTTTTTGAGATCAATAGATAATCGGCATATTCTGTGTAAGTCCGTCGCAGTTCGTACATTAAGTCATAATCATTATTATCCAAGTAACATCGTCCATGGGTTCCAATAAAGAAATAGATAATATTGACACATCCAAGAATATCACATAATGAATATCTAAGCAGACACCAGCGACACATTTTAAAACAAGCCATCTCGGTTGGCTTCACAAAACGATCTCTCTTCATTGCCGTGCATGAGCACTCACGTCATAATTCTTACGTGTAATGACGCACTTAGCAACGTCCTTTTGAGCACAACAAAGTTCCTAGATAATGAACGCTTTGTGGTGTGCAAAAAGAGGTGCAACAATTACAAAAATCACATGCAACCCAGACTACAGCATTGTGTCTCAGCTTTACTAGCTGTTCGTGCAAGCAATGTGTTTAAAACTGAATCACAGGTGTTGACAGAAAGGTAATACAAGAGATGTCTGACCATATCTTAGAGGCATTGCTCTAGATTTTCTCTTGGGGTTAATTCCTGTAAATGTTCATTCTCCAAAAATACAGACTTCTTTCGTATTAGAAATTAGTTTAAATTGAAGTTTAAATATTATAACTTATAATGTTATTATAAAAAAAGCTAAAATTCTAAGTGCTCACATTTCAACTTTTTTCAGGAAATTGGACCAGGTGGTGTTCCGGTTAATGCCAAGACATCCGAATTTTATCGCACGAAGAGTTTGCCACAAAGATTTGAGCATCCAGGTAAGTTTACAGCTAAATTCATAAGCTAAACATTTTCAAATGCCCCATTCCTGCCTTATGCAGGCAGTCTTATTACTAAAAAAAACTGCAATTTTGTTATCTGCCATCGTCTTGTCTTGTATGCAGTGTTGTTACACAGTCTCCTTGACATGTTCTGGCCTTCTTGTCAGCTATGCCTCTTATATTAACTTTGCCTGTTATCATAATGTTAAATAACTTACCTCTTGCAAGACATTTTTTTCAAATGATTTTTGTAGTTTTCATTTTCGTATTTACTTCTTTAAGGAATCTTCACTTGAATTTTCAGCTGCACCTATTACTTTTAAGGTTCTTCTATTTTAAAACCACATCTCTCTAATCTCCAGTGATGTTGTATGTATGAACATATATTTGTTACTATTTTAAAATCTCTCTTCATAAACTTACATAAATATATATTTTTTTACACATTATTTTTTCATAATTTTGGAATGTGTTTTACTAGGCTGTTCTATTCTATATTTATGTGTTACCAATAATCCTAAAAGATGCAAGTGCACAACAGATGCTTATTACTTGTATTAGAAGGAAACTAGCCATTTTCATTGGGCATGTTATGAGAAGATGAAAGTTAAAATATATTGTTACAACCAGACTTTATGAAGGAAAAAGAAAGATAAAGGAGAAAAAGAAAGAGAGAGAAAAGATACTGGACAGATTGTGTTGTGGCAATGAAAGAAGACAACAGAATTAATAAACAGCACTGGGGACAGGATGTTGTGGAGAGACATGATCACCTATCCAGCCGACATGCTATTTGAAGAAGAAGAAAAAGTACTGCCACTTCCACCTGATTCCCAGATATTTACAACAATGGACTTTAAGCTGTGTGACGAATGGCCATAAACTGTGAAGTGTGAACATGAAAAGAGAATTATGTTACCTAATGTGAAAGTTTGATAAATAAAATGAAAAATCCACTGCTAGTGATGATAATGTTTTATAGGTGAGATTCCGTCCTGTATTCTTACTTACTTAGTCGTTCCCCTTCTACCGTGAGGTGTAGAGGTTTGGAAGAGAGAGCGCCAGACTATCCTATCGGCTGTCTTCCTCCTGGCCTGGTTCCATTCTAGTCCTCGGTCCTTCAAAGATTGTCTAATGTTGTCCTCCCAGCGGACTCTGGGTCATCCTCGGGGTCTGGATCCTTGGCTCTTTGTTTCCCATGCTTGTCGTGGTATCCGATCTTCTCCCATTCTGCAGACATGGCCAAACCATCTTAGTTGGGACTGTTCTACTTGGGTCTGCAGGGGTAGGATTTAAGGCCTTGACGTATCGTCTGGTTGCGTACCATGTCTCTTCTTGTTACTTCAACCACCTTCCTCAGATACCTCATTTCTGAGGTTTGGATCTGGCTTTTATGGGTTGTAGTCATTGCCCATGACTCACATCCATTTGTCAAGACTGGGACATAGGTGGAGCGGTATACAGCCATCTTCGTTTTCTTACCAACCTCTCTCTTGCTGAGGAATCCTCGATTTATGGCCTGAAAAAGTCTCCCAGCTGATGCTTTTCGAGTGGCCAACTCTTCTTTGATGCCTCCCTTTCGGTCTATAATAGCTCCGAGGTATTTAAAGTGGTCGACCTGCTCCAGGACCTGTTCTCCCAGCTTAATCTGATGTCTTCTTTCTTCTCGTGATATCACCATGGATTTTGTTTTAGAGCTGCTTATGACCATCCCTCTCTTCTCCAGCTCTTCCTTCCAGACTTGCAAGTTGGATTGGAGATGTGCCTCTGATTTAGCAATCAGGGCAACATCATCAGCAAATGCCAGCTCCGAAATATAGACCTGTCTCATCTTCCAGTACCCCACTGAATACTTTCTTGTTCTCTCCTTACATGCCTTGATGACATCGTCCATAAGGAGTATGAAGAGGTAAGGTGATAGGATATCACCTTGTCTTACACCAGTGGTGGTCCTGAACTCTTCTGACTTATGGTTTGCTGTCCTCACATAATTTCTGCAAGACTTGTAGAAGCTCTGTATAGCATGAATCAGAGGTGCTGGAATATTCTTCCTTGCCAAACAGTCCCAAAGTTTGCTCCAGGGGACCCTGTCAAACGCCTTTTCCAGATCTATGAAACAAAGATGCATCTCACTCTTATACTCAAGGGCCTTTTCACTTAGCTGTCTGAGTGTGAAGATTAGGTCTTGAGTACTTCGGTTTGCTCGGAATCCGCACTGGACCTCATCCAATTGTGGCTCAGCTAGGTGTCGGAGTCTCTGCTCTAGGATTCTAGAGTAGATTTTACCAGGGACACTGAGAAGAGATATGCCTCTATGGTTTCCACACTGTCGATTGTCACCCTTTTTTGAAAATTGGTGTTATGATGGCAATCTCCCAATCCTTTGGTATGGTCTTGTTGTACCACGCTGCCTGTAAAACCCTTAAAGTAATAGGTCGCCTGATGCTCCCATGAACTTAACCATTTCTGGTGTTATACCATCATGCCCTGCTGCTTTGCCCATCTTGATTTTCTCCAGTGCTGCCTTCAGTTCTTCCATCTTTATGTCATCTTCACCATCATTGGTTTTCTCTTCTGTGCTAGTGTTTATCATTTCTGATGCTTCACCATGCTCACCATCCAGGAGTTCTGAGAAATATTCTTTCCATCTTTCCATTACTTCCTTCGGGGCAGTAAGCAATTTGCCTTGCTTGTCCTTTATAAATTTGAGAGGGCATTGTTTTTACTTCCTCATGTTCTTTAGGGTCTTATAGAACAATTTCTGGTTTTCTTGTGCATCTTTTTCTAGCTTTTCTCCAAATTCTTCCCAGGACTTCTGTTTTGCTGCTAGCACTTTGTTCTTTGCTTCTGTTCTGAGTGTCACATATTCTCTATATTTTTCCATTTGTCCTGTTGTGTTTTTAGCTCCTAAGTATTGTTTTCATGCCATTTTCTTCTCTCTTATTTTCTCTTTGACTTCCTCTGTCCACCAAGGTGTCCTCTTTCTCTTGTTCCCAAGTCAGACTTCACCGCATGCTTCTGCAGCAGCTGTCTTTATGATATCCTTGAATTTAATCCAGAGGGTTTCCAAGTCATCAGGTCTTTCTTCTGTGTTGCTCACCGCTGCAGCAATAAGCCCCTGATATCTGGTCTTAATTTCTGGCTCTCTCAGCTTGTAGGTCCTAATGCTCATTTCTCCTGCTCGTTTACTTGGTTTCTTGCGTGATGTTGGGCAGTTTCTAGGCTGATCAACTCTTTCAGTTGTTCTTTTGATTGTAAGCAGGTAGTGATCACTTCCAATCTCTGGCCCCCTCTAGACTCTAGCATCTCGGACATATTTGAATGAGCTTCTCCGAACAATGGCATAGTCGATCACTGACTTCTCATTCTTTGTTGGTTCACATCTAGTGTATGCATGTATGCGCTTACGGGGGAACTTTGTGTTTGTAATCATCAGATTCTGCTCACTGCAGAATCTAAGGAGTCGCTTTCCATTGTCATTGAGAGTATCTTCTCCATATCTTCCGATAACTCCACCCCATCTAGCATGGTCATTTCCAACTCTGGCATTAAAATCTCCGAGCATGATAACCTCATCTAGGCAGTCATCCACTGTCCTTTGAAGCAGCTCGAAGAATTCCTCCTTGACCTCTGCTCTCTCATCCTCATTTGGCCCATACACTATGACCAGGTTGACTAAGGTTTCTCCTTCTTTTAGTTTAACAACCATAATGCGCTCCGAGACAAAGTTCCATCCCTTGATACTATCTTTTTGATTTTGGGCCACAATGCAACCCACGCCCCCTTTAGCTCTTTCAGATATGGGTACACCACTGTAGAGCAGCGTGTTGCCATCGAGATCCATGACTCCTTGTCCTTTTTTTCTTTGTTTCCGTTATAGCCAGGATTTCTAGTTTTGCTTTCCTCATCTCTTCCACCAGCTCCTCTTCCTTCCCATTTATACTTCTTGTGTTCCAAGTTCCATAAGTCGTAGTCCGTAGTTTGTTCCAGTTCGTCGCCTTTAGAATCAGTCCAGTTTTCTCTCTTGTATTGCTCATAATCGTGATTTAAAGCAAACAGGTGATTGGCCTGTTGTGCCTTTGCATGGTGGAGGGGCTGCCTCCTTACGGCCTCCATGCAGGCCGCCCTCCTCCTTTTTCATCCGGGCTTGGGACCGGCATAGGCGGAGTTCCGTCCTGTATTCAATATTGCAAATTATGAAAGAGAATTATACTCAACAAATTTTCAATTCTGTTTATTAAAGTTTATTGATTAGTTTTAATCTTCTTTGTTTTAAATAATTAGTTGCTGAACGTACGAATTAATTTTTTCTTTAGTATTGCATCCTTACTAAAAACATTAATTTTAAAAAAATTGCACTTCCTGTATGTACAGATGCTATAAATGTGATATGGTTCAACCTGTCAATAAGCAAAGGTATTCTCCACTACCTTGGAGGGTGTCCTCTTTTTTAGATGCTCAGAGGAGTGCCCTCTATCTGTCCCATACTGCAAATTTGAAAACCTAGCAACCCTAACATGTACACACACACAAATGTATGCACGTGTATGCACAATCGCACATAAAGATGAGGGGTGTATAAATTGAAAAAATGTGTCAGAGAGATTTGAACCCACCATGCCAGTTGGTTTGCCATCGATGGTACCTATACCTTGTAGCAGTATGGCAGCTTGACAACCCCCAGAGCTATGCAAGCGAGAGTTTTACTCCTGGTAGGTTCAACCAAGCTGGACAGGTCTGTGTGGGTAGGGGTCAGACAAAAGCTGGTACCCTGGTCCTCCAGGTTGGGGGATTTAGTGCAAGGCCAACACCCCTGCCTATGTAAAAAATCTGAACAGTTATGGAAACAGCAACAAATGGAAAAACTTTGATGCGGGATGGACATCTGAAGTCTCAGGCTCATATGACTGTCAATAGTGAAAGCCGAAATAAAGCTATTTGGATGAAAATGGATGCCCTGACATAAAACACAAAACTAGAACTGGATTCTGGAACGTGAGAACCATGAATGAGGCACGAAAGCTGAGGCAGATAACAGCAGAGATGAGGAACTACAGATTACATATTCTTGGAAAAAGTGAGAGCAGATGGACCAGGATGGGGAGAATAAAAACAGCTACAGGAGAAACAGTATTTTACTCTGGTAGAGAGGATGGTCGCACAATGAAGGTGTAGCCATTATTCTGAAGAAAGGAGTAGAAAGGTCATTACTGGAATGGAAACCCATCAACAACAGACTGATAAGAACAAGACTGAGAGGGAGATTCACCAACACTACAATAATACAATGCTATGCACCAACAAATGACAGCAATGAAGAGGTCAAAGACAACTTCTATCAACAGCTACAAAAGGAAATCAAAACTGCAACCAGGTACGATCTTATTATTGTAATGGGAGACCTCAATGCGAAAGTTGGTACACACAATACTTATAATAAGAGAAAAATGGGGAAATGCGGCAGTGGAACAGTAAACGAGAATGGGGACAAACTAATAAGCTTCTGCAGCATTAACAACCTGGTCATTGGAGGAACACTTTTTTCACACAAAGAAGTGCACAAGTTAACGTGGGAATCACCAAACGGATGGGACAGAAAAATTAAATAGACCACATTATGATCAATGGTAGATGGAGGCATGCATTGCAAGACGTGAAAGTAAGAAGAGGTGCAGATGTGTGAAGTGATCATCACCTTGTAGTAGCAAGAATGAAGGTGAAACTCGGAGCTGCTAGACCAATTGCAATCAAACAGAAAAGATATAACATCATGAAACTCAAGGACCCCCTCACCAGAAAAGCTTTTGTGGTTGATATAAAGAGACGATAGAAATTGCCAAAAACCAGGAGAGTATAGTGACTGATGATGTAGACCAGAAATTCAACATCATTTCAACAATTTACAAGGAAAGCAGCGAATCATGCTTGAGATTCCAGGAAAGAAAGAAGCAAGATTGGATAACACCAGAAACGTTAATCACCATAGCGATGAGAAAAGATAAAAGAAAGAAAACAGAAACAAAGTCTCTTAGGTTAAAGGAAATATATAGTGAACAGTACAGTCAGCTGGACAAAGAAGTAAAACATCAAACCTGTACCAACAAAAGGAAATTTCTGGATGACCTTGCAAGTTAGGCAAAAGAGGCAGCACTGAGAAATGCACAAAGCACAGTTTATAAAATAACTAAAACTGTCAGCGGAAAATGAGGTGCAAACAATATAACGTTAGTAAGAGACAAGCAAGGAAATCTCATCACCACAGCACAGGGGCAGGAAACAAGAATAGATGGGCAGTACACTTAAGAGAAACACTGAATAAGGAACCATCAGAGACTCAGCTGAATGTTTCTGAGGCTGAAAGTGACCTAGACGTAAATGTAGACATTCCACGAATAGAAAAAATCATCACAGCTATCAAAGAGTTAAAGAATGGAAAAGCACCTGGTCACGACAATTTAAATGCTGAGTTATTCAAGGCAGACCCTGAACTAGCGGCAGAACTATTAGAACCACTATTTGCACAAGTCTGGAAAACAGAGACAACACCAACGGAGTGGAGTAACGGAATAATTGTCAAATTGCCCAAGAAGGGCGACCATGCAGACTGCAACAACTGGAGAGGAATTACTCTCCTCTCAGTTCCCAGTAAAATACTAGGCAGGATAATCATTCAGAGAATTTCAAAAGCAGTAGACCATAAACTGAGGAAAGAACAAGCGGGATTCAGAAAAAAACAGATGTGCAGATCATATATTCACCCTCAGGAACATTATAGAGCAGTGCTCAGAATGGCAGAGGCAGCTAGACATTAACTTTGTTGATTTTGAAAAGGCTTTTGACAGCATACACAGGGACAGCCTGTGGAAAATACTGAGGGCTTATGGAATTCCTAGCTGCATTGTTTCCATTATAAAAAGCTTCTATTCTAACTTTACATGCACTGTTGGGTTGAGCACCCTAACTTTTGAGGTGAAGACATTTGTACGATGGGGATGCCCCTTATCAACAACTCTATTTTTGACAGTGATGCGCAAGACAACAGAGGGTAGTCCAAGAGGAATTAGATGGACACTGGAAGACCTGGAATATGCAGATGACATTGCACTACTCGCACATTCACATCATCACATCTAAGAAAAAACCGATACACTGAATAAGTATAGCCAGCAGGTGGGTTTGAACATCAATCTGAAGAAGACAGGGGTCATGACACTCAATGTGGGCAATCCTAAGCCAATAACAATAAGGAACCAGAAGCTAGAACAGACAGGCACATTTACATACTTATGATGCATAGTAACACTAGACGGTGGAAGAAGCAAGGACATCAACAACAGAATGAATAAAGCGAGAACAGCCTTTGCTAGTCTCAACAATCTCTGGAAGTCTTCCCAGTACAGCACAAACACCAAATTAAGATTATATTAGAGCTGTGTACTTTCTATGCTTCTCTATGGTGCGGAATGCTGGAGAGTAACTTACTGGGAGTAACCAAGAGGACATGCGCACCATCATAGCTGGCAGATGCTGGAGTTGAGTTGGCCGCATCCTCAGAAGGGACCTTGATGCCATTACAAGAACAGCTATGCTATGGACCTGCAAAGGAAAGTGAAAGAGAGGCCAACTAAAAACAACTTGGCATAGAACTGTGGAGGCTGAGATGCAAAGAATGAACCAGAGTTGGGGCACTGTACGAAGGATGGCCACTGACCAAAAAAATGTAAAGTATTTGTTGCTGCCCTACAAGACGCCACCAGGTGTGATGGCCACTGACTGCTTTGACAGTCTGCGGCTAAGGATCAAAGAAGAAGATGCCAGTTGGTACACCTGACTTACCTTACTTACTTACTTAGTCGTTCCCCTTCTACCGTGAGGTGTAGAGGTTTGGAAGAGAGAGCGCCAGACTATCCTATCGGCTGTCTTCCTCCTGGCCTGATTCCATTCTAGTCCTCGGTCCTTCAAAGATTGTCTAATGTTGTCCTCCCAGCGGACTCTGGGTCATCCTCGGGGTCTGGATCCTTGGCTCTTTGTTTCCCATGCTTGTCGTGGTATCCGATCTTCTCCCATTCTGCAGACATGGCCAAACCATCTTAATTGGGACTGTTCTACTTGGGTCTGCAGGGGGTAGGATTTAAGACCTTGACGTATCGTCTGGTTGCGTACCATGTCTCTTCTTGTTACTTCAACCACCTTCCTCAGATACCTCATTTCTGAGGTTTGGATCTGGCTTTTATGGGTTGTAGTCATTGCCCATGACTTGCATCCATATGTCAAGACTGGGACATAGGTGGAGCGGTATACAGCCATCTTCGTTTTCTTACCAACCTCTCTCTTGCTGAGGAATCCTCGATTTATGGCCTGAAAAAGTCTCCCAGCTGCTGCTTTTCGAGTGGCCAACTCTTCTTTGATGCCTCCCTTTCGGTCTATGATAGCTCCGAGGTATTTAAAGTGGTCGACCTGCTCCAGGACCTGTTCTCCCAGCTTAATCTGATGTCTTCTTTCTTCTCGTGATATCACCATGGATTTTGTTTTAGAGCTGCTTATGACCATCCCTCTCTTCTCCAGCTCTTCCTTCCAGACTTGCAGGTTGGATTGGAGATGTGCCTCTGATTTCACCTGACTTACCAACTTTTAAAAATTCTAAAAACCATAAGCTTTTACTCATATGGTTTTGATAAAAACTGCCGTGAGGTCTGACTGGACATTTACATAAATGTGTTTAACTTAACATTATCATGAATGTAGTTTTTTATTTTTTTATTTATGCATTTCTTTCAAAAGGATTATTTAAGGGCTATGGCGGGAAACCTCAGAATCCATTGTACACCACTGAATCATCAAAATATGGTTCAAAGGCACCCTCAGTGCACACTGTCCCTCTCTGCTTCCATGCCAAGTCACAGAAATTTTCACAGGTATTAATTTTGTCTTCGTCAGAAATTTAACAAAATGGAATGCAATATTATTTGCTTTCTTTTTGTAAACATTTAACATTTGAGGAAGCATTTTTTGTTGTTGTTGCTTTTTTATTAGAAATTTAACAGAGATGTTATTGATTAGACTAGTGTAATGTGATATGCATGACCAAATCAAAATGAGGTCATCAGAAAATGTACACCAGAAATGTGCCCAATCTCCATTTTGTGGAAAGAAGTTAGAAATGAATGTATTCAAGGACTAATGAAGGCCTGAATTTGTAACTTGTTGGCTGTTCTTCTCTTGCTCTTCTGTTACCATTTCTCTGTGTGTATATTTTGTTACTATTGTTAGTTATTTTATTCATGGCTTAAAACAGCTTTGTTTTCAGCAGATTCCTTTTTTTAATTACATCCATAATCTGTGTTCAATAACACGTGATAATCCAGTCTGCTTGTGTTTTTTACCTTTTTAGTTCATATCTGAGTGTCATATAATGTGTATGGGCCATGTAATGATTATGGGATGTGTGAGCTATGTGCTGTGTATGGGCCATGAAATGTGTATGGGCTGTGTGATGTTTATGGGCTGTGTGATATATTAAGGACCATGGGATGTGTGATGTGTATGGGCTGTGTGATATGTAAGGACCATGGGATGTGTGAGCTATGGGCTGTGTGATGTTTATGGGCTGTGTGATATTTAAGGACCATGGGATGTGTGAGCCATGGGATGTGTATGGGCTGTGTGATGTTTATGGGCTGTGTGATATGTAAGGACCATGGGATGTGTGAGCTATGGGCTGTGTATGGGCTGTGTGATGTTTATGGGCTGTGTGATATGTAAGGACCATGGGATGTGTGAGCTATGGGCTGTGTGATGTTTATGGGCTGGGATATTTAAGGACCATGGGATGTGTGATGTGTATGGGCTGTGTGATATGTAAGGATCATGGGATGTGTGAGCCATGGGCTGTGTATGGGCTGTGTGATGTTTATGGGCTGTGTGATATTTAAGGACCATGGGATGTGTGTGGGCTGTGTGATATGTAAGGACCATGGGATGTGTGATGTTTATGGGCTGTGTGATATTTAAGGACCATGGGATGTGTGTGGGCTGTGTGATATGTAAGGACCATGAGATGTGTGAGCCATGGGCAAAAAATAGTACAATTACTTACCCGGACCTAAGGGTCTTTTATGTTTGGACATACACTCTAATATAACCGACTAGGTTGAACGGGACGCGCCTCGCCAAAACGAGGCAAAACTTTATTTAAAAATTTAAAAAAAAGAGCCATGGGCTGTGTAAGGGCCATGTGATGTGTAAGGGCCAAGTGATGTGAGAGGACCATGTACGCATAAAAACTATGTGACACATTGTCCAAGATTGAGCAGGGTAGCAATTGAGGAAGAAATTGTATGGGGACGAAAGAAGCCTGAGACAGACTGCCAGCTCTATAAGATAGAGATGTGGTTATTTGAGAGAAATATACATGAACACAATTTTGTTTTTCTCTTCCAGCAACTGGGGCAGTGTGGAATGCCTCGGAATTACTCTTTCAACACATCACTGGACAGAAGTTTAATCTGAATCATCTTGAAGTTAATTATTTTTGCAAAATATGTTTTTTCTAGGATGCTGCATTTTTTCTATCCAAGGAAAAAAATCATGAAACTGAATAAAACTGTAGAACCAAATGTTTTTACTGAATTTATAAGATTTTTTTCTTGTTAAACTTTCAGAGGCTTTGAGATTCACTGCTGCAGTTTCATTACATACTTCTGTTTTTAATCATCTATGTTATTGTATTTTATTGTTCTCAATTGTAGTTTTATTTTGTTTCAACAAAAAAACATCGACTTCAACCAACAGAAATGGAATCCAGTGGGCTCTGGCTAAACAGCTTGATGATCTTTGCCAATGACCTGGCTCTCCTGTCCCATAACCGTAATCAGATGCAAGCCAAGAAGAATGTGCTTAATGAGAGTTCACAGCAAGTGTATCTGAAAATACACAGGGAGAAAACAAAGATAATGAGAAAAAATGCAGGAAACGATAACTGCATTGCATTTTAAGAAACACCACTGTTAAGATGTATAATCATATATACACCTGGGCAGCAATATAGACATTGCTGGAGGGACAGACAATGATATAAAAATAAGAATACAAAAAGCAAGAGGAGCTTTCACTGCATTGGGAAATATATGGTGAATAAAAGAAGTCAAACACAAAAATCATAATCTTCAACTCAAAAGTCAAGTCAGTCCTATTGTATGGCTCTGAAACATGGAGAACAACAAAAATAACAACCAAAAAGCTAAGACTTTCATAAATGGGTGCACTGCCCAGAACAGAAGAATTAAAGTAGTATGCCAAGATCACTAATGTGAAACTGATGACAAAAACCAGATAAGTGACAGTGGAACAAGAGTTGAGATGGAAGATGCAGGTGATGGATAGGACACACACTTAGTTAACCTGTTGATAGCATTACAAGGCAGTCCTTGATTTGGAATCTCCAGGATAAGAGAGGCAGAGGTTAGATCAAAAACACATGGAGAAGAGAACTGGAGACTGAAGTGAAAATTATGACAAAGTCTTGAAAAGAACTTGAGCTGATGGCACATGACAGGAGAACGTATGCTCCTTGGGGAGCTAAAGGGTACTGGTTGATTGTAGCTTTTGGCTGTCA
Source organism: Oreohelix idahoensis (assembly GCA_024509875.1). Taxonomy (NCBI): domain Eukaryota; kingdom Metazoa; phylum Mollusca; class Gastropoda; order Stylommatophora; family Oreohelicidae; genus Oreohelix; species Oreohelix idahoensis. The sequence goes on along the minus strand of JAMPIV010022325.1, from coordinate 589,899 downwards.
AGGACATAAGAAAATTAGACAGGACAAGCATTACCAGGCAGTACTTGTTCTGGGATCTCCAAAGTAAGAGAGGTAGAGGGAGACCAAGGAACACATGGAGAAGAGAACTGGAGACAGACATGAAGAACACATGATGATGATAAGCTGCCAGACTCCAGTGCATACGAACTGTTTGAAGTAATCTTTGGCAAATTTACTGTTGTATAAAATGCCTGAATGTTCCAACTGTTGAATAGTAAATTGTTAGCATGCCAATCTTCGAATGCAGTGGAAATGTTGGTAGTGCACTCCAAAAATAAAGCACTGCTAGGAATTAATCAGGAGAAAGTTCTACTTAAAGCCCAAAGTTAATGTGTACATCAATAATTATTCAATTCCACACAAGTACAACAAATCAACATGTTAATTAATATATTCAGTCAAATACATGTTTCTTCAAGTACTTGATGAAAGGTGTAGGTGTTCAAGTCTCTCCAAAACTTTTGGTTACTAGAATTCTCTGGTTACTATTCTCTGCCCCCCTTAGAGTGTAAAGGAGAATAAGGGGCCAAAACACTTGATCAGTTTGCCTCCTGTTGCATCGCTCTGTATAGAGTTTCCTATCTCTGCTTTTTCCTATGTCATGGTGTCACACTGTCCTGTATTTACTCTCCTTTAGCTCTTTCCAATCTATTTTATCTGATGTCACAATCTATTCTACTCTATTTCTCTACTCAAAAATTAACTTTAGATGTATTTTCCCTGCATTTGACTTGGTTTTTAGAGTGATTTGGAGTTCATGAGATGTTTGTATTGATTCCTTACAGTAAGGAAACATACCTGTCAACCTGTATGAATTTTTCGTACAATGTACGTATTTTTGATACTTCTAGCAGTGTATAGATTTTTTCCCCCCTCCCCAAAAATAAAAAATTTTTTTTTTTTAAATTAAAAAAAATTCTAAAAATATTTTCCAACCCAAGTTTTTTTAAATTTTAAATCAGAAAATATTTTCTAGCCCAGGTTTTTTTTTATTTTTTTTCCCCGGGAATCTTGGCATCTGTTTTTAAACTGAGGTCTCTTCCAGCGACCAATCAAATCCTTTTATACCCAACTATTCGGCAAAAACACTCGGTTTTCAGCGGGACATGATGTAATTTTAAAGTTACCTGTTATCAGTCACGCTTGCCAAGACACTTCGACGCCATTTTGTTTAATAAAAGCTAAGTACTTATAACTTGGTTAAATATTGCTGTTGTTTTGCTTTGTTGCAATTTAATCGCTGTTTTAATCTTTCCAGTTATATCTTGCCCTTCAGTATATTTTCGATAAATTAATGTCATATGTATTTTTGTTTGTTTGTTTGTCATTCTCTTAATCTTTCCAGTTGTATTTTGATCATTTAAATATTTCCAATAAATTAATGTCATAATATTCTGTGTTGGCCCTACATAACTAGAAAAAAAGTTTGTTTGCGTAAACTTTGCTGCTTTATTTTTCAATAAAAAAATTCACACAGACTGCAGGTCCATGAATGCAGACACACTCACTTCTTTTTTACAGTGTAAGATTAACATTGATACATGCTGTGCAGACTTTAAGCCCACAAATGCAATTCTGCAAAGTGTTAAAAGTGCATGTGTTGATTATAATACAAAACACTGTGCATCGAAAGAATAGTGCCTCACGATCACTAAGTTTTTTTATATGTAAAGAACAGCATGAGACTATTAGCATGTTTTATACCACACTAATTCAAATCCTAATAGATTTGTATGTGTCGTTTTTCGTTTTAAAACTGTATTGTTTATAATTTATTAATATATTTTTTGCGTAAGGATTTTTGGGTGTTTGTAAGGATTTTTTTGGTCTGGCGTACAGGTTTTTGTCTCAGGAGGTTGACAGGTATGCTTACATATGAAAATAAATGACTGATATTACTCATGTGATTAACTTGTGAAGTAAATTATATTTATAATTTGTCACCCAGGCTTATCTAAGGCAGGATGCTTCCATCGTCATTTACTATCCTGAAAGAGCCTTTTTATTTTCTTTCTAGGCATAAAATATCAAACCAGAATGTCACTATAATTTACGAAAATTTAACAGAAAACTAACAAAATTACTTTGTCAAATCATCATTTATTATCATCCCCAGGTCATATATTAATACAAATGAATTATATAAAAAATAAACAAGAAAACAAAATTTATGTAGAAAAACAGAAGCATTCAACACTTTTAATGTAATCTATATAAATAAAAAGCAAAATACAGTAGTTTGCTTCTATGTTCTTAATACAAATCCGCATGCTTTATTATTTCTTAATGAATTTTGGCACAGAGTCTCTTTAATTACTGCCGGGTAACGCCATGTAGTTATTTCATAATTTAATATTGTAATTATGACATTATGAGTAATTAAAGTTTTCCGTAAAGAAATGTAAACAAATCAGGGGCTTTAATCAAGGTAAAGAAAAATTCAAGAGTAATCAAGGGAAGTAATATAAATGTAAAAACTATTATTTTGTTTTTGTAACAACTGCCATACTTTTCCATATTTTACAACATAGTTCGAAACTATTAACCATACACTTTTAATTTAAAGGGAAATTTTTAAAAAAGCAGTGAATATATAATGTGGATCCATATCAGAATAAAAGTAAGCACTCTCCACGTGGTTTGCTTTATTTTTCTATGCGTAAAACAGGGCCGTAATCAATATAAAATTTAACAAGTGTATAGCTGAATCAAGGGAAAAAATCCAAATGATAAAATTATGAATCAAGGGAAACAATCCAAATGATACAATTATTATTAAAAAGTCGTAATTTACAACTCTACATTTCTTTATTTTACATAGCAATTTAAATTATTTAAACAGACGCTAATGCCTTCTGGGAGCCGCGGTAGCATAGTGGTTAGTGCACTGGCTTCCTAGCGCAGTGGTCTATGGTTCGATCCCCAGATGAGGTGGGATTTTTTTAGGCCACAAACGGCTCCTGGGTTGACCCAGCCCCAAATGGGTACCAGAGCAACTCTGGGAAGGTTAAAGCGGCCGGCGTGATGCCGACCACATCACCCCTAGTGTGCCGACGGTCAAGATAATATAGGCCTAACCCCATATTCCCAATATGCCTCAATGGGCGTGTAACGGGTTCCTTTACCTTTTTAATGCTTTATGCGAAAATTTTTTAAAAATCTACTTTTATGTAGTATTTAAGTTATTATTACTGTTTGTATAAAATTTAATTACATTTTACCAAGCAAAATTTGTCCACAGTTCGGGTTTGACCCTAATCCCCATGCACCCAATGGGGAAAGCAGACAGTGGCGGGACAACACCTTATTGACTGGGGGCTGCCCAGCTTGAAGCGGGCGGTAGCTGTCCAGTGAGATCCTAGAACCTCTCCCACTGTCGGAAGTAGCCCCTGGCGCCATGCCCTACGCCAATTGGGCATAATGCTTATAACCGGTAACTGCTACTTCCCGTGTTTTGCCGACACCTATAGGGTGAAGCTGGAGTGTCCTCTCCAGGGCGCGAGCTTGGGCACAGTTATATGGAGATCAAGCTGTTGCCCATGCAGCATGTTCCCCCTCTCCACACAGCCGGTAGATCCAAAGGAACGGCAGTAGCCGATACAGTTTGGTACCAGCCATGTTGCAGGAGTTGCCAGAATAATGTCGAATCGACATTAGACTGCCTTAGGGACTCCGACTCCGGATTTATCCTCAGGGTTTACTCCCGAAGCCAATTCCACAAATGGATATTCCCGCAAGGCAGCGGTGGTTTGAATTCAGAGTTCCTTCTCTTAGATAAGCTACCAACCAAGGATCACGAGCCCTATCTGCCCGAAGCTGCTGGTTTTAAGGCGCCAGTCGCTCGCCTTTGTCCCTTCTCCCGTCAGTGGAAACAGTTCCGCCGGGCTCAAATTGAGCCACACGTGAAGGCCGGGAGCTGGACTTGGTTGTCAGAGGCTGTTTGAGGCGCGTACCAAGCAGTTTCTGTTTATTTAGCAAATATTATATAGTATTTAAAAGACTAAAGACTTCATAACTGGAACAGTCCGCAACATCTTTTGTAAAGGGTCTTTACAATAAATAAAATTTTTCAACACTCCAAAATGGAAATCCAAGAGATCACATTGAACATGGATGAGGCCCTGGAAGGGGGTTCACTCCACAGACTGGGCACACTAGTTTTGACAACCTCCGGCCCACAGAGCGTCATACTCTTTAATTTCAAGCATTTTGACTGGACCAGCAGGTGTCAGCCCAAGCGGCATCGCAGCCATGTATCGCTTTGACAATCCTACGAAGTGGTATGCGACACTGACTACGTCAGCGCACATCAGTCATTACCAAAACCTACATGGAAAGAAATTTGACTGGGCTAACCCAAAAATGTCTTTCATTATTGAGCATTCAAACGGTGTGTTGCAGTGGCTATCCCCAACGATTAAAAAAGAAGCAGTTCTTTCAATTGTCGCCTTAAGATAGAGGCTGATGCAGACTGGACAATCAATGGGTTATTGAATGCCCCCCCAAAAAAGTCCAGGCGGCGACTCTCAGCACAGCTTCTGTCAAAGGACAAACTACAGAACTGTTACAATCATTACCACCAATACAAATAAAACAAACAACCATCCTGTCAGTTGCCAGCAGTTCTTCAGAAAACATAAACAGCATTATATTGTCAGAATCAGATTCTGAAAACACTAGCAATGACAATTTCACAGTATTTATTAACAAGAGAAAACAAAATAAAAGAAAACCAAACAGGTGAAAATCAGGAGAACGACACAGCCATCTCCCCTATCCATTCCGGAAACCAGCATCAGTTACCCCAGCAAACAACAGAACAATAACAGTTCAAGCGATTCGGCTCCAGACACACCTTTCAAAGAAAATATTCCCCCCTTCCTGGGTGACTCTCACAACAGAAAATGATTACTAGGACCCAAGTTTTGATGAAACTGCCTTAAGGATGGATGACGACAGAAACCCACTTACACAAAGCCTGACCTTCTCAAACATACATAACGAACTCCCTCTTAAGAACACTGTTTGTTACATGGACGATGCGAACAGACAGAAAGGGAACTTGCGAATATTTCAAAACATTTCTACTGATTTATCATTATACATCCACATTTCCCTTTATGACACACTCACTTTGTGTAGATATATGTATGAGTAGAAGCATAGTTAGATATGTATTGTAAAGAAAGGTAAAGGATTCTGTTACACACCCATTGAGGCATATTGGGAATGTGGTGTTAGGCCCATATTTTCTTGACCAATGGCACACTAGGGGTGATGTGGTCAGCCTCCCGCCGGCTGCCTTAACCTTCCCAGAAGTTGCTCTGGTACCCAATTCATGAGGCTGGGTCGACCCCGGAGCCGTTTGCGGTCTAAAAAAATCCCACCTCAACTGGGGATCGAACCATGGACCACCGAGGTAGGAAGCCAGTGCACTAACCACTGTGCTACCGTAGCTCCCTTAGATATGCATGCATAGGTATATATGTAAGTGTATGAATGAAATTCATGAATGTAATGTTTTGTTTTCATGCCCTTATCTTTTCGAACCTTTGTATAATACGATTTCAAATCTGTATTAAACTGAGCTCTAAGCCATTCTTTTCAACCAGAATACCTATACAATCAGTAATACAAGGAGGGCTTCCTAGTGGAATGCAAAAATGTTTGAAGATTTAGTTTTTAAACAAGCTGTGTTTTAAAATATATTTCAACATACTGACACCATAATTTAGTCAAAACATTTTTTTTAAAGACGTCATGGGAAATATATTTTTACCCTAGCTGTCAACAATCTTCTTCTTCTTCTTCTTGCAATTGCATCTTTGATGATTACACCGTCAGACGAGTTCTCATGATGAATTCGACTGTTGTTTGAAGTTCCTCTTTAACTCCATATAGCTTTGAGTTTAGTGTTGAGTCATTGGGCCAGTATATCTTTCTTAACTGGTCATACAGAGGACAGTCCTGTAGAACATGCTCAGCAGTTTGTTCGTTTAATCCACATGTGCACAGTGGTGAAGCAGACAATCGTAGCTTGTCAACAATCGAAAATAGAAGAAGTTTTAATGGGACTGAGGAATCCTGCCTGAGAAACTGTGACAGCTGCTCATTACAAATTTTTGAATTATACTTAATTAGTATGAAAATGTATTATAGTCCACCGTTAACATGCCATTAGTCTTTTTTCAGTATATGGTGGTACCTGCAAAGGTATTGACAGATGTCTTGTTTGTACTTCATGGTATTCACAAATTTTGTTTTTATTTAGTAGTACAGGTAGGCATCCTGTTTGCAATTAGTGGTACACAAGACAAAAAGAAGGCTGAAAATCCCTGTCATTAGCCACACAAAAATAAAATGTTAAGATATGGCTAAATTTTATGAGACTATTACATCAGCAACTGCACCACCTGCTCTGGTGTTCGGGGCACAATTCCTGGACCATCTTTATAACCATTAGATGGATTCATGATGGCTGTGTGGATCTGTCTGTAAGCCTGGCACACAAGCTCCACAGATCTTTTCTTCGTTGATTCTCTGGAAGATAAAGGGATACATTTTATAATAAGATCTTTCAAAAAACCTCATGCTTTTCATTTTTTGAAGAACGATTCAGACAAGGTGTTTTTTAAAAATAATGAAAAGAAAAAGAGATACACTTTGCCTCTCAGCTGAGACAAAATAAACTGATTATAAAGATTTTTATAATCATATAAAACTACATGCATCGTCTTTTAAGCATATGGCAACACGTTTTAAATAAATGTATGCTTACAGATAACAGTTAAGTGATATTAACAGTTAAGTGATACAGTTGACATTCAAAAATCCGGCAACCTCCGGACCTGAGGAGTGCCGGATTGTTGAAAATGCCGGATTTTTTTTGGGTTATATATGCTGTATATATTTAACAGAAAATGACTACCTGTACAGTCCTTTAAAGAAAGAAAATTAAATGTTTACGTTTTACACCACTTCTTTTATTTGCTGAATCCATAATGGGGCTAAACAGCAGCAAATAAATGATAAAATGAGAAGGAATGAGCAGGAATGCCTGTTAACACGTGCAAGCAAGACCCAAACAGCTGCATCAAAACATAAACGGCTCCAGAAAACAGTGGCGCGCGAACGAGGTAAATTAAAAAATGCGCTCCGAAATCCATTCCGGAAAACTGAAGGAACCGGATTATCGATGGCCGGATTTTTGAATGTCAACTGTATAACAAGCTGCTAAGTGGAGGCTAATTTACAGAATCTTCAGTGTGTGAATGACATCATGGAACAAAGGAATGACTCAAAAACACACACAAGATTTTAGACGACCTGAGAAAACAGATGTTAACCAGATAACTGCGAGGTGCAGAGGTATTAATTACTGTGAAAAGAGTAAAAAAAAAAATTATAAACTATAAAAGATATACCGTTTTACAAACAATAAATGATTTGAATCAAAGATGACATTTTCCATGTTTAGTAATAATTTATTTTAAAATCTTTTCCAGAACATGTAGTAAACAACAAGTCTTCACAGGTCACATAAACAACTGTTCTGACAAACCAATTTTAACCCTTTCTCTAATGAGTATCATGATTCTGTCTGCTAAGGGGTCAGAGTGCCTAAGAGGTATGCCTCAAATTCTAAAGGTACCGAGTTCGATTCCTAGTACAGGGAATTTAATTAATGGAAACTTTTTTCAGAACCAGTGGTCCTAAAGATGTCATACTCCCCCCTGGTCTCCTGGGTAGTGAGATTGGATGCCTTGCCATCTCGGATAAGGGCAAAAAAAATAGGAAGTCCTGTGTGCAAGTTGCACACATTAAAAATCCCTTGGCAGTTGGAAATTGTAAAGAGTAGGCCATAAGGCTGCTGCCCTGGCAAAATTTTAAAAAATTAGGAAGCCTACCCACCACAAAAATATTTATGGAATGTGTGATTTCTATATACACACATTGAGATTCTCACCGGTGCTACAGAGTTTGTGCGCTGTGCTGAGATCCTCTTTGTGTGATCTAAAGGAGGAGATCGGAGCACTGAAGGAGTTGTTTGTGTGCACTGAAGATAGTCCTTAAGACAAATCAAAACCAATGAAGATGTTGAATATCAGAAAGCAAGAAAAGGTAACAATATCAGGACAACTTGCATCATTCATCATCTCATCTCAACCCGTCATGGGTCGTAGGGGTGCCATGGTGGAAGCATCAGCAGACAGGGTCCTCCACTGCTCTCTATCCTCAGCAATGCGTACAAGTGTGGAAAAACCGTGTCCTGCCCAGTCTTTGATGTTATCAGCCCAGGATTTTCTTTGCCTTCCTCTTCTCCGTTTACCTTCGACTGTTCCTTGGAGGATCATTTTCAAAAGGGAGTCATGACGAGTTACATGCCCAAACCAGGCATCATTATGTGCTGAAATGAATTAACAAAAGCTATGACTGTGTTTGTCAGTCAGATGCAGTAAAGGATTTAAGAACGGAAAATTAAAAAACTTCTTTACTTAATTAAGAACCACAATAGACCTCACCTGACTGAAGTACCTAGAATAAGGTTACACTGGGGCAGGGTCAGACTATCTGGTTGTGCCAGGTAACTGTCAAACTTGTTCTGTAACATATTAAAAACAGTCCATTATGTTCTTACAGCTACAAACTGTGATCTATCACTGGTAATATTTCAAAGACTATATGCCTGTTATGCTCTGACAACTGCATGCTGTGATCTATCCAGAGTGGATTTTAAAGTGTGGCAACATTGGTCAGCCAGGGGCCCCAGATTTAATTTCCTAATTTTATACTGCCTCAGACTACAATGAACTGATATGAAAGACAAGACAAATTATTTTTTGGGCAGGGGCTTCAAAATATCAAAGACTGACCCTGGACTTACTGCTGAAACTAGTTCAATTATGTCACTAGTGCTTTATAATGCATTTTAAATAAAAAAAAAAAAAAAAAAAAGCCTGTAAAACTTAATATACATAACAATTATAGGTTTTGTAGAAAATTACTTTATTATTCTCTTATTTTCTTCTTTTATTATTTACACTTTTCAAAAATATAAGTCATATCATCTGATTAAGAATCAATTTAAAACATCTTTCTGGTAGAAAAATAAACATTTCATAAATAATCTAGTGGCAGAGAGGAAAACTAAAATAGTGTCACCCACTTTTTGAAGATTAACAAAACAAAGTAAAACACATAGAAAAAGCAGGGCTTTCAGAAGATTGACAATTATTAAGTGGCTAATAATGAGTTATTGTTAACCAGATTCGTCCTCACTGCACTCAGGGCAAACCCATGGGTACTCAGTCTCCCTCAGCAAATGTAGAAGAGTATGAATACTAATTGTACCTGTAGCACGCTGGTTGTACATACGACGGAAGCATCCTCTCCCACGTCCATCTCTGCTAATCCCATGTTTGATTCTAGATTCCAACAGTCTCAGCCTTGTTGATTCATCCGTTGCAGTGTCATTATCTAGCAGGCGATCATTAATTGCTCTTAGTATCTCTCCCTTATCCATGTCCAGTGTCCCTACTATGGGTGCTCTTGAGGCCAGTCTATCAGTTCTCTCACTGCCACATACCCCTGCATGACCAGGACAGTAGATCCACACCAGATCTTGAAGACTTGAGGGATTCTATTGATGTTTTCCATTCCTGCCGCAGCCATTCATTCTGAACTTTCCGAAGCATGGCTTGAGAATCTGACAATATAACTACCCTGGTTGATGGAGTTTCAGACAGTCACCTCAGTGTTGCAGTAACTGCCTCTACCTCCATTCTCATGCTGGAGATTGTTGTCATGTAGGCTCCACTCTGTTCAGCAACGACCCTGCCCTTTATTCTTGCAGATAAGCCCCCATCCTGATTTCTCACCAGGCACTACAGACCCATCAGTGTACACAATGGCGTCATCATCCCCAGCATGATCACTTGTCAGCTGATTAATCTCCAGCTCTGCTTTTCCACTGCCCCAAGCTCTGCACTCTCTGCCAAGGCTAATGATGACCTGCTGGTAGTTTATCCAGTTCTCCCCTGACTTACTCCACTCTTCCCTTTGGATATATTTTCAACCCTGGTCACCTGACTAATCATACCCTCTGATTGTGCCATGACATCCCCCTCTTTATTCTTGCTCCTTTGATGTCAGCTATGTTCTCATGTAAGGGGTGTCTTTTGTCGGTGGTTACCCACATATAGGCTTTCGCCTGGGCCATCGCATATTTGGATCTAATCGACAGCAATCCGAGCATGTATCTCACTGTCATAATGGGGGTAACACACGTACAGCCCAAAACTAGTCGCATCCCTTCATTTTGAATTCGTTCCAGTCGTTCACACTGTGACACTGACAGCATGAGTATTCCTAGCCCATACCTGATTACTGAAATCACGAGCTGATGATACAGGAGAAACAGTAGTCTCTGTTCCAAGTGTGCAGCAGCCATTGTTTTTAAGGCTGCCAGTCCTAGCTTGACCTTCCGTATGATCAGTTCGACATGATACCTGAACGATAGCCTACGATCAAACATTACTCCCAGATACTGCAGCTTGTCTTGCCTTTCAATGCTCTGCCCACTGAAAGTGATGCCTGGAAGGTCTGCTTTCACTATGGAGTTGTTCAAAGAGCACCACATCACACAGGCCTTGTTGGTATTGACCTCTGATCCGCTTTCCTCACACCATTTAGAAAATGCCTGTAGTATCTCTTGTATGCCTTGGACCGTTTCCTATCTGTCTGAGCCAGTTCTGTACATGAGTACGTCATCTGCAAAAGTTAATGACTCTGGTAGTCTTAACATTCTATTAATACATTACTGCAGTTCATTTCCTTTTTGCTCCCTATAAAAGGACGCAGCCACCATCACAGCTGGTACATGTGCAGGATGCCTACACCAAAGTGTTCATGTGCTCTAGAAGCAGTGGTTTCTTCAGCTATTTGTCTTATGAAATGATGTTGCCAGTCCAATGCACAACCTTATATTATAGCACGTTTCACTAGCTTTGCCCTCAAACAAATGTAATTATCTGATTAACCGTCTAACGTATTAATGCCATTTTTTGCATACGATGTTATATTGGGTTAGACCCAACAAATATATACTTTATATCTGTGCATCTTGTCCAGTTCCCATAAACGGATGAAATCCTTTGATCTTTGTCAGCATACTAATTATTGTGTATCGAGAAAAGAAATTTTACCACTTCATGCACAGATTCTGTGAATTGATTAGGCATAGGCGTGATCCAGATCCCGGAAATCAGATATGCTGACGACACAGTCCTCCTATCGACCAACCCAAAAGGACTTGAACAATTACTTCTGTCCACCAAAAAACACAGCGAGGCCCAGAATCTATACCTAAACACCAAGAAGACCAAAGTATTGACAACAGACAAAGTAAAGACCAAACCAGAAATTGAAATTGATAACGAAGAACTGGAAAGTGTCAATGAATTCGAATACTTAGGATCAATCATTAACAGCTCTGGCGACTGTGCAGTAGCAAATTAAAAGAAGACTTGCAATTGCTTCACATAAATGCTAAAACTACAGATGAAAAAGACCTATGGCAAGGCACAAGCAAAGAAACAAAAATGTTACAAACTGATCCAGAGCATGTAATATTATCCAGTAGCAAATATACATACCAAGCTGCGAGACTTGGACACTCAAAATAAAAAATCAGTTGCAAAAAAAGATTACATCATTCGAAATGAAATGCTACAGAAGGATGTTGAGAATACCCTGGACAGAAAAAAATGACCAACCTAGAATGAAGTACTGCACTCACTAAACGTACAGGAACATTGGCTCCTAAATACCATCGCAATAAGGAAGCTGAAATTTTTCGGTCATATAAAAAGACATAATAGTCTGGAAAAAACAGTGATGGAAGGCATGGTCCCTGGAAAAAGGGGAAGGGGTCGACCTAGACGACGGTGGACCCAGGACATCACAGAGAGTCTGAACTTGTCTTTGGCTGATGCAGGTCGACTTGCCCAGAATCGTGATGCGTTCAGAGCAGCTGTAATGGAGACAACGTTCTGGAAAGAATATGTCACATGATGATGATGAGGCGTGTCTACTATTACAATAATGTGGCCATCACGTTTGCAATTGAATACGTGTTGAAGATGATTTCTTAAATGATCTGCATGCGAAATACTCGTGACATTGTTTGTCATTGACATTTAATGCGCTACCAAACTGGACCTTCCTTGATCTAATTATTTCAATGGGTATCATCTCTTTGCGGTTCATAAATATCATAATGGAACGTTGCTCCTCTAATGTGCTTGTAAATAACGGTAAGGTCATCTTTAAAGAAATTAAACTTCATCCGAATCATAATCAGATGTCTCTGAGAAATTGAAAATCAATCTCAGCTGAATGAAGGACAAACCATCATTCTTCCAATATTCCTCTTCCTCTTGTAACACATGGTTCTCACTTTTCTTCCAATAATCCCTGGCTATATTGGAGATGGCGGCTTTTATAAGTATTTCAACATCTTTTAATTTGAACGTTCTATTTTCTGTTGCTACCTGTTCCTTAATTTTAGCCCATACTAATTCTATTGGGTTTAAGTGAGAATGGTAAGGAGGTAATCTTAAACATCTGTGACCATGTTCATGGATTGCCTTGTCTATGTGAAATATCTTTGTATGCTGTGTCTTTTTTTACAATTCCAAGTAATTCAGGTTCATGGACATTTCGTTGAATGGAATGTTGTTTATGGTCAGCCAAATCTTTATTACATCTTTAATACTTGGTGAATTAGAAACTTTATCTTCTGGTGCCACAACGTTGTGATATGAGGCATTGTCCATTATCAAACACCACGGTCTATCCAAGGAAGGAAGTACATGATTCACAATCCAATCTTGAAATATCTTGCCATTCATCTCTGCATGGTAATCCCTATTATCTGTGGATTTTGAAACAAATATGAGTTCAGTATTATTTAGAAGCCCATGATGGCTGCTTCCTGGATGTGCAATTATTAGGCGCTGTCCTTTGCTGCTTGGTACTAGTCTCTTAGTTGTTCCATCAGATGATTGCCATTCTCGTTCATTACTATGGTGCGCATTGATCCAAGTTTCATCTAAATACACAAAATCATAACAATCTCTTCTCATTTCTCTGACCTCGCGTAAATATTTGCTTCTCATTGCAACTATATGAGGCTTCTCACAAATAAGGTTTCTACCACCAACATATTTTCTAAAAGTGAATCCCAAACTCCTAATAGTCCTCCATAGCGTAGATTTGGAAATATCAATGTCATTATTCTTTCTTAACCAAATTTTCAATTTCCTTAAAGTCCCTGCCTCATTATTGTGAAACATATTGCAAATTTCTCTGCGGATCAATTCTCTGTCAAAATTATCCACCACTCTTGGGCCTAATTTTCGTGTGTAAAACACTGGAATTAGACATTTCAGATGTCGCTATCCAGCGGTGCAATGATCGTTTGCTTATCCCCAAGGCGTGAATAGTCCTCTTTTGTGGGTTTGAAATAGAATGATATAGTTTTCCTCGAGTAGCTTCATTGCAGAAATACTTAAAAATCCTATTTGTGATTTGCTGTAATGTCATAAAATGTACTCGCAGACTCATTTTTCCTTCTTAACCACACAATAATTTTTGTAGACACACCTCTGATTGACAATGTGTGTGTTGCACCGGATATAAACTGTTTTATGTTCAAGAAGTGCGATTTCACGCAATTTCACTCAAAAATCATGCCAATTGCTTGATAAACCAAAAATGTGCAAATGAGGTCGTATAATTTACTGTAGACATTTCAATATGTGTGCGTGTGATGTGTGTTGGCAAGTAGGATTTTATATTATATCGCAAAGAAACGAAAATTGGAACCAATGGCCGCATTTTAATGAAAAATTTAATTCATAGGGTCTATACCATTTCAAATTCACACACAAAATTTCACTTATATGCGTTATATATTCGCTGAGATATAGCATTTTGAAGTTGGGCAAAGCTAGTGAAACGTGCTATAGTTGCCTCTTATGACATACCTGAGGGGGCTGTAACACTATTCTTTTTTTATTTTGGTCTCACCAGAGAACTACATAGGGTGTTACTGAACCAACAGATAACAAATGGTCATACACGGTTGTGCATTGACACTTGACCTCCTTTCCCTCTCTAACACACAAATATAATAAAAATTATGCAATCCATTCTAGAAGTCTCATTTGGAGACTACTTCTTGAATAATCTGATTTATAAGTCGATAACCCAGCTGTCATAGCTAAGAGTGAGAAAGAAATACAGTCAATACTGGGATACAGAATTAAACTAGGAGCAAAGAACTCAGCCTATGCATGAAGAACACTAAAGTACTGATCATCTCAGGGGAAAAAGATAACAAGAATTTTTTTTTTTATGCAATGGAACAAACCTGACACAAGCAGAAATATTTAAAAACTTGGTCATAATACTGACAAGAAATGGAAAATGTTTCAGAAAGATAAACAAGTGGCTTTCCAGAAAATGAGGTATACTACACAATAAATCATAGTCAATGAAAGTCAGAAACAAGTTCTCCAGTTGAGCTGAACTCTTATGATAATAAAGCATTAATTTCCTTTTTCGATCCTTATAGAGCATGGAGTAACCATCACAGCCAGCCCACTTGCATGAAGCCTGCATCAAAGCATCATGTGCTCTTGCAGCGGTGGATCTTTATAAATTTTACATGAGGGTTGCCAGCCCCCACAATCATATATTGGTTGCCTCTTTTGACATGTCTGAGGGAGCTGAAATCCTATTGTTTCTTTTTTTCACCTGAGAGACTCCTAGGACCTACACATGGTGGAGTGAAGCAATGACTGCAGAGCTTACTGGAAGCCACTGAGATGTGGTTTCTTGAAAGAATGGTGACAAAAAAATACCAAGGAATAATAAGAAATATAACGATGAGGTCCTGAAGGAAGTTGGGGAATTGAGACAAATCATTTTTTAAAATACAGAAGAAAAAAAACCAGTCACAATTTATAAAACATGTTCTGAGAAGATAACAAGATGAACACATGATAACAATGGAAAAGACTGATGGAGAAAGACAAATATAGAAAATAATATATAGACTGACATCATGAATTGGGAGGAAATCACAAACAGAACTCACTAGTGATAGAAGATCATTGAGTGAAATACTGTCTGTAACACTCAGCATGGCATGAAATGAAATATGCTGAGAAAAAAAATTATGCTTCATTCAAAAGACTTCCATTAATTTTTATCACTTCATGTGATCCATGCTTCTTGAAATCAATGCAAAACCATGATGGGTAGTGGACATATTTCAATTTGACAATCAGCGGACTCCTCCTTACAGTAAACATACCTAACTTCACTTAAGATACAAACCATGTACAGCAAGATACTTCAACTTGAATCAATGCTAGCCACTATGAATAGTGGACAAACTTGAACTTGACAACCAGTGCAAACCTCCTGTAGTGTAAAGAAACTTGACACAGATACATATGCACAGGAAGACATTTTAACTTGAATCTATGAAAAACTTCATGTACATAAAAATACTTTAACCAGACAACAATGAAACTTTAGGTCAAGCTGAACAAGAGGAACTCGTGTGTTATGAAAGGGGACCTTTCACAAGTTTCACTGTTCACTACCATGAAAGTCACACAAAGCGACTAAGGAGGGTTAGGCACGTGGCCGGTTCCCTTATCCTGTAAACAAAATGTTAAAACCACAAAAACCTCAACAAACATGGACAGGCCATGTTCTGGAACACCCAGGGAAAGAGGCAGAGGTAGACCAAGAAACACATGGAGAAGAAAACTGGAGACAGAAGTGAAAATCATGAGGAAAATGTGGAAAGTGATGGCACATGACAGAAGGACTTGGCATGTGTTTGTTGAAGGCCTATGCTCCTTGGGGAGCTAAAGGGTATTAATTGAATGAACAACAACTGCAGCAGTATGTTCCACAGGGAATGAAAAGGAAATAATGCTGCTGATAATGATGTTTCAGGTCTGTCGTGTGAACTTACCACAGCAGATTTGATGGCCAGTTCATCCAGACCAGGGACTGATGACAAAGCACCCTTGAAAACAGGAAACAATAATCTATGTGAATGTACATCTGAAATGTTTTGGAGTTCCACTTTTAAGCTTAGTGTTGATTACCTTCTTTTGATATATGCATATGCTCATCCACACACCCACAATTACCCCCACCCAATAACAAATGAAAAAAACAAATCTTATTTTTCTTCTAAACCACTGCTATTAGTGAGCAACAGTAGGAAACTTAATCATCACTGGACTACACACCTGGTGAAAATGCTGTTTAACTTTAATTTCTACTAGTCAGCACTGGCAGAGTAGTTAGAGCAATTTCTTCTAAGGCAAAGTTAAAGGGCTCAAAACCTGTCCGTCAGGCTCCAGTCAATCCAGTTGTTAATGGGTACCTGACTCTGCTCCTGAGTTAACGAAGTAACATGGAAAGGAACTGGTCATCCCACCTCTGAGACCTAACACAGTGAAGTCTGTAACATTTCCCTCCCCTATGGCAGTATCTGCTATTGGATGACCTTGACCCTTTTTTCCCCCCTCTTTTCAGTGCATTTCACTAGCTTTGATTCTTAGTGAGTAAATCTCCAAGGCAGCAGAAAGGATTGGAATAGCTATACTAAAGTCTATCACCCTGTAATACTTCAGGAAGTAAAAAAATATCTCTCAAACATGGTTGGCTATACGCAACTAAAAATTGTAAAGACCCAATGTGGAAACAACCAGAGAAAAGTTAAAAATGATTTGCTCTAACATTAAAGTTCTCAACCCAAACATCCGCTCTAAATGTCTTCTTATCATATTATATTCTTTAAATAAATTTCTTTCATATCAAACCATCTGTACAAACTGCATCTCAAACTGCACTCATGTAATCTCTACATTTTTTCTCATACCACACTGCCTATCCCAACTGATTCTCATACACCACAACATATATAAACAGCTTCTCATACACCACAAAATATATAAATAGTTTCTCATACACCACAACATACACAAACAGCTTCTCATACACCAAGCTTATACAAATAGCTTCTCATACACCACAGCTTATACAAACAGCTTCTAATACACCACAGCTTTTACAAACAGCTTCTCATACACCACAGCTTATACAAACAGCTTCTCATACACCACAGCTTTTACAAACAGCTTCTCATACACTAGAGCTTGTACAAACAGCTTCTCATACGCCACAGCTTGTACAAACAGCTTCTCACACACCACAGCTTGTACAAACAGCTTCCTACACACCACAGCTTGTACAAACAGCTTCTCACACACCACAGCGTGTACAAACAGCTTCTCACACACCACAGCTTGTACAAACTGCTTCTCACACACCACAGCTTGTACAAACAGCTTCTCACACACCACAGCTTGTACAAACAGCTTCTCACACACCACAGCTTACATATACAGCTTCACACACACCAACTTACATAAACTGCTTCTCATACACCACAGCTTACATAAACAGCTTTTCAAACACCACAGATTATATAAACAGCTTCTCACACACCATATTTTACATAAACAGCTTCTCACACACCACAGCTTGTACAAACAGCTTCACACACACCAACTTACATAAACTGCTTCTCATACACCACAGCTTACATAAACAGCTTTTCAAACACCACAGATTATATAAACAGCTTCTCACACACCATATTTTACATAAACAGCTTCTCACACACCACAGCTTGTACAAACAGCTTCTCACACACCACAGCTTGTACAAACAGCTTCTCACACACCACAGCTTGTATAAACAGCTTATGACACACCACAGCTTACATATAGTTTCACACACACCACAGCTTACATAAACAGCTTCTCACATACCACATCTTATATAAACAGCTTCTCACACACCACAGCTTACATAAACAGCTTCTCACACCACAGCTTACATAAACCACTTCTCACACACCACAGCTTACATAAACCGCTTGTCACACACCACAGCTTATACAAACAGCTTCTCACACACCACAGCTTGTACAAACAGCTTCTCACACACCACAGCTTGTACAAACAGCTTCTCACCAACCACAGCTTGTACTAACAGCTTCTCACTCACCACAGCTTATGTAACAGCTTCTCACACACCAAAGCTTACATAAACAGCTTCTCACACACCACAGCTTACATAAACAGCTTGTCAAACACCACAGCTTACATAAAGTGTCTCACACTTCACAGCTTACATAAACAGCATCTCATGCGCACCGGCTTACATAAACAGCGCCTCATTTGCACAGACTTACATAAACAGTGTCTCATACGCACTGGCTTACATAAACAGTGTCTCATATGCACCAGCTTATATAAACAGCGTCTCATATGCCACAGCTTACATAAACAGCGTCTCATATGCCACAGCTTACATAAACAGCGCCTCATACACCAGTTTACATAAACAGCATCTCATACACCACAGCTTACATATACAGCATCTCATACACCATAGCTTACATAAACAGTGTCTCATACTGCTACACCACAACATATACAAACAGCGTCTCTTACACCACAACTTATACAAACAGCATCTCATACACCACATCTGATATAAACAGCTTCTCATGCACCACAGCTTATAAAAACAGCTTCTCATGCACATCTTAATACAAACAGCTTCTCACACACCACCACTTATATAAACAGCTTCTCATACACAACTTATATAAACAGCTTCTCATACACAACTTATATAAACAGCTTCTCATACACACTTATATAAACAGCTTCTCATACACCACAACATATATAAACAGCTTCTCATACACAACATATACAAACAGCTTTTCTCACACTACATATATCTATCTTCCCAGCTTTCTTCTATATCATTCTGTATCTCCACATTTCTTCTCAGTGAATGATAGGACAATTACATATTCAGGTCGGTATTGCTGTATAACTCCATACATCTGAGCCAGACCGACTCGGTTTAGAATATAGGTAGCCTGTTCGCTGACCAGAGTGTCTACATGGGCTTCAGTCTGCAACATTAAAAGCATAGAAATTAGAGGGTTAGCAGATACAATGTGAGGCATGCTAACGTAGTTTTCCTTTTCGCTCATCACGGAGCATGGAATAACCACTGTGGCTCATCCCCTTGCAGAAAGCCTGCATCAATCATTAACATGCTCTTACAGCAGTGGATTCTGTAGCAACCTGTTTTACAGGATGAGGTTGGCAGCCCCATGCATAACCTTATATTAGTCTCCCAGCAAGACATGTCCAAAAGAGCAGTCGTCATATTCTTTCTTTGCCTCATTAGAAACTCCTGGGAACATCAGCCAAATGAGATCATTGTGGAGATTACACAGCACCATGGAGGAGGACACCTGAGGTTGATAATAAATATACACAAATCATCTTTCATAAAAACAAAGAGATGCCAGAAAATGGAACATCCTGGATAACAGCTAAAAAAATGACTCATGCTCTTAAAATTACACACAAAAAAGCTAACACTCCTGCAAACTGTGGTAACAGTACGAAACACACGAGCAAGAAACAGATGTTTACAAGAATATGAGTTTCAGATGTTTACAAGAATATGAGTTTCAGATGTTTACAAAAATATGAGTTTCAGATGTTTACAAGAATATGGGTTTCAGATGTTTACAAGAATATGAGTTTCAGATGTTTACAAGAATATGAATGTCAGATGTTTACAAGAATATGAGTTTCAGATGTTTACAAGAATATGAATTTCAGATGTTTACAAGAATATGAGTTTCAGATGTTTACAAGAATATGAGTTTCAGATGTTTACAAGAATATGAGTTTCAGATGATTACAAGAATATGAGTTTCAGATGTTTACAAGAATATGAATGTCAGATGTTTACAAGAATATGAGTTTCAGATGTTTACCAGAATATGTGTCAGATGTTTACCAGAATATGGGTTTCAGATGTTTACAAGAATATGGGTTTCAGATGTTTACAAGAATATGGGTTCAGATGTTTACAAGAATATGAGTTTCAGATCTTTACAAGAACATGGGTTTCAGATCTTTACAAGAATATGAGTCTCAGATGTTTACAAGAATATGATTTTCAGATGTTTACAAGAATATAAGTTTAAGAAACAAATGTTTAGATCAGGATGAATTTAAGCAACAACGCTTGATGGGGAAAATGAGTTTAACTTTGCCTACTTGAGCATTCAACATTTCTAGCCTGGTGTCAGTAAACTCATACAGAGCAAGCGTTGTGTTCATCAGATGTATACAGTTCACCATGTAAGCAGCCATATCTACAGCACTCAGTCTGCTTGCTGACATGGAGCACATCTGGAGCAGAGGATCGATCACGCAAGCAAGGATCTGTTGGGGAATTATAAGAGAAAAAGTACCTTCAGTTTTCATAGTTAATCAAATTTATTGAAACACATTTTAAACAAACTTAAATAACAGCTTCAATAAATATTACAGTTTCTGTTCTCGTTCCTTTAGAAGTATGGATCCACCAGTGCAGCTGGTCCCCTCAAAGGAAGCCCATGCATAAACACTTCAAGTGTTCTTGCATGGTGATTTCTGTGGTGGCTACACTCCAGTCTACCCAGGTGTAAATGGGTACTTGAATTCGCTCAAGAGTTAGAGAAGGAAAAGGTAGTGAGGAAGGAAACTGAGAACCCCACCTATCAATGCTGGGCCTAGTATAGTGAAGCCTCTAACACTTCACTCCCCAATGGCAGTATCTGCTATGGGACTACCTTTTATGCATTATGAGGTTGTACAACCATGCAAAGTTGACTTCTATGACAATCATGGTAGGGTTATTTAACATCAATATTTCCCTTTTTGCTCCCCATGGTGACATTGGGCCAACACTACAGCTGATCCCCTTGCAAGTAGCCGGCACTAAAGCAATTGTGTGCTTTTGCAGTGTTATTTAGTATGTAGATCAACTTCAGGTTTCCTCCTCCATGGGCTCTGTGACCTCCACAATGATCTCTGTAGCAAGTTATTTAGTACAGTGATATTGCCAGCCTCATTCACAAACTTATGTTAGTCACCTCTTGCGATATACCAGAGGCAGCAGTAGTCCTATTCTTTGTCTCTTCACAGGCCCTCACATGGAACAAATCTTAGTAGCATGCGGTGTCCTATTCTTTGTCTCTTCACAGGCCCTCACATGAGGCAAATCTTAGTAGCGTGCGGTGTCCTATTCTTTGTCTCCTTACAGGCCCCAAAGATCTACACAGGACAAATCTTAGTAGCGTGCAGTGTCCTATTCTTTGTCTCCTTACAGGCCCCAAAGATCTACATGGGGCAAATCTTAGTAGCGTGCGGTGTCCTATTCTTTGTCTCCTTACAGGCCCCAAAGATCTACACAGGACAAATCTTAGTAGCGTGCGGTGTCCTATTCTTTGTCTCCTTACAGGCCCCAAAGATCTACACAGGACAAATCTTAGTAGCGTGCGGTGTCCTATTCTTTGTCTCTTCACAGGCCCTCACATGGGGCAAATCTTAGTAGCGTGCGGTGTCCTATTCTTTGTCTCCTTACAGGCCCCAAAGATCTACACAGGACAAATCTTAGTAGCGTGCGGTGTCCTATTCTTTGTCTCCTTACAGGCCCCAAAGATCTACACAGGACAAATCTTAGTAGCGTGCGGTGTCTGTCACGAAGTGGATTTAGGTTTATAGAGTTTGCCTGAATGAAAACAAGACCCTAGTATGAGAAAGTCTGAGAAGATAGAATTTAGATGGAAAATGACATGCCTGTGGACAGATGAGACTTTTGGCTCAAGGGATAGAACCAGATTTTGACTCGCCCTTGCCGCTTCGTGACTTCAAATTGGCTATAATCTCACCCTCCTCTGACTTCCTTTAAATACAAGGAGATAAGGTGTATAAAAACGACCTCAGACACCACTATACAGACGACATAAAGTAAGTATAGTAAGGAGTAGAAGCTGATCCAGTAAATAATATATGTATATATTTATTTACATACAAGAAAAAAACATAAAAATGGCATCATACGTCATCAAGTCAGTCGATAGCGTGCACTGTTGCACGGCCTGAAAACAACGCACCAATTAGATTAGATAGACACTAGGAAAAAAAAAAACCCAAATCACATTCACTCTTTCTGTCACCCTGCTGAGGAACAATAAAATGATTAGTGATTAAATAACTCTACTATTGTGGGGGCTGTTCACTTTAGCCTCCACTCTCTAATACAAATAAGATTCTACTGTCTCAGTCCGGTTGACTCTTCCTCAACGAAAACATCTACGCAGCTTCCATCTTGGTAGGCGATATGCGCCGCTAACTAACACCACTGGCGATGCTAAAATAATAGACTTGGAGTAACCCAAAGGCTCAGTGTCTATCCTTCGAGTGGACACTGAACAGACCCTACTGGTCCTGTCTATTTTCTCCCTCCTTCTCTCTCTCTATCTCTCTCTCTCTCTCTTGGTCTCAGTGTCTCTCTAACACTCGACGACTGATGATGCGGCGTCTCCGTTACGCTCTTCTCTCGTTACTTTCAGGACCTAGGTATGGTAACCCTGTCACCTGTTCCTGAATTTGGTGATGACGATGCTGTTCAGGTATCAAGCCTGAGGTGCTTGATAAACTGTAGGAACTACTCTGCTGCTGACTGGCTTCTATACGTTCCCCTTTCAACCTGCTCCGGCTCTAGAAGAAAACCACAGCCGTGATTTCTGGCTGTTTAAGATTACACCAATCTCCCGGGCCACTTCCCGTTGCTGGAGACTATAATAGCGATAAGCTATGGCTGTACGATAAATAAACCACGTTCCCGCTAAAGCATGGGCACTTTACTGCAAGAGACCGTAGGTTATTTTCGTTGTGCTTCTGACGATAACTCGAGTCCTCTGACCCCTTAAGATATGTCTGGTTGCCGTGGGTAGTTTTGCACATGGGCAAATTTACGCTCCCCCACTATTCTTGCCGTGACTCGCTGAAATTAAAATAAAATGCGTCTATTGTACACCAACTCCAACATAACGCATCTCTAACCTAACTCCTCTTACTCAATACTCCACTCGTCAGGTACAACAATACAAAAAAAATAATATTACCCACGTGGCACTTAAATCTCTCTCCTCCTCCCCTTCTCTCTCTCGTTCTGCATAACAATACATAAAATATTTCTACCCACGTGGCACTTAAATCTCCCTCCTCCTCTCTCTTTCTCTCAACTAAAATCCGCCAGCCAAATAAACAAAACCTGTCTGACGGGCCACTTGGCCATCACACATGGCTACCCACGTGTCAACATTCGACAAGGGAATTCCTTTGTCGAAATCCCGTGGCCTCCTTTTTAACATTTACACATGCGGTTTCCTGGCTTACTCCAACATTAAATTAAATCTCGTGCTACAGGAATAATTTCCTCCTCTAAGCAGTATAATTCACTTACAACGTAAATCTGAACCCTCCGACAATATTTCTCACATTTAAGGCTCAGTAAAATTAACGAACACGCCAGGGATTTCCCCATAAAATTACATTAGTAAATACACAGAAATAAATGGTGGATCTACACAACATTCTACAACTATGAGCCCACGTGTAGCTTATAACTTCACACGTTCCTATCTACAGCCGAAATCATAGAAAGAATAAGCACACTGTTGCATTTACGTCGTTCTTCAAAAATGATTATGGATGGCACTATCGTTTAGAACTTAAGAATTAATGTCCCCGAAGAAATTAATTACGGGCGAAATTCTAAAAGAACCCCTAATAAGTAAAACGATTAATAAAATTCTACATACCAATTCATCGCTGTTTTTCCCACAGTGGAGACGATAAATTACGTAGTCTGACGGCAGGCAATTATTTCTTACTCTAGAGAACGCTGCCCCATCTAACTGGCTATTTATACACCAAGGGAACCACTCCTACGCATTATCGCGAAACCCACGTGGCCTAAAATTGCATCACGTTACCTGACGGCCGCGTGCTTCCGGACTCGTCATACCGCGTGCCGGAAATGGCGATTATTTCGTAAACAACGAAATCTCCGTGATCGTGAAAAAATCTATAAGAGAAAAAAACTGGCCGAGTGAAAAATAAACCTACCATCGTAAAACGACCCCATTAAATCCCTACCGAAAATTACCAAACACGATATATATTCAATTGAGAAGAAATAAAATGGTGAAAATTCAAAATAAAAGAACAGGATCGGCCCGGAAATACAAAATAGACGACAGAATCGGGCCGGTTGAAGGACAGAATTACAGTGCAGTATCACATAAGTCCCCCCTTTCAAGTGCGGGAATCCGTGCTAAATCACTGAAATCTCTGGAATTCATACTGGTCCGTATCTAGATCTACATCCCGATCTAATCACTGTCATAATTAGCATTATTATACAGGGCCATCTCCATATCCTTGAGAATCTTTGCAAGCCCTGGATCGTGAGGGTCACGCCATGAGATTTCCTCCTGGCGACTGCAACATGACTGGTCGCCCTTCCTCCTCCCTCTCATGTGTTTCCTTCGCCCACGAATTTTCCTGGCGGCGCGTGGTAAATAATGATTACCAAATGGTGCGGCCTCCCAGTGTTTGGAAACAGTCTGACTGGCTTGGCCAGACATCGCCGTAACAGGGCGTAACTGTTTACGGTTGCTTGAAGAAATGTGTGCATGTTCCTTCTTGTCAGTATTTCCCTCCCTTGAGGGATTTAATACCATCGGGGGCCTAATTCCTGACGACAAAGAAGATCCTTCCGAAATCAGAGACGTCGCCGCTGTAAAACCTTTAGGCTTACCAGGGCTGACAGGCGAATACGCCTCTGTAAATAACATTCCACTGTCTTTAGAGGCGTCAATCCTCTTCATAGCAAGACAAGGATGTTTGAGCTCCCGTGGGGCTCCGTGAATTTGGGGCTTTCCCCTTTCACTTCTCTGGCCTGCAGTAGGCCCCCTTGCAGTAGCAAGGATCGGTGTGGTTGGGTTTCCCAAAACTAAGTAAGGGCTTCCCAGGATGAAATCATGTGCTGGCTGTGCCATTACAGCTGCCTTGATTGTGCCAGACACAAACTTGCATTTCACCTCAATATTGGCTACAGGCAGACGCTGTGAGATACCTCTTCTCAAAATGCCACCAATCTCAACTATTTCTCCTGTCCACTGACCTGGTTTCACCAAATGACGAGCGATGATACTGGGGTAAGTAAGCCCGCTGTCAAACAAACACGTAGTGGCCGTCCCATTCACTACGGCTGGTCCACTGTTAGAGAACAACTTCTCTGCCTGGACTGGTTCCCATTTATTCCCTTTAGTCCATCTCACTGGCCTTAAACAAGCTGCATGATGAGCTGGTGGTTTGTTCATGCACCGGGATGTCCAGTGGGAAGTGGTTCTACAATTCTGACAATACCTCTCATTATCTCCTCTGTTCCTAGCGGGTTCCTGAGAGGTTGTTGTCGGTGCTCTGTTATGCTGCTGAGGGCGCAAGTTATAACCAGAATGAGGCTCCTTGCGAGAAGGCCCTGGTTGCTGATGAGCTGGTGAAGTAGCCGACTGCGATGACGAAGCTCCTTTGTCTGGGGCTGGCAGGTCTGGGTTTTTCCGTTTTTGTCCCAGTACTTCGGCCTGTGTTGTCTGGTATCTTTCCGCGAACACGATAATCTGATCGAGTTGCTGGGCACCCTGCTCTGCCAGATACCGCCTCAAGTCGGGAGACATGTTTGCTTTTACCTGTTAACACAGAACTAACTCCTCCAACCCTTCAAAATGTTTTGCCAGTCCTGACAGTTCCCTCCACCGGGTTAAGTAATTTCTCACCCGCTCGGCAAACTGTGCGAAACTCTCTCCCTTCTCCGGCCTGCTCTCCCTGAACATGGTTTGGCATTTACGGGGTGTCCACTGAAACCTTTGCAATAAAGCGTTTTGCAGTGCCTCGAAGTTGTTCTGGTCATCTATGAGCATCTTGTTGTAAACTTCATACGCATGACCTTTGAGTGATTGCGATAATTTTAGGCACCAAAGACTCTCATCCAACCCGTATGCCTTTGCCATTCTTTGAAATTTCTCCAAGAACACGTCAATCTTTTCATTCCCGTTAGGGAACGAGTCAAATGGGAAGCTCATGGCTGCCATCCGGGGTCCTCCGTTTCCTGAGGTGTCTGCTGCTCCTGCTCCGGGAGAATCTCCATTAGCTGAACTGCCTTCCGAAGCTCGATACTGCAGTTCCAGAGAACGCAGGGCAAGTTCATGCTGTCTCTTTGCTGCCTTCTCCTGTGCTTCCCTTTCTGCTTGCCTCTCCGCTGCTTCTGCGGCGGCTATCCTTTCCTCTTTTGCTGCTTCTGCGGCGGCTGATTTCTGCGGCGGCTGCCCTGTCCTCTTTCTCTTTCTCTCGCTGATTATGCCTATCAGTTTCCCTTATCAGGTAGGCCTTAGTCTCCTCCTTATCCATTCCCATATCCTGAGCAGATTCACGCCAGGCAGCTCGTAACTTGGCCATATCCGCCATCTTACCTGTAAACTGCTGTAAGTTCCCAAACACAAAGAAATGACAGAAAAGGAAAAGAGAAGGAACAACCTGTTACGTAATATAAAATACTCCCTCTTTAACCGCTGTTCCAAAAACCCGACCTCAGACTAGCACTAAGTCTGAATAATAACCTGAAAAAAATTTAGTTAAGAAGTAACCAAAACCCGAAATTACTTTCCTGCTAAAGAAAAATATGTTGGTATGCCATCAATTACCTCTAAGTCATATAAATCAAAATACCACAAAAATCTACTAGACTGTAACCTGTGGAAAAACTTACAACTGGATCAGTTCTAGTAGCTCAAGTCTAGGGGATATTTAAAGAAACTCTATTCTCAGAAAACTTTCTATAGAACCAATCTAAAAATCTAAACAAGATTCCAGAATTGATCCCAACAGAATGATCCACCGGACGATTGCCGCCCACTTGTCACGAAGTGGATTTAGGTTTATAGAGTTTGCCTGAATGAAAACAAGACCCTAGTATGAGAAAGTCTGAGAAGATAGAATTTAGATGGAAAATGACATGCCTGTGGACAGATGAGACTATTGGCTCAAGGGATAGAACCAGATTTTGACTCGCCCTTGCCGCTTCGTGACTTCAAATTGGCTATAATCTCACCCTCCTCTGACTTCCTTTAAATACAAGGAGATAAGGTGTATAAAAACGACCACAGACACCACTATACAGACGACATAAAGTAAGTATAGTAAGGAGTAGAAGCTGATCCAGTAAATAATATATGTATATATTTATTTACATACAAGAAAAAAACATAAAAATGGCATCATACGTCATCAAGTCAGTCGATAGCGTGCACTGTTGCACGGCCTGAAAACAACGCACCAATTAGATTAGATAGACACTAGAAAAAAACAACCCCAAATCACATTCACTCTTTCTGTCACCCTGCTGAGGAACAATAAAATGATTAGTGATTAAATAACTCTACTATTGTGGGGGCTGTCCACTTTAGCCTCCACTCTCTAATACAAATAAGATTCTACTGTCTCAGTCCGGTTGACTCTTCCTCAACGAAAACATCTACGCAGCTTCCATCTTGGTAGGCGATATGCACCGCTAACTAACACCACTGGCGATGCTAAAATAATAGACTTGGAGTAACCCAAAGGCTCAGTGTCTATCCTTCGAGTGGACACTGAACAGACCCTACTGGTCCTGTCTATTTTCTCCCTCCTTCTCTCTCTATATCTCTCTCTCTCTCTCTTGGTCTCAGTGTCTCTCTAACACTCGACGACTGATGATGCGGCGTCTCCGTTACGCTCTTCTCTCGTTACTTTCAGGACCTAGGTATGGTAACCCTGTCACCTGTTCCTGAATTTGGTGATGACGATGCTGTTCAGGTATCAAGCCTGAGGTGCTTGATAAACTGTAGGAACTACTCTGCTGCTGACTGGCTTCTATACGTTCCCCTTTCAACCCGCTCCGGCTCTAGAAGAAAACCACAGCCGTGATTTCTGGCTGTTTAAGATTACACCAATCTCCCGGGCCACTTGCCGTTGCTGGAGACTATAATAGCGATAAGCTATGGCTGTACGATAAATAAACCATGTTCCCGCTAAAGCATGGGCACTTTACTGCAAGAGACCGTAGGTTATTTTCGTTGTGCTTCTGACGATAACTTGAGTCCTCTGACCCCTTAAGATATGTCTGGTTGCCATGGGTAGTTTTGCACATGGGCAAATTTACGCTCCCCCACTATTCTTGCCGTGACTCGCTAAAATTAAAATAAAATGTGTCTATTGTACACCAACTCCAACATAACGCATCTCTAACCTAACTCCTCTTACTCAATGACGATAACTCGAGTCCTATAAAACCATGTTTCCCGCTGACCTCCTCGACTCGTCAGGTACAACAATACAAAAAAAAATTTTACGCTCCCCGACTATACCTGCTACCCATGTGGCACTTAAATCTCTCTCCTCCTCCCCTTCTCTCTCTCGTTCTGCATAACAATACATAAAATATTTCTACCCACGTGGCACTTAAATCTCCCTCCTCCTCTCTCTTTCTCTCAACTAAAATCCGCCAGCCAAATAAACAAAACCTGTCTGACGGGCCACTTGGCCGTCACACATGGCTACCCACGTGTCAACATTCGACTAGGGAATTCCTTTGTCGAAATCCCGTGGCCTCCTTTTTAACATTTACACATGCGGTTTCCTGGCTTACTCCAACATTAAATTAAATCTCGTGCTACAGGAATAATTTCCTCCTCTAAGCAGTATAATTCACTTACAACGTAAATCTGAACCCTCCGACAATATTTCTCACATTTAAGGCTCAGTAAAATTAACGAACACGCCAGGGATTTCCCCATAAAATTACATTAGTAAATACACAGAAATAAATGGTGGATCTACACAACATTCTACAACTATGAGCCCACGTGTAGCTTATAACTTCACAAGTTCCTATCTACAGCCGAAATCATAGAAAGAATAAGCACACTGTTGCATTTACGTCGTTCTTCAAAAATGATAATGGATGGCACTATCATTTAGAACTTAAGAATTAATGTCCCTGAAGAATTAATGTCCCCGAAGAAATTAACTACGGGCGAAATTCTAAAAGAACCCCTAATAAGTAAAACGATTAATAAAATTCTACATACCAATTCATCGCTGTTTTTCCCACAGTGGAGACGATAAATTACGTAGTCTGACGGCAGGCAATTATTTCTTACTCTAGAGAATGCTGCCCTGTCTAACTGGCTATTTATACACCAAGGGAACCAGTCCTACGCATTATCGCAAAACCCACGTGGCCTAAAATTGCGTCACGTTACCTGACGGCCGCGTGCTTCCGGACTCGTCATACCGCGTGCCGGAAATGGCGATTATTTCGTAAACAACGAAATCTCCGTGATCGTGAAAAAATCTATAAGAGAAAAAAACTGGTCGAGTGAAAAATAAACCTACCATCGTAAAACGACCCCATTAAATCCCTACCGAAAATTACCAAACACGATATATATTCAATTGAGAAGAAATAAAATGGTGAAAATTCAAAATAAAAGAACAGGATCGGCCCGGAAATACAAAATACAGAATCGGGCCGGTTGAAGGACAGAATTACAGTGCGGCATCACAGTGTCCTATTCTTTGTCTCTTCACAGGCCCTCACACGGGGCAAATCTTAGTAGCGTGCGGTGTCCTATTCTTTGTCTCCTTACAGGCCCCAAAGATCTACACAGGACAAATCTTAGTAGCGTGCGGTGTCCTATTCTTTGTCTCCTTACAGGCCCCAAAGATCTACACAGGACAAATCTTAGTAGCATGTGGTGTCCTATTCTTCGTCTCCTCACAGGCCCCAAAGAACTACACAGGGCAAATCTTAAACCATTCTTGTTGTCCCCTGGATCCACATGGATATAAATGACACTAAATAAATAAGACACAATAGATCACCAAGACCAAGGAGCGTCTACCTATCACTGTTAAGGTAAAAAGAAATTAGACAAACTATTCAATTCAAATACTTAATTCTTCCATGCCATATTCCCAGACAATCAGGAATACTGTAAATGACTCTCTGCTGGATTCCTGGTGTACTGGGAAAGGGTAAATCCATTTGAAAAGTGGGGTCCAAACTAAATATAATCAACCAGGCATACTACATTTAACTCATTCTAACCCACGTGTCGTATGGTGCGCCAGATTACCCTACAAATCTACCCGCGGCCTGCACGGTGCGCCTGTTTGATATGATTCTGAATTTGAATGAAAAATGAGAACACAGGTGGCAATAAGCTTGTTTAATCATATAAAAGCTTTCTGTGGACCATAGGTTTTGAACTGGTAGCTAAAGAAGTATCCTACAGCTTAATGTTAGCATTTTTTAAATCTATTAATGTCATTAGGCTGTTTGTTTACAAGTAGCAAGGTCACATAAATAACATTCATAAACTATCAACGGATTAGACGCGATAGATTATGTGTAAACGAATGTTAGCGATATTGGTAGCGATAATAACCTATTTTCAATGTTTAAAAAATAAGATATTTTTAAGTAATAAAGTAATTAAATTGCGTAGGACAGGACTGTATAAGTGAG
Source organism: Oreohelix idahoensis (assembly GCA_024509875.1). Classification (NCBI taxonomy): domain Eukaryota; kingdom Metazoa; phylum Mollusca; class Gastropoda; order Stylommatophora; family Oreohelicidae; genus Oreohelix; species Oreohelix idahoensis. The sequence goes on along the minus strand of JAMPIV010022325.1, from coordinate 559,212 downwards.
ATTCCAACTCAGCAATATGTGAATTTTTTTTTAAATCATAAAAATTAGAATTTTTATTTGTTTGCAATCAAACTTCTTGGATTAATTTTCAACTGGATATACGTTTTGATTATGTAATTAAGTAGAGCTGAAACATTTAAGTGTCAGTGCACAATTTAAATTAATTTTTGGGTTTTATTTTTATTGTTTCTACACTTCGCAAGGCATAACAAACAATTATTTCATCATATAAGAACTCAACATTGTTTCACAACATTCTTCAACCAATTTCCTAAAGTTTGAAGCATAATACATACATCTGTTGAATTAATATATATGTCTACTGCCTGTTTTTAACCCTTTGAACCCTGGCCACCCAGTCTGTAAAATCCCATTCCCCTGGGCTCCTGAGCAAAAAATGCACAAAACAGACACATAAGCAAAACTAGTTACTGTGACACAACAATATAGTCAGTGTTAACTATTCTATGTTAAATTGACTGACCTGATCATCTCCAATATTCCTGCTTAGTGTGCCAGTCCTCCCAGCATGTAGACCCTTCCTTTAGGCACAGATAGCTTTCACAATATTTACACCAGAATTTAGTCTTCACTTTTTTGCATGGTCTGTCTTTGTAGGCCATATCTGGGAAGTCACTAACATGTTTGTTGAATTTGTATGCACACACAACACAAATGTTATTGCCAGTAGCTTGTGGAGACACTTGAGGATGATGCAAGCCCACATTTTGCAGCCTCTGATGTGCATCAACACGGTTGTGAAGCTTCATAAACAGATTTCATTCATGAACATACCAAATGTTCTGTAGCGTCTTCCAGTTACATTGTGGGGATTGAATTTATTCATTAGTATATAGGCATTATTGCATGCCCACATGAAAAATGTCACTATGAGCCTTCGAGGCCAGCGATAATGCCGGCGCGTTTTATTGAGACGACAAACTTGGTCGTTGACATCGCAGCCACCCATGAAAGTATTGTAGTCAATACAAAGTTGTGGAGTTTGAACATCCACATTTGTTCCATCCTTGTTTCTCCTTCTAACAGTTCCCATTTCTGTTGGGTTATGATAATTAGATATAAAATTGATGGGTCTTTGGTCCATCCATACAAGGCAAACAATGTTATTGAAACAGACAAATTCTGATTGTCCCCTGCACATTTTCTTCTTTCCTGACAGTTCTTTTGGATAATATTTCCTATTTGTCATTGCTGTCCCTACTGCAAGTGTTCCATAATCACTGTATAACTTGTCAAAGAGAGTTACACTGTTATAAAATCTGTCCATGACAAGAATATGGTTTTTGTTTGCCAAATCACCTGAAGTCAAAATCCTGATGACAACACTACCAACAACACCGAGTTCTGGAATAACATCCTCTGTTTTTCCAGTGTAAATTTCCAAATTTAGAATATAGCCCGAGCTCGCTTCACATGCCATGTAAGCCTTTATTCCCCACTTTATGGGCTTTGATTTTATGTATTGTTTGAAGGCGTCTGCTTTTAGTGGGGATCATGCCCTCGTCTAAACTCAAGTGTTGTGAGGGTGAATAATAATATCGAAATCTTGGAAGCAACAAATTCAGCATGGGCCTTACTTTGTACAGTTTATCTGCTTTATCCAGAGCAGGGTCCTCTTCATCTACAAGATGAAGAAATGTCCATATAGCAAGAAAGCGATCGCGTTCCATTACAGTGCGAAATCCAGGAGTTTGCGAAATGAAGTTCGAAGATGAGCTGGACCAGTAATCTTCGTAACGTGGTTTATTCACACCGTGCTCCATTTGAAGACGCAGTCCAAAGAATGCTTTTACCTCTGGCACTGTTACATCTTTATAATTTTTAGCATAGTAGCTGGTTGGCTTTTTGCTTTTTACTTGCTCAGCACGTCTGTTTGTCTGCTCACACAAATTGTGCCAGAAATTACTGTCGAGGAAAAGTTCCAAAAATTCAATGGCTTTACTCTCAGGAGAAATGGAATCTGGAATATTCTTAGGGCCTATCTGTTCCACAAATGTTGTGTCTACGGTAAACATAGGTCTAAATATATTTGCGGTAGACCAACCTGTATCAAATTTACTTGATACATTGTGTGGGATACGCCCCTTTCCACGCCCCTGCACCATAGCCCGATCCCTGAGGGGCCAGGAACAGGGTTAGAACTAGATTGATCATAATCTGATTCACAAGTTTCGTCACTCGATTCATTTTCGATGTCACTTTCACAATAATCACCATCTAAATCTAATTCATCATCCTCTGAATCATTGAGCACAAGTTCAACAGCTTGTTCCGTTGTTAGCCTTTTAGAACGGCTATTTCCTGGGTTTTCAACACGCCTTTTCATTATGAAAACAGTTAAAAAATTGCAAAATATTATCACGTCGTGGGCGCCGCCATTTTGGTTTAACATTCCTGAAGACATGTGTACTTCCTGACCTCATGATTTTTGACACATTTCCATTCCGGCCCCGTACTGCTAAGCAAGGTGTGTCAGGCCGAAAAAGCGGTCGCTCGGGGTACGGATTATTTACACACGGACCGAAATTTCGGGACCTCGGGTTCAAAGAGTTAAAACATCACTTGTAAAAAAAAATGCCTCCATTTTGGGGCCTGGGTGAAACTGGAAAACTGCCTGGGTTAGAATGAGTTAAGTAGTGAGTGCTGATTATACGAGTATGTTCTGCAACAAATGACAGCTCTCATTAAGGGTGGTCACTGTGTTTACAGAATGTCTGACTATTTTTAGCATGGAGTATGCCAATCAGGAACCAAGCACTTCGAGTGGGAAAGCCCTAGGTCTAGGCTACTTGCAGCTGATCAGGTAATTGAAAATATATTGTTTTTAGACGACGATGAACAGAAATTTGATGAAATGTATCCTGACAGTGACCTAGAATCCAGTGATGAGGAAAGTAAATCCAATTGTGACAATATGCAGGATTTTGAGAATGCTGTTTGGTTTGGCTTAGTTTGGTTTGGCTTAGTTTGGTTTGGCTTAGTTTGGTTTGGCTTAGTTTGAAGGACTATCTTCATTGCACATGGACAACTCCATCAGTGCTCCGATCTCCTCCCTTAGATCACACAAGGAGGACCTCAGCACAAAGCACGAACTCTGTAGCACTGGTGAGAATCCCAATGTGTGTGTATAGGAATCACACATTCTATAAATATTTTTGTGGTGGGTAGGTTTTCCTAAATTTACATTTTTGCGAGGGCAACGGTCGGGTGGCCTACTCTTTACGATAGATGTTGCTGTGACTGGTGCCAAGGAGTGGATCCACCTGCTGAGCTGACTTGTATCTTCTTCTTCCTCGTTCGTCCTGAAAAGGACGTTAGTTGCGTTGTGTCCGTTTACAGCAAAGCTGCTGTATTTGCGCCTTTCGGCCGACACATCCAACTTCCGCACAGCATTTTTTGGGACCGGGTTTGCCTTCCCTCTTCGATCCCTACTCCTCAGTCAGACTGCAGTGATGCAGCCTGTTTCCAGGACCACCACGTGGAGGTGGAGTAGGGTCTTGGTCAGCTCTGGTTCGCTGACCCTGACGCAGGCAGTCAAGCTATGGGTCGCTTACTGCATTCCTCACTTTTGATGCGTCTTCGGGCTGACTTGTATAGTAATGCAGAATACAATACTGGTGCTAGATTATAAGTAAGCCTATTATCGATAATGTCATCAAATTTTACGTGTATATGTGCAGTGGTTTTCATGTAATCATTGCTTCTGTGACATATGCCTGTTTTTATACATTTCTGCTCAGAAACTCATGCATAGGGGGACATTACTCTCAGGGGATCAGGGCTGGTAGAGCTAAGCACAAAAATGTCAGAAGTTTTATTAAAGCAATAGTCCTATTCTATTTTTGTCTCCTCGGTGAGACAAGGGGAACTATTGAGGACTCTTTTCTTAACTACCTGCTTATAATCTTGCTTCTTGTCATCAATTGGAACTACAGATGCATCATGGCAAGCTAGAACATCCCGCAGCAACTGTAGAGTCTGTGTCAATGATGAAGTAGCACCAAGGTCACCAGGAGGAAGCTCTACCTGTGGGTGAAAGTAAATATATATGATATTCATGTTCCTATTTCTATTGTTATGAAGAGAGTGGAGGGTAGTAGCTTCAACTGCCTGAATCCTGATTTGTGTGTATATATTATTCTGCAATCAAGGGGGAGTCGGTTCAACTCCAAGTGCAGGCTGAAAAACATACAACAGGAGGTTGACACTTGGCAGATATAATCAAAGTGGACTCACCAACCTACCCCTTAGTGCGTAAAGGTGATAAAATGGCCAAAATACTTAACTGAGAGGGGGGGGACACTTATGATCAGATTATCTCCTGTTGTAATCCTCAGTACAGTCTTCTATCATTATCATCTTTGTAAGATGGTCAACAGTGGGGTATATTCATTCAATTTTTTTAGTTGTCTTCAGGACTCTTAAAATTGCTCTAGTAAGACCACATCATTTGTGGCCTCATGTGAACATCTTTGAACACTCAGTGCCCATGATGTGCTTCCAGCTGATAAAATTAGAGAATCTCCTTCTTACTCATAAAAACAATAATTTGTAAAAGTACTTATTTAAACAATAATTCTTAGAAGCATTTTTTAAACAATAATTCTTAATAGTAACAAGAAGAACTATGTACACTTGTGTTGCATAATACAGATGTATTTGCTATGCAGTTCCTAGGGGTCTCTAAAGAGATCAAAGAAAGCATTGGGTTACTGCTCCTACTGGCATGTAAGGATCCTGTTATACGCCCATTGAGACATATTGGGAATATGGTGTTAGGCCCATATTTTCTTGACCAATGGCACACTAGGGGTGATGTGGTCAGCATCACGCCGGCCACTTCTGGCATGTAAGAGGCAAATAATATGAGGCTGCACACGGGGTTGGCAACCTCATAATGTGAAACAAACTGCTATGGAAATCACCAAGGCCTGAGCACATGAATGCTTGGTGCTGGCTTCCTGCCAGGGGACCAGCTGCCATGGTGGGGCTCCACAGGGACCAGAAAGGGAAAAGTATGAATGAATTTGTTGGAAACTTTTAAAAATGCACCTGTTGTGATTCCTGGTTGGGGGGCGTCTCAAGGAGACTAGAAAGTAATTAAGATCACAGCTGCTCACCAGACATGTCACAAGACACAAGAGGCGACTACAGTAAGATTAGGCTCTGGGCTAGCACTCTCATCATGTAAAAATAACTGCTACAAAAACCACCAATACAACAGCACAGGAAGTGTTTTGTCCCAGGCTTCCTGCAGAAGTGCCAACTGCAATGGTGGGCATGTTTTTTCAAGGCACGAAAAAAGGGAAAATGCATCAATTTATTTTTGTATAAATACATGTTTAATATGTCTGCCCCCCCCCCCCCCCCCCCCCCCCCCCCCCCCGTGTAGTTTCCAGGGTGGAGGGGGGCCTATGAACTGTGGTGAAGAAAGAGCAGGAATACTGCTCCCTCAGTCATGTCATAAGAGGTGACTGATATGACGTTGCTGGAAACATCACGTAAAACACATTGTTACAGAAACTACCATTGTAAGAGCACATAAACGCTTTAATGCAGGCTTCCTGCAGGGGGACCTGCTGCAGTAGTTGGCATCTGCTCCATAAGATGTGAAAAGGAACATGATGATGATTAATTGGTCTTTAATTAAATAAAAAATAAAAACACCTCTGACAATCTATGGCTATGGAGATGAAAAAAAAATTCTTATTAAGTCTGCAGAACTTGCAGTTAAAAAGCTTAGCAACAGCATGTTAAGTATACCTTGTCCAATAACTTGTTTGCGTGACTGGTGAGGCTGTTGAAGAACATACGGTGGCTGAGATCCTGTATTTCGGCCAAGGTGATCAAAAGTGCAGCATCTGCGCTGACGATCTGGCTGAAAGCAGACAAGATTATTAACACTGTGGCAACCATTTATAATTTTTTTCTTCCTTTTTTTTTTAAATGCGCTTCCTACTTTTCTTCATAGCACGCCCCTTTCAACAATTTACCATATACATGGAGCTGTTGGTTATGTTAGACACTTATTATTTTGTGCGATATATTTCTTGATTGTGTATGCTGTATGTACTGCACTGTATTATTCCTCTTGATGGTGCATTTACAGTTTAGTTATTGTTCAGAATGCTGTGTTGCTCAGAAGCTCGGCTGTGTCTATCCTGGCAAACCATTTACTAACATTACAATACAGTCCCACTTCTGAAACAGAAGAAATATAGAAAGACTCCATAAAATAATTTTGTTTAAATTATGAAGAAAGCCTGCACACAGGGAGTGAAGGTACATAACAAGATAAGAAAATGATGAGGCAAACTGGATCACAGGCAGTGAAAGGTACAGAAGAAGATAAGAAAGCCTGCAGACAGTGAGCTGAAAGGTACATAAGAAGATAAGAAAATGATGGGGGAAACCCGAGCACATGGAGGTGAAAGGTACAGAAGATAAGAAAATGAGCAAACTTAAATACAGAGAACTGACAGTTACATAAGAAGATAAGACAATTATGAGAAAGAATGCACATATGGAGATAAATAGTACTGAACAAGATATGAAAATTATGATAAAGCCTGCACACCTGGAACTGAAATGCACAGAAGAAATAAAACAAATGATGAGGGAAACATGAACACAGAGATGTGAAAGTTACAGAAGATTAGAAAGTGATGAGGAAAACTGCAAACATGGAGGTGAGAGGTACATAAGAAGAAAAAAATTATAAGGAAAACCTAAACACTGGGAGGTGAAAAGTACTGAAAAAGACAAGAATATGATTGATAAAGCCTGCACACGTGGCACTGATAGGTACAAAAGATGTGAGCTGAAAGATAAAGGTCAAGATAATGAAGAAAATACAACAGTGTAGCCACAAAAATGGTAAATGGTCATAAAACCAATACATGGTCTCATAAACCAGTTGCTAAACTATGAAAAATGATATCATAGTTTTTATTAATTACTTACAAAATGTTAAAGTATCTGTCATGGTAAGGACACAGATTTTTTTTTTAATGCTGCTGCTGACATTTCACTTTATAAAACATTATGAATTTAAAAAACAACCTCACAGTGTGATAATAAAATATGAGACAATGTTTGTGACAAATAATATGCCAAATATTTTCATGATAAAATCTAATAAATTGTTCACAGTGCTGAATTTATCCAATTTTGTTTTAACATAATCTAAACAAAAAAAAGGTTAATAATAAATGTTCCTAATATTATGATGAAAATGTTCAGGGTGATAAATTTACCAAATGTTATCATGATAAAATCTCAGTTTTCTTAAAATGTTCACAATGATAAATTTTCTCACTTCTTTTGTAACAATATCTGAGAAAATGTTCAAGATTATAAACTTTCCTAATATTATGATTGTGACCGCTGCGGTATCACATGTAACAATCGAGCTGTTGTGACCGTTAGTATTAGTTATTCTCCCTTGACCTCTTGCATAATGCTTTGACTTTCACTTTCACATACATGGTTGACAAACATTTAAGCACATCAATTAAGTCTGAAGAAATCTTGATGATTAGCAGTCTCTTCACATTTTATTTTTGTCGTAGCTTCAACTTTTCTAATCTATTTATCCTCATTCCACACAACCTGCCTAAGGAAAATTCTTCAAATTTTTTGGCTGCATACCATCAACAACCAGGAACTGCTTACACAGTGCAGTCAATAAAGCATGCACACTATCGTTGCAGGCAGACACTGGAACTGGGTTGGCCATGTCTTCAAAAGGGACCATGACACTATCACCAGAACTGCTATGGACCCCAGAACGACGGTGAAAGAGAGGCAGACCAAAGTCAACCTGGTAGAGAACAGCGGAGGCTGAGATGCAAAGCACGAACCAGAGCTAGAGCATGGCACAAAGGATGGCCATCAACCAAGCAAAATGGGAACAGTTTGCTGATGCCATACAAGACGCCACTAGGCGTGATGGCCACTGACTGCTTTGTCAGTCAGAAGCTAAGGATCCAAGAAGAAGAATTCTTCTAACATCTTCACTGGCCATTGACTGCTGCTATCGTAGCTAGTTTTACTAGTATGTTCATTTTCTACTTGGTTATTAACTGGCATGACCACCAGGGATTGGTTGTTTTCTCCAAGTCTGTAACACTTTAACTCGTTATGCACATCCACAATAAAAAGTCACTTGGTAATTTCTGCTGCCTACTCAAACACGTGACGCACTGAACTGATCTCTAAAAAGTCAAGAGTCATACACACCTTATAATACTTATGCTTGATCACGAAATATACTGAATTCTCCTTGTAGATAATATAATCGAAAATACTGTAACAATCTGAGTGATTTTCTTGAGTTATAAATCTGATACCACCTACCATATGCGTAATAGACAGCCATGTGAACATTCGCAAGCTACATCTCTATGTCGTGAACTGCATGATAACTGAGAGCCGAAGAGGCCTCCTTCTCTTACCTTAGCCTTTTATGGACCTCACGTCGAAGCATTCCGAACTTGCATCATGTGACTTACTACTGGAAGGATCGATGTCTACCTATCTCTGTCTTCATAAAGAGAACTAGTTCTTACCCTTCATTATTAACTTACTGATACCTACAGTTCTTTCCCTTATACTGTGTAATCAATCCTTAACAGCTAAATGACGATAAAATTTGAGAAAATGTCCACGGTTATAAATTTTCTGAACATTATTATGATAAATCTGAGAAAATGTTCAAGGTTGCAAATTTTCCTAATATTATTATGATAAATCTGAGAAAATGTTCAAGGCTGCAAATTTTCCTAATATTATTATGATAAATCTGAGAAAATGTTCAAGGTTGCAAATTTTCCTAATATTATTATGATAAATCTGAGAAAATGTTCAAGGTTGCAAATTTTCCTAATATTATGAAAATAAAATATGAGAAAATGTTCAGGATGATAGATTTACCAAAAGGTATGATGCTAATATTTAAGAAAATGTTCAAAGTGCTAACCGTACGTTACACTGCAATAATAAAATGTTAAGCAAATGTTTAGAATGATAAATTTACCCAATAGTGTGATGATAAAATTTGAGCAAGTTGTCAAGCCTGTACAAGGTCACAGGATCTTGTTCAGACACCAGAACTTGTTCCACACGCACCTTTTCGGGATAGCAGATGTATGAAAATTACAGCAAGCTTATGTATAGAAATTACAGCAATCATATGTAGGATAGCAGATGTATGAAAATTACAACAATAATATGCACAGGAAAATGTTTAAAAATTTCACAGCGATAACATAACTAAAGAAAAGTTTCTGACAATAATTTGCTATAAGATAAAACTTCTGAAAGAAATAAGGAGCTTGAGATAACCATAAAATAATCATTGCATAAGAAACAAAAATAAGAAATAATTCTGCTAGACACAAAGAACTGCAATGCAAGAAACTGATGCAGAAAAAGACAAGAAAATTAAAAGGACTAAACAATTAATGCTGGAGAGTAACAGAAAAGGAAATGTCCAACTCTTTCCACACAATCTGCTTATGGAAAATTATTTGAATCTTCTGGCCAAACACCCTCGCCAACCAAGAACTCCTAACTCGGTGCCACCAAGAAGATGTGCACCATCATAGCAGGTGGACACTGGCATTGGGTTGGCCATATTTTCAGAAAAGACCTTGAAGCCATGCTATGGACTCCAGAAGGAAAGTGAAAGCGAGGCCGACCAAAAACTACCTGGTGGAGAACTGTGGAGGCAGAGAAGGCAAAGCACGAACCAGAGCTGGGACACCACACAAAGTATGGCTGCCAACCAAACAAGGTAGAGACAGTTTGTTGCTGCACTACAAGACGCCATCAAGTATGATGGTCACTGATTGCTTTATCAGCAAGTGGCCAAAGACCAAAGAAGAAGAAACAATTAATAATGTTGTTGATAATTCTGCATAGTGAATAATCAAAGAAGAGAATACACAGTGAGGATGAAAAGATAACGTAAAATTTCACTCAGAAACATTTAAAACTAAAAAAAGTTAACTGGCAGCCGCAACACTTTATGAGTAAAGATTGTTAACAAACAAAATTAAATCAGAGTAAATCCTAGGTAACATGTTTGAAAAATAATAATTCATTATAGTGAAAAAAAATCTAACACAAAACTTTTTTTTAGTTTATATAGAGTTTTGCCCAAAGTTTGGTCTGAGCACGAAATGTGGCCCCCTATTCAAAATTCGTAGACAAATTATTATAAAACACAGTACACTACCAAAGGACGCCCAGAAATAATTTTCTGGTATCATCATCATCTCAACCCGTAACCCGTCATGGGTCGTAGGGGTGCCATGGTGGAAGCATCAGCAGACAGGGTCCTCCACTGCTCTCTATCCTCAGCAATGCGTACAAGTGTGGAAAAACCGTGCCCTGCCCATTCTTTGATGTTATCAGCCCAGGATTTTCTTTGCCTTCCTCTTCTCCGTTTACCTTCGACTGTTCCCTGGAGGATCGTTTTCGAAAGGGAGTCATGACGAGTTACATGCTCAAACCAGGCGAGCTTTCGACGTTTCACAACTGACAACAGTGGTTCTTGGTGGCCTGCATAGGTGTTTATTTTCTCTCTAACATAAACATTTGTTTTGTGATCTTTATAGCAAATGTGCAAAATTCTTCTATAACATTTATACTCAAAAGCCTGAATCCTTCGCTCCGTATCTGCAGTGAGTGTCCAGCCCTCACACCCATACAAGAGAATAGATAATACAAGTGATTTGGGGGCAAAGTCTTTTACAGACAGGGGGTATGATGTGCTGGTGTTGTGGGTAGTGGGTTTCCCCCCTTGCTTCACCCTAGGCCTAGTGAATTCTTGTTCATGAAAGGAGCGACCATTGCGGTGTTAGTCTCTTGGCCTAGCAAAACCTCTCATACCCCAAGATCGTTGTGCGTGGTGAAGAGCCACACCCTCCTCGAGGTAGTCCTGGTAACTGAGGGTGCGAATCCTCAGGCTAAACACAACGGATCTAGAGGAGCAAACCTCGATAATAAAACCGGTGCACTACACCGTACACACCCTCTGTGGGTGGGAAGGAGCCAGATGGATACTGAACAAGTCTTGGGAGTGGGAACGAGTGTGGACTGCTCCCTGAAGATCGGAACCCATCGTACAGGCACAGAGACTCAGGACGTGACGATCCTATTGCCTTCAACTCTTGGTCACATGCCTAGAGCCTCGGAGAACTCGGCGTAACCAGCAGGCAATTTGGTGGCGGGGAAAGAGCACTGTGAGCCCTACCTTGGCTACGTATCACAAGGAGACGCAGAAACACCCCCTTTATCTCCCCCAGAGCTGGCACAGTACACTTCTGGCTTCTACCCGGGGCGGTAGGAAATCCACAGGCACCCCAGCATCACAATGCCATGAAGATGACAAAGTTGGAATTTACTAACTCAAACCTGGCAGAGCAAGTCCTCCATCAGATGCGGCCGATGCTGGGCCCACTGGCGCGTGGACACGTCCCGATCCCCATCGAGACTTGCCCGGGGAGCCCACCCCAGCTCAAAAAAGCAGAGAAGGCCACTCTCCAAACCTCCGATGTCTTGCAGGCAGTGTTAGGATGTGCAAGAACATGGACAGGAAGACTCCACAACTTCCCCACTGAAGACACGCCCACGGCGACCGTTGCCTCAATTGGCTGTGTGTGGTGTACCCGGAAACGGGGCCTCCCAGTACTGAGGCACAGTTAAGTCCCCGATGTCACTTATCGGTGCAGAGTTGAGAGAGATGGCTGAGCATCACAATCCCCCCTGTGTTGCAGCATGATGAGAACCCAGCATTGCACACTGAGCTTGGGGGGAATCACTTGGGCACCAGACTTAATACTGGCTCTTGACTGGATGGCCGCATGCAGGAGATTTCTACAATGGAGGGTTGGCAGGTGGTGGGTATCTGGAAGTGGCTCTGTGCAGGACGTGAGGATTCCTTGGGAGAGCCCAGAACCAGAGCACAGCATTGTGCAAGCTCTGCATAGTTGGAGAGCCCCCTGGATGACGGGGAATGCACAGTGTGCTACCCCACCTATCCCCAACTGCTAACTTAGAACCAGAAGTGGGGTCCTCTGTATGCGTGCCAGGCCAGGATAAAATGCCTGGGAAAGAGACTGGAGCTCAGAACTCCCTAACTCAAAGTTGCAGGATGGCAGAAAAGCCATGGGAAAGACAGGGCTATTTTGAAGATAACGCAACCATATTTTTTTCACCATACGAGCTCGGACGCCGCCTCGGTAAACAAGGTCCACGCAGAGCAGTGACACCCCCAGGCTGCTTGCGAATAGTCTACTACTGGGAACATAAACAGATTAGGGATGAGCCCACTCTCCCGTTGAACAGGTGCTAAAGTCGTAGATACTGGGCCAGAAGGCGCACCGGAAACCACAGTATCACGCAACTCGCTTTTTTTTTTTCTATGGAGAGTACACCGTCAAATAAATCTCGTACTGGTGCTCGCCCTGTGGAGCTCCACCAGGCAGGTGCAGTGCCGGGCTCTGAGCCTCGACAGAGCCCACCCTCAGCTACTGGAGGACCCTCTAGACCGTCTTGTGGAGTCAGCAGACGGCGGAGGAGAACTACTGACCAAAACAAAACAGAAAAAGAGAAACCCAGAGTGCCACTTGTCATTATGCACTGGAATGCAGAGGGAGTGAACAGCAAGCAGGCTGGATACAGCAAAAAGACAGAGCTGGAAAACATCTTGTATGAGAAGCAAGTCAGTGTTTGCTGTATCCAAGAGACTCACTTGAAAGCAGATCAAACCTTTAAAATAAGGGGATATCAATGCTTCAGATCCGACAGAAAAGATAGACGAAAAGGAGGAGTACTTACTCTTGTAAGGAATAACATTCCTGCACACGAAAGGAAAACCTTCATGGATGGAGCAGAATATCAGCTGTTGCAGATAAAGGTAGACAAGATGGAAATAGAACTCCTGAACTATTACTGTCCGAACAACAAACCCCTGAGTCTCAGCTCTATACAGGTACCAGCCACCAACTTTATAGCAGTTGGAGACTTTAATAGCCACTCCCAGAGCTGGGGCTATAACCATCTGGATCACAGAGGTGAAGAGGTTGAAACTTGGCAAGATGATCACTCCCTAATCCTAGTCAATAATGCCACAGATACTCCTACCTTCTACTCCAGAGGATGGCACACAACTTCAACACCAGATCTTGCCTTCTCCACACCAGATATAGCTGGATCTATTAGTAGAGAAGTAGGAGACCAACTAGGGGGAAGCGACCATCGCCCAATCTTTCTTACTGTCCAGAGTGCAACTCTCAGTACAGGCCCAGCCATTACAAGATGGAACTACAAAAAAGCCAACTGGGGTTTATTCAGGCATCAGGTGAACACGCTGCTGTCTACCCACAAGGTACAGAACAGAGACATTAATGAAGTGGTAAAAGACTTCAACAGATGCATACTACAAGCTGCAAAAGAAACCATTCCCAAAGGATGCCGGCGTAACTACATACCATACTGGTCCAGCACACTCCAAGAACGTCAGGAAGCTATGGACAGGGCTAGAAAGGACGCAGAGTCTCAGCCTTCACTTGAAACTCACAACAAATGGAAAAAGGCTGTAGCAGAGTTTCAGAGAACAAAGCTAGAAGAAAAACGGAAAAGCTGGAGAACTAAAACGGCATCGCTGAACCTTGAGAAAGACGGCAGGAAACTTTGGAGATTAGTCAAGTCTCTAAATGAAGAGCGTTCCTCACCTAGGCAGACTATCACATTGGATGAAGGTGGCAAACTTTTCAGAGGAAAACAAGCTGCAGACTTGTTTGCTAGAAGATACAGTTCAGAAAGCAACTTACCCATTAACATAGATCATCAGAGAGAGATAAGAAAAGAAATACTGGCAACCATGGGACAGACAGATACTCCTGCCCCAATGAGGGAACCCATCACACTGGGAGAACTACAGAAGGCTATTTCCAAGCTTAAGTTTCAAAAGTCACCCGGCCCAGACAAAATCAGCAACGAAATGCTAGTAAATCTGAGCTCAGCAGCAAAGACAAAACTGCTTGAGATATTCAACCACAGCTGGTTGAAAGGAACGGTACCCCAAGTATGGAGAGAAGCCATCACAATACCCATACTAAAGAAAGGGAAATGTAAGACCGAGGCTGCAAGTTACCGGCCAATCAGTCTCACAAGCTGTGTTGGGAAGACTATGGAGCGAATAGTCAACCACAGATTGAAATGGTATTTAGAGTCTGAGCAGATCCTGGTGCCGGAACAAGCTGGATTTAGAGAATGCTACAGTATAGAAGACCAAGTTACTTACTTGTCTCAAGCAATAGAAGATGCCTTCCAGGAGAAGAAAAAGGTCCTAACGATCTGGGTTGACTTCAAGCAGGCCTTTGACAAGGTGTGGAAAGATGGCCTCATTGCAAAACTTAGGAGAAGTGGAGTCCAAGGCAACATGATGAAATGGATCCAGTCATGCTTGCATAACAGGAGAACTAGAGTCACTCTTGACGGTCTGCAGAGCAGAAAAGTGTTGCTCCATCAGGGGGTACCTCAAGGAGGAGTAATTTCCCCAACACTCTTCCTTGTTTACATCAATGACCTGGTGAAAGATCTCCCTGCAGGAGTGAAAGCTGCCTTATATGCAGATGACCTAGTACTCTGGTGCGCTGATGAAAATGTCACCACAGCAAATTATAGAATGCAGCGGGCAGCAGACATGCTAGTGTCATGGGCAGAGAAATGGCTTATCACAATAAACACAGACAAAACCTCCACAACACTGTTCTCCCTCGCCCCCAAGGACAAATCAGCTAACATACACCTAGGGACAACCGTGATCAAGGAAGAAAGCTACCCCACCTATCTTGGGGTGACATTTGACCAAAGGCTTGCATGGAATAAGCATATTGAAAATGCGGAGGGAAAGGCCCGAAGACGACTGGGCATACTCAGAAAATTGGCAGGTACCAACTGGGGAGCAAATGAACGAAATCTAAAGAAGATTTATAATGGAGTAGTGAGACCACACTTAGAGTTTAGCTCAGCAGCATGGTCATCAGCTGCTAACTCACATCTGCGGTCTTTGGACAAGGTGCAAAATCAAGCTCTCAGGCTCATTACAGGAGCCATGAAGACTACACCAATGACAGAGATGCAGAGGGTTGCTGGATTACAGACATTGTCCCATGGAGGGGACACGGAAACCATGATCCAGATGGAAAAGTACAACAGTATGCCAATGCACCCAATGAAGGCAAGACTAGATGATCTGGCATTGGGACGTCTAAAGCGTAGCAGCTTTGTGCATCGGGGGAAAAGACTTATAAGACAGCATCAAGAAGACCTATCCGTGAAGACAACACCACTGAAGCCCACCCTATACCCTGTGCCATGGGAGCGGGCCAGCGGTGCCCTCCAAATTAATACATCAGTCAGTGGTCTCACAGGTGGATGTGAGTGTAATGATCTGCAGGAACGAACTGCTACATTGGGTATGATCCAAGAAAGCTATCCCGATCAATCATGGATACATGCCTATACAGATGGATCAGCAACTAATGCTGTTAGGAATGGAGGTGCCGGTATCTTTGTCTCATATCCTGACAACCACTATGAGACTAGGCACATTCCCACTGGTAAATTCTGTTCCAACTATACAGCTGAGGTTCAAGCTCTAGAGCAAGCTGCAAATATGATTTATAACACCAACTCTGACTGCCACCAGGTAGTCATCCTCACAGATGCACTGTCTGTCCTGCAAGCTCTCAAGGGTGGTAAACTCCCGCATCTGAGAAATGAACTAAACAAGGTAGCTGCCAAAAAGAGAACCATACTTCAGTGGGTACCATCTCATTGTGGTGTACCCGGAAATGAAAAGGCAGATAAACTTGCAAAAAAGGGAGGAGAATGTGAACAAGAAGATAATGAAGTCACATACTTTGAGAAAAAGAGAGCTATCCAGACTAACAGAAGAGAACAGAACCAACCCAAAGACGACTATCACACTCTCGACCGGCAGGGACAGATAACTATTTTTCGACTCAGGACGGGGCATAACAAACTGAATAAACACATGCACAAGCTACGATTGTCTGCTTCACCACTGTGCACATGTGCATTAAACGAACAAACTGCTGAGCATGTTCTACAGGACTGTCCTCTGTATGACCAGTTAAGAAAGATATACTGGCCCAATGACTCAACACTAAACTCAAAGCTATATGGAGTTAAAGAGGAACTTCAAACAACAGTCGAATTCATCATGAGAACTCGTCTGACGGTGTAATCATCAAAGATGCGATCGCAAGAAGAAGAAGAAGAACAAGTGATTTGTATAATTTGATCTTCACAGGAAAACTGATGTTACTTTTCCAGATCACATTCAGCCTTGTCATGGCAGCTGAGGCCATCTCAAGTCTTGTCTTGATTTCTTTACTTGATCTTCCATCACTACATATAGTGGACCCCAGATATTTAAAGGTGTTAACTTCTTCTAACATTTGCACATTTAATGTAATGTTGGTCGGAACATGTTTCTTATGGGTATTCACCAATATCTTGCTTTTTTCTATATTAATTTCCATCCCATACGTTCTTGTTACTTTCTCCAATCTAGAGATAAGGTCTTGAAGTTCTGATTCTGTTCCAGCTATAAGATCGATATCATCAGCAAAACATAGATTGCAAAGAGGTCGGCCTCCAATCGATATAGTTGTTTTATAATCGTAGAGAGCCTCCTACATAATATGTTCTAGATATATATTAAAGAGCACTGGGGACAGGCTGACGAACTCCTACAGTTGTTTTGAAAAATTCTCCAATGTCATTGCTTGCAAAAACAGCACTGCTTGCGTCCTTGTATAGTGCTTCAATGATATCTATGATGTTGATATCAAAATTGAATTTTCTCATTATTTGCCATAAGCCTTCATGCCAGACTTGATCAAAGGCTTTTGTGAAATCGATGAAGTTATGGTATAAATCGCGTTGATGCTGGAGATGTTTTTCGATCAATAATCTAATATTGAAGATCTGTTCTGAGGTACTTCTTTTTGGTCTAAAGCCAGCCTGTTCCTCAGACAAGATTTCTTCTGACTTCTGTTTTATTCTGTTCAAAAGTATCCTTAACATCACTTTACTTGGATGACTAATAAGGCTAATGGTTCTGTAATTCTTGCACATTTTTAGATTTCCTTTCTTTGGAAGCGGTATTACTAATGACTGTGCCCACTCTTTTGGCCATTTTTTAGTACTCCATATCTTCTGGCAAATTGTTGTCATAATTTTTACTATATCTGGTCCTCCATATTTCAAGAGCTCTGCTGGGATATTATCCACACCCGGTGACTTCCCTCCTTTCATCGAACATATAGCCTCTTCCACTTCTTCCTGTAATATTGCTGCATTTCCGAGTTCCCTGTTTTCGCACTTAATGTTGTTTAATATGCTATAGTCAGTGTCGAGTTTAGTTATATAATTCTTTACAATATTCTGTCCACCTTCTCATTATAGCTGTTTTTTCATTGAGCAGAGCCCCATTGCTATCTTCTATGACAGTTACCCTGGGCTGTTGGGGTTTTGATAGTCTTCTTAATGTGTCAAAAGCTGCCTTGCTGTTACCTTTTATTAGCCCCGTATTAATGGACTCACATTGATCAGCTACCCATTTTTCTTTGGCCTGTTTCATTTTCTTTCTAATATTTTTATTCACCATACTGTATTGCCATGCTGCTTCAGGAACCTCTTTCTTAATATTTTTCATTTCCCGCCGTGTATCACATAACTTCAGAATGTCATCTGTAACCCATGGTTTGTTTATTTTCTTTCTTTTACCAAGTATTTCTGTTGCTGATTCAATAAGCACGTCTTTCATGTTCTCTGTGATTGAGTTGATATCATCCTCCAGAAAGTTGAGAGCAGATGTTGAAGCAGTCAGTTTCTGGTATAGTCAGTTGTAAAATCAGAGCCTTGCACATAGGACGTGATTTTAACTGTGCGGGGAAGGTATTTGGCGCCACCCCGGTCTGTCACATAAGTCCTGGCTCCGCCGCTGAGATATTCAACAAGAACCTCAGTGTATTTCCTTACTCTTCAATTATTTGCAGATGCAAGAAAGTATTTTCTTCATTTTCAAGAAAAATCTGTATGAAACAGATTTTCTTGCTTTGTGGTACCCTAAGTAAGTACGATTCGTACGAACATTTTTATTTCAGCATATGCCTAAGAAATCCTATAATCAAGTAAAGCAACAAATAATGCCAGTATTGATAAATATAAAGCAAGTAGAGGCTCTTACACCCAAAGTGCCATATATGAGTGTACCTTCAATAGAGAAGATTGAAGAAGATACAGAAGTTAAGGAATATTATAATCCCTGCTGGATAGAAACAAGAAAGGGACAACTTATCAAACATGAAATGGATTCTATGTCTGAAAACCAATGTAACTTCTGATTTGTACAAATGTTGCTGCGATGTGGAAAAACTTCAATGGTTCAATAAAACTTGATATTTTATCAAAGAAGTTACTGAGGATTCTTTACAGTTGAGCTAGACCCTTAGTTGTGAACCTGTACCAAGTGTTGTACTGTATCAATCATAATCACTACTATCTCACATTTTAAAACAACATAAGAGGAACGAACCAACCTGGGTCCAAATAGATTGAAAGTAAAAAATTAATACCTCTGGCGGACTTTAAGCCAGTCAACTACTAACTTGGAATACACAGACAAAACATCACCATTTACCCAAATCAATTAGATATAAACTATTAACACTGCCACATAACGTGTTAAATGATGCTGTACCCAGTCCTTTTTAACTGACGCTACCACAGAAGCAACTCATTCTTAATGAACCAATATAACATCATGGATCCTCAACATTAATTATAAAAATAAACAACATATTAGCTTACAATATGCAAACATTTTCAAAACAACAAATAAAGTTAACTGAAATGCTTTCATAAAGTACCTTAAATGGAGTACAAACACCCTCAGTTATGTGTCCTAGTACCTCATCCATCTGAAAACTGGTGGCTGAAATCATCAGAAAAAAAGTTGCATTTTACTGAATAGCTGCAATCAAATGTTCATAAAGTCTTGTCATATCGAAGGGAAACATGGAACAGAAGTATTAAAACAAAGGGATGCTTAAGATAATTCAAGGGGCAACGCCAAAGAAAAATCTTTTAATGTATCCAATGATGATGATCAATATCATTTTCCTTTGTGCTCCTAACAGAGCATGCAGACAACACAACAGCTGGTCCCCTTACAGGAAGCCTGCACAATCTCATATCAGTCGCCTTGTACAGCAGGCCTGAGACAGTGGTGGTCCTATTCTTTATGTGTCTCATTAGATACCCCCAGGATATATAATGCAGAAATCACTCAATTCACACAAGTATTAAAAAGACTGCTGACTTAATTCATTCATTCATTTAAGCGCCATGCCAAATGGCATTGGCGATCATGCCTCTCCAGGTCCTATGGTCTCTGTATTTTGATTCTCTTTCCATGCCATGAGGTCAGTTAGTTGAGATATTTTCCACTCCTGGCTTCTCTTCTTTTCTCCAAGTTTTATTTACCAGTTGTTACCAGGTTCTCAGATTTTTCTTTTCTCGTGACATGCCCAAAGAATTTTGATAGTCTACACATTTACTTTGTTAATTTATTGATTATTTTTTTCATATCTGTGAAAAGGGACCCAAAGACGCAGCAATAGAGAATGCAGTCAGCGACCCATAGCTTGACTGCAGGCGTCAGGGTCAGCAAACCAGAGCTGACCAAGACCATACTCCACCTCCACGTGGTGGTCCTGGAAACAGGCTGCATCACTGCAGTCTGGCTGAGAGAGTAGGGATCGAAGAGGGAAGGCGAACCCGGTCCCAAAAAATGCAAAACTAGTTAGAGCCTTGAACAATGAAGGATCATAAGAAACAAATCACAATCAAACAAGGTGACAACATGCTCACAGGCAAAAAAGCTGCAAATGTGCTTATAGAACACTATGCTAGTGCAAATCACATTGATGTCCCTACAGCCAGGAAGAAAGTTATTATAGATGAACAGATAGGTCATGAAAACACAATGATTGCACCAGAAGAGCACATGATGGCAAAGTTGACAATGGAAGAAATGGAAGAGGCAATGAGGTCACTGAAGAAAAAGAAGTCACCAGGAAAAGATGGGATAACCAATGAAATGTTAATAGGTCAAGGCACAAAGGCAAAAAAGAAGCTCCTGGCAGTCCTAAACGGCAGCTGGAAAAGAGGAATTGTACCATAGCCATGGAAGGAAGCCATGATGATACCTGGTTCCAAAGAAATGCAAAGACCTGACAGAACCAGATGGCTACAGACAAAATCAGCCTACTTAGTTGTGTAGGTAAACTGATGGAGCGCACGATAAATACCAGACTGATGTGGCACCTAGAAGAAAAACACCTTCTAACCCCACAACAAGCAGGATTCAGACAACACAGATCCACTGAAGATCAGATCACCTATATAGCTAAGGAAATTGAAGATGCCTTCCAAGAGAAAAAGCATACAGTTGTGGTTTTGGGTAGATTTGGAGAAAGCATTTGACAAAGTCAAATTTGGTCTCCAAATAAATGCCTCTAAAACTAAAGCTATGAACTTTTCTAACGAGACCTTTGATATCATCTTGAACGGGGAAAAACTACAGAAAGTTGAAAGTTTCAATTATTTAGGCAGTAAAATGACTCAGGATGGTGACACAACAAGAGAAATCCATACTAGAATTGCTTTGGCAGCTAGCGCCTTCAATAGATTATCTAACATTTGGAAATTACGATCATTGAATATACATACCAAGCTTCGTCTGTTTAATTCAAATGTTATCTCAGTGTTAACATACGGCTGTGAGAGTTGGAAAATAACAAAATCATTGGAGAACAAGCTGAATACATTCGAGAACAAATGTCTTAGAAAACTCATGAACATCAGTTGGAAAGAATTCAAGACTAATCGACAAATAAGAGAAGACTCTAGGCAGAAATATGTCTCCGACTATATAAGGAAAAGACGATGGTCATATATCGGTCATGTCCTACGAATGCAAAACAACAGAATACCACTACAGGCGCTCACTTGGGTTCCTGAGGGTAAGCGGAAAAAAGGAAGACCAAAAGAAACACTCAGAAGAACAATAATAAGAGAAGGAAGAACGTTGGGCCTAAATAATGTGCAAGAGCTAAGAGGAGTGGCGTCACAACGAACAACCTGGAGAGCACTGGTTTCTGCCTTATGCGCCGTGTTTGGCGCTTAAAGAATTTATTATTATTTATTATTATTTGACAAAGTATGGAAAGAGGGACTGAAAGTCAAGCTGCAAAGAAGTGGAGTGTGTGGGAGAATGTACAAATGGATTGGCAACTACCTTGAGAATAGAACCACCAGAGTACAGCTACAAGGACAGACTAGCAGTAAGGTTATATTGGAGCAGGGTGTCCCCCTAAGGGGGAGTCCTGTTGCCTACATGTTCCTTGCATATATAAATGACATAACAGACAATATTCCAAGAAGAACACACAATGCATCATTTGCAGATGACTTAGCCCTATGGATCTCTGAAGAGCAATCGGATGCAGCAAACCCAAACATCACTGAAGGAGTGGGCCAAAGCATGGCTAATGAAGATAAATGAAGGGAAAACAACATACACAGTGTTCTCCCTCTCAAATAAACCACAGAGCTCCAAACTAGTGCTAAATGGGAAGAACTTACGCCAGGATGAAAATCCAAACTACCTTGGCATTACCTTTGATCCCCGTTTGACTTGGAAAAACCAGATTGAAAGAAACCGGATACGGGAAAGGCAAAGAATGGCAGTCATGAAAAAACTTGCTGGAACAGCTTGGGGAGCAGATAAGAGTGTGCTCAAGAAGCTATACACAGGGCAAGTGAGACCAGTCCTAGAGTATGGCATTGCAGCATGGGCAACAGCAGCTAAGTCAAACTTCGATAAAATAAATAGACTCCGAAATGAAGCAATGAGAATCATAACTGGAGGTATGAAGACAACACCTATTAAAGAACTCAAAAAGATTACATACTTTCAACCAATGGAAGATAGAAGAGATGACATAGATAAAATGACTGCTGAACATCTGCTTCAAAGATGCCCAACATATGAGGAACAGAGAAAGCACATGTGGCCATCATCAGTATCATTCCTGGAGAAGCTCTATGGAGATAGAAACAGCCTCAAGCTGACCACTGCTTTCTTTGAACATATTCAAGTTGACGTCTGAGTGTGAACGAAGAAGAAGAAGATATCTGTAAAGACTTTCCCATTTGAGTTTCTGAAATTTCCAAACTACCTGCAGCATTCTTAGGAACCCCACCTCTGTTGCCTCCAATTTTCCTTCCATCTGTTTGTTTGTTGCTCAAGCCTCACATGCTAAAAAGCAATATTGGATGTATATCATCATCACTTTCATATTCACTCCCTATGGAGTTTGGAGCCACCCCTGTCGCTGGCCCCCTTGCAGGAAGACTGCAAAGAGCATTCCTCAATGTGTGTCCTATCCATCGCCAGCATCTTCTTCTCAGCTCTTGTTCCACTGGCACTTGTCTGGTTCTTGTCATCAATTCCACATTTGTGACTTTGTCATACCATTTCAGTCCTTCTATCCCTCACATTCATCTGTCATTATCTCAGGCATAAATATACTCAGACAACTACAGAAACTAGCCAAATCTTTCCCACCTGTGCAGTTTTTCATTAATGACTGGAGATACTCCTTTTCTGAAGCTGAAGTCTGGTGCAGCCATGCTAGCATGTCTCCAACATACCGCAGTGGGTCATGAGAATGAAGTTCAATAGGTCGTGGTGTGCCTCCTGGACCTAAAACAGAATGCCACATGAAAAACATCAAGTCCCATATGAAAAACATCACGTGACTGAAGTGACAATAGTAGGCCATAGTAATCTTTTCACAATAACAATAAATTCATATAGGACAGCAAGACAGCAGGAAGTAATCAGATCATGAGAAGCTGTCCCTCTGTAAACGTCTGAAAGTTTCAGTTCATAATATTATCAAATTAAATCAATCACTCATGGTTATTTTTTAATCATGAATATTTAGCCACAAATCATGTAAACACAAATGTTGCAAATGGCATTATGAATTCTGCTAAACATATCAATAATAAACAAGTCCCATAAAGACAGAAAATAAATATAAAGATTAGCTTGTCCTGTCCAATTTTCTTATGTCCTTGACAGTCAAAAGCTTCAATATGCCAAGGTTTCCATTAGTGCCATACTGACCTCAATATATTACTAAGGCTTGTTAAATGTGGAAAAATGTTACTACAACAATAAATAAAATAAAAAAATAACATCAAGAAAACATATGTAACATAACACAATTTAATTTAAAATATACTGACTTAATGCAGTTATTTCTGCTTTCACTCAGCTCAGTCATTATAATTTCATACAGCCATTACTGGTGAGAGCTCCTTGGTAAAAAAGCAACACAGCCACCTGTCATGAGGGTTCATCCTGATCAAAAAGTTACCCGTGATCGACACTGCAAGTCTGTTTATACAAGTGTTGCTAAGTGAAATGGAGTAAATCTCTCTATTATGCTTGATAACACAATGTTGAACTTCTGCATGGACTATATCAAGATAGCCAAATACTGCATTACATATACTTTTGTGTATCGCAACAGTTAAAATTCAACGCTCCTCTCTTTTGTTAAAAAAAAAAACAAAAAAAAAAAAAACCTAACCAACCTCACTTAATTTAAATTTAAAAAAAAAAGTTTGCTACCTACCTCCCCTTGTAAGAGCATCTATGAATCCTCGCACTACAGCACTCCTGCGTGCCTTGGCAAATTCATCCAAGGAATATCTGTGGAACAATTCCATCAAATGGACTGGAATAATAAACCCATCAATTTAATATACAAGGACATAGAAATTCATGGGACCTTTTTGTATGAGCCTAACTGTTGACAAACAGAAATAATAATCCACTGAGATGAAATTCTTCAACAATGTCACACAATCACTTAAGGGGGTGCACTACAGTGAAAACTAACTTTTGTTCTAATAACATTTTCAAACTTTTTATGTGCTCAATAGACACAGTATATGTTCATGAACCAAATTCTACAGTTTATTTTGTTAAAAAAAATGTGGTTACCATGGTAACCAAAAAAAACATCCGCCATATTGGATTTTCACCAATTTTCGAGAGCTAAAAACTTATGTTTCCCATTGACAAAACTTTATCAAATTGCACACACATGTTGTGACTGACAATTTAAACAATTTTACACATGCTTTTTTTTATAAGTTTAAAATTCTATTTTTAATGATTTTAAAAAAAAAGTACACTATATTTGTATGAAAAAAATTTTTTAAAAATATTTTTAGAAATATATCAAAGCAAATTACCAAAATATCAAAAAAAGCATGTGACAATTTAAAGGTATATATGTGTACTACATGCATGCCAAATTTCAGAATGATCTGTTAGATAGTTTGTTAGTAATAACATTTTTTGTTAATAAAACGTTAGTTTTAAGAAAAATGTATTTTACTCACCGAGTGCCTTTTCTTGTTCAATATACTCCATTCTGGGGGGCTGAATGTGTTTAAAATCATCCAGCACTATATGCTGCACCTCCTTCAGCTTCCTGCAGCTCCTCCTCTCGCCTTTGTCTTGCCTTTTGCCTAATTTTTCTTCTTTTTACAAGTTTGTCAGCCTCATGTTTCTGGCCGTTGGCCAGATGTTTCCTTAATCACACCTGTCCAAGGCGTTTCGAGTTTGTTCCAGATGCTTGACCATACAGCTTTTTTATTTCTGCACTGGCTGATGGACCAAAGTTGAACTCTCCAACGGCCACAAGGACACTGAATTTGACCTTTTTTAATGACACAAATTTCCGCTTGCTGCAACGACTCCATATAACATTGTGTAGGCTTTCATTTGCATTTTGTGTTGCACCTAGCTCACATCGCTTGAGCAGATGCTGATCAGTAAAACACAACTTCTGGTCCATACGGTTTGATGTCACAGAGTCTGTTGTAGGCCTTGGACTCGCCATCTGATAGCAAAACAGTGTAGCGTAGCTTGTGATTTGCCACTGAACGAAGAAAGAGAACTTCACAGGCTTTTACCTCCATCATTCCGGCTGACCCTTCGTAATTACGGCAGCAGTCCTTCTGATGCTCTGCTTTCCATTTTTCAAATTTGTCAGGCAGATTTTTCAGTTGCCACTGTCCAGCATTCTCGCAGGTGTGACAGAAGGAAGACATAACATGCGTATCGATGACCATGCCAGTCAAGATGTCGATAACACTGCTAACACCTATCAGTGACTTATGACCTCTAGTTAGTCATGTTGCATCAAAGCTGACAGCGATGTCAATGACTTCTTTTTTATTAATGGTACGATGCTGACTCTTAGCATGCTCAGCTCGGACGATGCTGACGGCACGTTGAAATACTGTAGAGTGCATGGTATCCAAATGATCAAAAATTTGATCTGCATATTTATGAAATGTTTTCTGATGCAGGCCAGGGAGGTCTAGGTTCTCACAGAATAGATTGAACGTAGATGGGCCCATTCCAGACATGAGGGCACCAAGAACAGCAGATTTGTTGATTGCATGTCCCCGAGGGCCGCGGCTTTCTGGTTCCCTCTCGATGTGTACATTCTAGAAATTGCCTTTTCACACGTGTGACACACAACTTCCAGGAAGAGAGAGAAACCCTTTGACTTGGTGTTGTCAGTTCTTGTTTGCAATGTGCTTTGCTTACACACATTGCAACACACATTTTTAAGAAGGTTGTTGAAGAAAGAAATGTCCACAATGGTTCTGTACGTAGGTTTAGGTTGGGCGCAGACAGTATTATGAGATGCAACATTCTTGCTCGTGCTCAAGTTAATTTTTATATCAGATCGACTTGGGCCAGTGGTGAACGGCACTACTGGATCAGCAATTTGAACTATAGGCCTATCGGATACTGGTATGCAGAAATTCCATGTTGAGACTACATCAGTTTGCTTATCATTCACCGCTGATTCTGTCTTACCATTACCATTGCTAGAAATTACATACTGTCGACGCAATCTTGCAGCAGATATTTGCTTTGATCTCTTACCTATTCTTCCCATTTTAAAGTAATAGAACACAATTCACTGAAATTTAAACAAGAGAAAAATATCGAACGCCACGTTACATGCAGCGAACAATTAATTTGTTTACGGGCGGAAGAAGCTGTTGTTATCTTCCCCATTTGCGCAAGCAGCCAAAATGTTATGACCAATCAAAACAGGTGTTTACGAAATATGCTTTTTGATACATCAAATGCATTTTTTATGTTATAAAACCTTGCTCAATCGATTCCTCAATGATTATTTAATAAAATAAGCTCAAAAGTAAAAAATCGATATTTTGTACGTAAAATCCAGTTTTCACTGCCGTCCATGGCCTTAAATTACAAAAAAGGCACAACAATCTGGAAATTTGTCTCTGCTTATAACAAAATGACAGACACTTATACACCTGAACACATATAGTGTCTGTTTATATCAAAATGACACGTCAACTAATCATTGTAAGTAACGTGAGGCACACAGGCCTAAACAATCGTAACAGCCACATGCAATAAAGAGGCATCATAACAACTCCCAAGTCAATCTCCATAATTTTATACATCAAATGGATAGTGTGGTGCAAGTGATAGCAGTAGCAAACTAGTCTCCTATTTGACAATTCACTGCTCCCCGAAACAATATCAAACTAGTAGTTTCAATAATACAACATTGTGTAGAAAACAACTTACATATTCCTCAACATAATACCATTGCCAGAATAATTTTTAAAAATAGCAGACAGTTTTATGACTTCTGACCCCACCACTTAAACCAACCAGCTAAACCTTAACAAAGAGCAAACCCTGGTGTCTCTCAACTACACCCACTAACCACGCCATACAACTTGCTACTTGAATTGACAACATTCCTTGTTCAACTGCCCTTCTACAAACACAACTCACTCGTCATGCACCAAAATGACCCTGACATTCACTAACTCTTTAAAAATATACTCCTCATGCAGCTCACAACAGCTCAAGAACAAACCATGCGGGTGTTGCACAAATATACTCACGTTTACTCAGCTGCCCTCACTCACGTCATTATAGTACACACACAAACCAATGCATCTCTACATGGAGCTTCTACTGGCTTATATAAAAATAATGTGGCAAGATTTCAATTTAAACATGTCTACCGCCAACTTGTATCTTAATGGTACATCAAACGGCAGTGTAAATATGTGTACTATTTGCTATCTAAATGACATATCGTTTTGAGAAAAAACAAACAAACAAACAAACAAAGAAGAACATACTTCAATAAAACTGGCCTGTCTTGCAGTGCTTCCATAGCTTGACAAAGCAGTAGACTAACATCAGGTGTGTCCTGTGTTACCAGCCGACACTGATCTGGTAAGTCACAGAGAAAAATGAAACAAATGAGATATTGTTAACACTCAACATAGGAGATAAAGCAAATGTGACTAGAGGTCGAGTACAAGTATGGTTTGCTCCATTGTAAACACAGTCCTTCTCAATCCTACCTTGTACTGCCTCTAATTCTTTATTTCTAGTTCTTTCACTGCCACTGATAATTATCCATCCATCGTTAGATTGGTCGCCCCTTTGTTTTTGTATATTTAATTTGTTGTATAATGACTTCCTTGTCTCTTTGCTTTGTTTCATTCCATTTGTTCCAGATGAGATGATAGAAAATAGGTAAGAAAAATCTCACTAAGATGAAAGTAAGATTGGGGGTCCCTCCACATAAGAATCAACTGACCACTGATGTTGAAAATCACAAACTGATACAAGACCATGAATGTTATCACTGCATGCAAATGCACCTCTTCCTGTTGTACCAGTTTTTTTTCCCTTTTTAATTTCTTTGTCGATGCCACACCGAATAATAGTAGACAACAGAAATCTGTACTGATTATTCTTTAAAAAAAATAAGGGTAAAGGCCTCACACAGAAAATGAGATCACTCTCTGCATTATCTTTTAGTTTTTTTTCATGAAAACGCTACAATTCCCAGAAAAGTACAGAGTTCCTCTATGTGACTGACATGTGGTATACAACTCAGAATTGTGGTCTAAAAAATCCCACCTCAACTGGGGATCGAACCATGGACCACTGAGCTAGGAAGCCAAGGCACTAACCACTGCGCTACCACAGCTCATAAGCTATACATGCTAGAATAAATATATACAAAAAAATGAGAAAACCACATAAAATTTCAGCTGTGCAAGCAATAGCACGCTCTGTGTCATTAAATAAGCACAATCCTCAAGTAACTGTCCCTGATGCCTGACTATCTTAAAGTTTGTCTTGTCTGTGATGTTTAAGGTACATTAACGGTTCCGAGTGGCTGCCTTCAACTTAAGAGATGGTATGCTGGTGTTGCACACAAAAATGGTTGTAGCAAATTCAGTACCTGTGCCATCAAAATTAAAAATACAAAAAATATCAAACTATGCTGCTGAGAACTACATAACAACTCAGGAGACAAACCCATCTTGACTGCATATTCCGAACTCTCATTTTATTTTATTTTTCTGTCATTCTTCTTGCACATAAATATTAAATTATGCAGCATTTATTTGTAACACTATATAGTATATGCCCTGTGCAGTTCCTGGGGGTCTCTGATGAGACAAAGAAACAATAGCCCTACAGTTCTCTCCCTCAGGCATGCCGTACAAGGCAACTAATATGTAAAACAAATTGCTAAAGAAACTACCGCAGCAAAAGTATGTGAATGCGTGGTGCAGGCTTCCTGCAAGCAGACCAGCTACAGCGGTGGCTCCACAAGGAGCGCAAAAGAAAATGATTATCTCTCTCTCTCTCTCGCTATATATATATATATATACATATATATACACACACACACATTTTTTTTTCAAAGAGGTAATTTTAACTATTTTACCTACACACAATTTTAGCCACATATGAAGCAACACAAATGTAGCTAACTTGAGCTAAAAAATTTCCATTAGCTAGACTGCAGATAACTTCCCTGTCAGCTCAGAAAACTAGATGTCTTTCAGTCAAATACATAATTACTGTAAACAGTCTTTTCAGCACTGACTTCCATATCTTTTTCTCCATCAGATTTTTCTCTCCAATGGAAAAAAAATCTTTTAATGCCTTACTTTGTGTCCATCTGTATAGTCTCTCATAAGCAGACTCCTGGTGAAGGGCCATTGACTCCATAATTTCCAGGCTAGAATAAACAAATTATAAACTGCATATTCTGTTATTATGTTTATGTTTTTTAACATTATTTTCAATATCATAATAGAGTTAAGAAGAGTAGTTTTATAGCCTTTCAAGTATGAATTACTCTTAGGTGAACTATTTGCCGGAAAACATTATTAAGCCAACAACTCAAGAAAATAAGGCTCTCATATGAGAAACTAAAACCTAAAAACTGACTATTAGAAAAATTATAAGATCTGACAAAAAGCAGTAGTAAATCTTATTTATTAATTTTATTTACTTATTTCACTACATGCTCAAGGGTTCAATACGTTTTTCCTGAATTCTCTTAACTCTCTTCATTTCTATCCTTAGAAATCCGACGTGTACAGTGGGTAATTCTGAAGTCGCAGAAAGTACTTTAAAAACATTTTTTCAAATTAATATCATTGTTTTATAATACCCAGAGTCCGCTGGGAGGACAACATTAGACAATCTTTGAAGGACCGAGGACTAGAATGGAACCAGGCCAGGAGGAAAACAGCTGATAGAATGGTCTGGCGCTCTCTCTTCCAAACCTCTACACCTCACGGTAGAAGGGGAACGACTAAGTAAGTAAGTAAGTAAGTTTTATAATAAAATTTATTTAAAATCTAATAGTGTGTCTTTTAAAACAGGTTTTATAAGAAAATAATGAATGCTGAAGTCACAACTGAGCACTGTAAACACTCGCCGCTATTTTGAATTTTTCGATAAAGTCAGATTTCACTGTCGTGGAAAAAAAATATAAAAATAATGAACTTCAGCGATAATTTCAGTGATGAATTCATTACTGATTCTGCAGATGTTAATGTCTGGGAGACTGAAAGATTGGATTCAGACATGGATATTGACTATAATGTCCCCGATGGCCCAATTTATGAAGCAGACATGGCAAGGTAATTTGCGAGCATGAACATCTAAACCTAGCGCCAGGGAATTTAATGTATTGTCACAGCCTCATGACTTATTTTTTTAAAATTACCAGTTAAATAGTTACTATAACCTATTTTCTATTAAAATCTGTAATGATTTTAACATTTATTGTGAACAAAATTTTTTTTACTTAATTTTTTAAAGGATACCCATCCATAGCAACGGTTGCTAAGGACATGTATATTTGCAAAAATGAACATACATAAAAAAAAATAAGAGACAAGAAAGTGGTGACAGTTATATATATATTTTTTGAAGGGATAATGTTTAAAAATATTTAAAGTTTGTAATTTTTTATTTTATTTTTTTTTTATTTTAATGATTAAATTATAATATAGAATGTGTCATTTTAAAAAATTACACTTAGTTTCTCAAACTGTAGCTAACAATATGTCAAATTGTTTCTTTACAGACCCAAAGGCTTGAATGACTTGGATAGTGGACCCCCTGTATCAGTTCCAAAGTTTCTACCATGTTGAGAGCATAGGATTCAACTAAAGGAGGAAAGTATGCTCTATGTTTGGTTTCATTCATAGGAAATGCCAGAAACTTTATCAGCCTCGACAACATCTTTGCACTAATTAACAGATGGTTTGTAGTAAACACAGGTATCCATTAAGGCAGTATATTAGAGATTAGCCAACTAAATGGAGGGAGCCGTGGTAGCGGCGTGGCTAGTGCATTGGCTTCCTAGCTCGGTGGTCCATGGTTCAATCCCCAGTTGAGGTGGGATTTTTTAGACCGCAAACGGCTCCGGGGTCAACCCAGCCTCATGAATTGGGTACCAGAGTAACTCTGGGAAGGTTAAGGCGGCCGGCGTGATGCTGACCATATCACCCCTAGTGTGCAGATGGTCAAGAAAATACGGGCCTAACACCGTATTCCCAATATGCCTCAATAGGCGTGTAACAGGATCCTTTTTTTCCTCCCAACTAAATGGAGAAAGAAATTATATATCCTTGCTGAGGCTGAAACAAGATATACATAGGATTTTAAAGTTACCTTGGTAAGGATACCCAAGCTTCCCCATTTGGTTTGGCTTATGATGTAGTTGTCGGCGTCTGTGGCCTAATGGATATGAACGCAGTTTCATAATCCAGATATACCTGGTTCGAAACCTGCTGCAGGCGGTTTGGTAGCAGATCACTTTGTGTGGATTTTTAACAATGGTATAAGCGCCGTACCGTTCAGAAAGCAATGGCAAACTACTGAACGTAAAAATTGCCTAGAAAAATCACAAAACAGCCAATAAAAGCTGGGGTTGATTGCCACATCCTGTAAAGGATAAGCAACTAACTTTTTTATGATGTAGTTATGAGACTAATAAAGTTTTAATCAAGGTTACTGCCTATTTTTTGATAATTTTTATACTAGTGAACACCTTTTAAAATATCTTTTAAAGAAATGTGTTTCTGCATAGGAAACTATTATAAAAAAATGGAAAAAGTTTTCCAAAGTTTTTAAAAGAAATAAAATCATTTGAAAACAAAATTAGCTTCCCGTGACAGGTGTTGCGTCAGGGAACTAATTAAGGAACTGGTGGACTTGGAAAAACATCAGAATATTCCTTCTTCACATAACGCCAACAAAAGTAAAATCAAGACAAAATTGTAAACATTGTTGGGCAGCTCTAGGTATTGGAAAAACAAAATGTGTTGCATGCAACCCGTTTGTATGCTTCCTGAAAAACAGATACTGCCTATTTGAATAAAGTAAGTCCTAAAACAATCTTAAGGTCTTCTATTTCATGATTCAGTATGATTTGATTATGAATTTCCATTTTTTTATTTAAAAAATCTGTTTTTTTTTTTTTTTAAATAGAAAACTTTCCATTATTGCCCCATTCTACTTACTAATTTTAATTATTCTCTCATTAATTTATTTACTGTCATAATGTTTTAATTTTTTTCAAAATATGTCCACTCTTGGATATCCTTTTAAATAAAAGTACACTTGTTGTATTTTTTTAATGAGCTATTTTTTTTTTTAATTCTTGAATTTCTCAGTATATAAACACTTTTATGTCCAATTCTTCAATTATTTTGACCTTGGATAATTACACTGCAATAAATTATTGCTATAAATACCACAAACACACAGATTATTCATCTTCTAACACACTGATGCATAATATGCATTGGTTTCATGCATTTTTAAGGATTTTAGATGTTATTTTGTAATGTCGCCATAATCATGTACTAATTACCAGTTACTGCATCTTTCTACCCAAAAATGTAATTAATTTTTTTATAAATTAATTTACGATCAGATTCATCTAATTTTTTCAAATCTGAGAGAGTAGGAATCGAAGTGGGAAGGCAAACCCGGTCCCAAAAAATGCCGAGCCGAAGTCGGATGTGTCAGGCCGAAAGGCGCAGATATTGGAGCTTTGCTGTAAACGGTGACACAACGCAACCAACGTCCTTTTCAGGACGAACGCAGAAGAAGAAGATATTCAAAATTGGACTTACTTTTAAATACAAGCCACTATTTTGTACATTTTGAACATGCTAGTTTTTTGTTCGTCTTTGAATATTTCAGTGTATGTAAATATTTGTTATTTTTTTTATGCATCTAATTAGATAATTAACTTGTTGCTACTCAACCAAGTAAAATAATCCCGAAATAACTACTACTGTTTCATTCAATTCCAAACACACTGATAAATAATACTGATAGGTTTAATATATTTACAAATATTTTATGTGCTTTTAAAAAATGTCACCTAAAAACTTCACAAAAAACCTTAAAAAGTCAAGAAATGAACAGAGTTAACATGCGCTAATGTCCAAATTTGCTTAGTTATTACTAACATCTGAATACTCTTTTCTTGTGGTAACATAAAGAATTCTCTTAACATTAGTTAATGTATGAATTCCCTTAACATCAGTTAATGTATTAATTCCCTTAACATTTGTTAATGTATGAACACCGTTAACATTAATTAACGTATGAATTCCCTTTACTTCTGCCAACATCTTAATTCATATATCTTGTACTAACATTTGAATTCTCTATAACATCTGATGACATAAAAAAAAAAAATAAGCTATAACCAAAAATAACTAGTCATGGATAAAAATATGTCTTTCATTTACTCTCATTCTTGGTTAAAACTAGCAACCTAAAACTTACCCTGCAGTCTGATGGTTAGTCCGCAGCAAAAACTTACAGTCACTATGAATTTGTTTAACTCTTGCCAGAGCTTTGAAAAATTCCTGCAAATAGCAGATCAAACAATTAAAGATAGTCCCATAGAACATAATGTCACAGGGAAGTGAAAAGATACAAACTTCATCTATACTAGGTCTCAGCTTTATAAGGTGGATTGACCAGTTCCCTTCCTTGCTGCCTTTGTCTTTCCTAACTCAAGTGCTGAGTCAGGTACTAATTGTTACAGCTGGATAGACAGGAACGTGAAGTTATGGTTTCAAATCCAGTCATTTTGTCTTGAGAGATAGTAGCTGTAACCACTCTGACACTATAAAAAACAGATAGGCCAAACTTTAATCAAATCTTTATTTTTTTTAAAAACAACCATATGCATGAATCAATAAAGTTACATTTTGTATACAGGAATTTATTTGTAAAAATATGAGATGACTTACAGGTTGCAAAGCCCCATCCCTTGTGCCTCTCAGAATTTTGACTTCTTCTGGCCTGAGTTGAAATTTATCAAGAAAAGCATGTGCCACCTGCTCTTTCACTTGAAGTTTTTGGCTGTCGAGGAGGTTTACATTATATAGAAAAATCCATGAACGTAAAGACAAAATATACCCTTCACTTGTGGAAGGGGATTTCTATTTCTACCACTCCGTTTCATCAGGTCAAATACAAAGATGTACTATATATAAAACCTGAACATATTATCTGGTTGTTCGTCCATCACGGGTGATGAAGACCACTCTGTTCATCCAATTATTTAAGAATATGTTAGGTTAGTCTATGGGTACGAAGGTGACTGAAGAGCCCGATGCGGGCCTGGAAAGATCTTGGACAGTGTGGGCAGGGAATGTTTGCTTCATGTGAAGGTTTTATTTCATGGTCCTTTCTAGCTTGTCTCCGCTGTTCCGCTGCTGCTCTTCTGGATGATTCGCATGCTGATGCACCTTTACGAAGAGATGTGCGCCAAGCAGTTCGGTCTTGCGCAGCAGCTTCCCATGTGTCTGGGTTTATGTCAAAGGTTTTCAATGACGTCTTTAACGTGTCTTTGAAGCGCTTCTTTTGGCCACCATGGGAGCGTTTACCCTTCTGCATCTCACCATAAAAGAGTATCTTTGGCAGTCGATGGTCTGGCATGCGGACTACATGACCTGCCCAGCGAATTTGTGACTGCATCAGAATAGTATCAATACTAGGGATACCAGCTCTGTCAAGAACGGCGGTATCCGGGATCTTGTCTTGCCATTTGATGTTCATTATCTTCCTGAGACAGACTGTATGGAAGTGGTTTAGCTTCTTTACGTGGCGCCTTTATACAGTCCATGTTTCACATGCATATAGCAGCACTGGAAGCACCGCAGCTCTGTACACCTTCAGCTTTGTCTGTAGACTAATGCCACTTCGATGCCAAACGTTGGTGTATAGTCTGCCAAATGTGCTGCTGGCTTTGGAGATCCTGGTGTTCACCTCATCATCAATGACAATGTTCTGGGATAGTGTGCTACCAAGGTATGTGAATCTGTTCACAACATTCAGTTTCTCACCATTAACCTTGATGACTGGCTCAGTATAAACTGTGCCAGGAGCTGGTTGGTACATGATTTCTGTTTTCTTCGTGTTGATGGTAAGCCCAAAGTTGGCGCAGGCTTCGGAGAATCTATCCACACTATGCTGCAGATCAGCCTCTGAGCCAGCATTGAGGGCACAATCATCAGCAAACAGAAGATCTCTGATGGTGTGTGATTTGACCTTGGTTTTTGCTTGAAGCCTCCTAAGGTTAAACAATTTTCCATCAATACGATAACTAATGTCGATTCCTGTGTCCCCGTCTCTAAAAGCATCAGTCAGCATAGCAGAAAACATGATACTGAACAGAGTCGGTGCAAGTACGCACCCTTGTTTAACTCCATTTGAGACGGGGAAAGGCTCTGATAGCTCACCGTTTTCCTGAACTCTAGCCTGCATTCCATCATGCAGTTGCTGCACTATTGTGATAAATTTCTTTGGGCAGCCGTATTTTGCCATGATCTTCCATAGACCCTCTCTACTGACCGTGTCGAACGCCTTTGTCAAGTCGATGAAAGCTGTGTACAGGTCACAGTGCTGTTCTTGGCATTTTTCTTGTAGCTGTCTTGCAGCGAACACCATATCTGTGGTTCCACGTTCTTTCCGGAATCCACACTGACTTTCAGGTAAAAGACCTTTGTCAAGATGAGCCGTAAGGCGATTCAAAAGGATTCTGGCGAATATCTTCCCAGCGATTGATAAAAGAGAGATGCCTCGATGATTGTTGCAGTCTTGGCGATTACCTTTACGTTTATATAGATGTATAATTGAGGCATCTTTGAGATCGTGTGGGATGGTTTCACTCTGCCACATTTGCTGGAAAATCATATGAAGTTTCTCTATCAGAACTGCACCGCCATCTTTATAAACCTCAACAGGAATTGAATCGGAGCCAGGGGCCTTTCCACTAGACAGTTGACGAATCGCTTTTTTAGTTTCCTCCAGAGTTGGTACATCATCTAATGCTTCATTTATAGGAATTTGGGGCAGGCGGATGATGGCTTCGTCGTTAATAGATGATGGCTGGTTCAAGATATTATTAAAATGTTCAGCCCAGCGTTGGAGCATTTTTTCCTTGTCTGTAATTAGTGTTTTTCCATCTGCATTAAGGAGGGGAAATGATCCTGATGATGTTGGACCATAGACCGCTTTGAGTGCAAGGTAAAAGTTTTTCAAGTCATGGCTGTCAGCAAAGCCTTGGAGCTCATCTGCTTTATTACTCAGCCATGAATCCCGCATCTGGCGTAGTTTATGTTGGACGATTCTACGCATGTTGTTGAAAGCGTCTTTCTTGGATGTAGATTTTGGATCATTTAAATATGCTTTATGGAGATGGTGTTTCTCAGCCAACATCTGCTTTATATCATCTGAGTTCTCATCAAACCAGTCATTTTGTTTCTTGATGGAAGGACCCAGGACCTCTGTAGCAGTGTTGTAGATCTGCTCACTTAGGGCTGCCCAATTTGTTTCCACACTTTGGCCGTCTAGCGAGATAGATTTGAGACGGTCTTCTAAGGTGTCAGTAAATGACTGTTTGATTTTTGTCTTCTTTAGTTTGGTGACATCCAGCCTCTTTTGAGTTTTCTTCCCCTGAGGGCGCCTGGCTGGTTGGATACGAATTTTAAGTTTAGATACAATGAGGCGATGATCAGTCCAGCATTCGGCACCACACATGGACTTGGTCACCCGGACATCTTGCCTGTCCTTCTTCCTAAACAATTACATAGCCAATTAGGTGCCAATGCTTTGAGCGAGGGTGCATCCAGGAGGTCCTGTTGCGGGTAGGAAGTCGAAAAATGGTGTTGGTGACAAGGAGGTCATGTTCTGCGCAAGTCTGGAGGAGACGAAGTCCATTACTGTTACAGCGACCCACGCCATACCTACCAATAGTGCCATTCCAGGAGATGTTATCTGAGCCTACTCTTGCATTAAAGTCACCAAGAATGATGAGCTTATCTGCTTTAGGAACTGATGCAATGACTGCATGTAGTTCTTCGTAAAACTTATCCTTGACATCATCCTGGTTTGTCATAGTTGGTGCATACGCGCTAATGATGGTGGCATGTTTTCTTCCATAGAACAGAGGGATCTTGACCGTCATGAGTCGGTCATTTATTCCCTTTGGGGGCCCCGCTAACTTGCTGACAATTGCTGTTTTGATTGCAAATCCAACCCCTGCTTCTCGTCTTTCTTCAGTTCCTCTTCCGCTCCAAAAGAATGTATAACCTGCACCCTTTTCGCAAAGTTGGCCCTCGCCTGCAAGTCGAGTTTCACTCAGTGCTGCTATGTCAATGTTGTACCTGGCCAGTTCTCTCCCAATCAGGGCAGTTCGTCTCTCAGGTCTGTTTGCGTTAAAGTCTTTGTCAAGTAGAGTGCACACATTCCATGCGCCTAGAATGAGGGGGAAAAATCTGTCCTTTCTTTTTCTTATATGTCGACCGCCGAAGTAGGGTACCCACCAACCGCGGTAAGCTGGTTAGGTAATGGTGAAGCAGGCAATGTTTAGGGCACCTTTTCTAGCCCCTTCCTCATGCCATGGAGGTGAGCAGTGCTTTCCTAAAGAGGGCTGCTCAGACACTCAGGGGGCTGCCGAATCCCACTGCTGCTCCGATCAGTGGAAGACGACCATATGGCCTGAGCCGCCTGTGTGTAGGTCTGCGACTACGACTGCCAGCGTACCCACGCCTGCCGCTTCGCCGCTCGCCCATCGCCACAGGACTTGTTGTGAGTGGATGGATGAATGGATGAATGGATGAAAGAGTGACTTGCGCGGTGATTTGGATTAAAGTGAGGAAGAGTTGCGCAATTCGTCGACCTCACTCTCTCGCCTGGGTCCATCTCAATCCAGTGGCAAGACAAGTCAAGACGACTGGAGATGAAGTCAGGTGCAGTGGATGACCAGGGCTTTCTACGTGCCTCGCCGTGCTCCTTACGCTCCACAGCGCGTTGCTGGTAATCGCCGTCATGCCCGTTGAACCAACAGGTGGTTTCTTCCGCGCAGTCTATCGAATCCAGTCTTCACATGCATGGGTAGGCAGACCCTAACTCACCGAAGGTTTATAACCATTCGGCTACCCTCACCTAGTTTAGCCGGCCTGTCAAAGCCGTTGTCCGGGGGTGGCCGCTGTCGCATGCTGACAGCTACGAGGAGCCACAGGTGAGAGCTGGATGCCAGGTTTCGACCAAAGGTGGCTGAGCTGTCGAGGAGGTTTACATTATATAGAAAAATCCATGAACGTAAAGACAAAATATACCCTTCACTGGTGGAAGGGGATTTCTATTTCTACCACTCCGTTTCATCAGGTCAAATACAAAGATGTACTATATAAAACCTGAACATATTATCTAAAGTGAACTACAACACATAAAAACAGCTATTAATGTGAACCGTAATGTCTAAAATAATTATTAAACAAAACAGACATAATTAATGCAGAATGTTCAAATTTCCTTCAAATGCTGAAGAATTTCATTTGCCAATATTAAGAATGATCCCTTAATGTATGGTTCTTCAAATGAACCCATCTTAATATGTCTTTGTATAAGGAAATTGCAATAAACTTTAAACTCTCAGAAAATCAGTAGTCTAGCTGCATGCAATATCAGGATATATATATACACACACATACACAATATAAAGTTTTTTTTTTTTAAATTAATACTCTATTGTCATACATAAGAAAACCTGTGGTCCCCAAATGGTCATAAATGTTTACCACAAGATATATATATACATTTTTAAAACTTTGTTTGCACTTACATCTTATTCTTTGCATATTTTCCCCCTTATGGTTCTAGGAACTCAGCAGGTGATAACCAGCATGGATAGATGGGGAAAATACGTGAATGTGGGATGATGGTTTATAGTTAATTTCTTCAGTGTATGTTGATCCCTAAACTACTCTAACTGCTGCTTGTATATGGAATATGCACAAGTACAGTAGAAGATACAGATCAACAAGTTTATTAGCAAATTAACAAAGAATAATACTTGGGAGTCATGACCCAAGTGGGCCCTTCTCCCTCTAAGTGGGCCTGTGTCCCTCTAATGTAAAGAAGGCAAAGGACTAAAACATGAGTCTGATGATCAGATTAAATACTATTGTAATGCTCTGTATAGCATTTCATATCACTTTTTGAGTTGTACGTTTTACATTATTTCTACATTTCTAAGGCACGCTCTTCTCTTTCACATACATACATGTATACATACAAGTATTCTCAACCAACAGCCAGGAACACACCTCTCATTGTGCAATGAAGTGGTCTGGGAGATAAGGTGATGTGTCTTTGCTTTGGCTGCCTGATATCACAGGGTAAAAAAAGTAAAGAAAATTTTCAATGATCAAAACATGCAGGGTAACATGTACTACATTTGAAATATAGTCAAAACCACTAAAAGTGCACAACAATACAGTAAACTATACCAATAACATACAACAATACAATCATTATTTACCTGGAATATACAACAATGCATTACATTCAACTAGAAAATATAACAGGGCCATCTTCTTCCTCTTGTGATAGCATCTTTGATGTTTACACGGTCAGACGAGTTCTCATGATGAATTCGACCATTGTCTGGAGTTCCTCTTTAGCTCCATACAGCTTTGAGTTTAGTGTTGAGTCATTGGGCCAGTATATCTTTCTTAACTGGTCATACAGAGGACAATCCTGTAGAACATGCGCAGCAGTTTGTTCGTTTAATCCACATGTGCACAGTGGTGAAGCAGACAGTTGTAGCTTGTACATGTGTTTATTCAGTTAACTTTTATCTGTTCTGGTAACCATCTTGGAGAGGTGCTGCTTCTGTTTTGCCTTGGCTAACAAGAGACCACACACGTTGAACTTAAATTTTATCAGACCTAAAGGTCTTTTATATCTGGACATGCTCCCTAACATAACTGACTAGGTTGAACGGGACGCGCCTCGCTAAAACCAGGGTTCATAGCAAATTTCTTCAAGCATTTTCCAGGTTTTTCCAGGTCCAGCATGTAATTTTCAAGGATGGGAAACTCTAATATTTTCCTCATCTAATTTTCTCAGATATAATTATCACTTTGCTGACCAGCAATCCAGAGCATTACCGTCTCCCATTACCAATGGTGTTTGCAGATTTCTTTAAAAAGAACTTTTTTTTTTTTTTTTTAATTCATAAAAGATTGAAAAACAGACATCTTTTCCAAGTTTTTAGTGAATTTGTTCAACATCAGCGCAATAAAGTGTTAGTGACATGGATGGTAATGAATAAAATAAGCTTGATTGACGTATTGATTTAACGATTAACCATGTATATCAACATAAAAAGCTAATAAAATTGTGAATAAAATGCAAAAAAAACAACTGTATTTTTCGTGTTCGTCTTTTTTGAATGTATTCTGCGTTTGTGGCATCTGACAATGAGCATTTGTAAATGTGGGAGTAGTTAAGTACCTCTAGTTGGAGTCTGAGCTGCTTTTTTTCACTGACTGGGGTTGAAGTTGCAGCTGTAGGCCTCTGCAAGAGTTTTTGTCTGGATCCTTGATAATCCTTGACTGTGTGGTATAACTTGAAGCGGGGTATCAGGCATAGAGGTACATTGCAATCTGGGCAGTACATGCAAGTCTGGCTTCTGTTCCCTGCAGCCTTACATACTTTACAGTCTGGTTTGTACCTTGCCCTTTCATATTTATCAATGAAGTGGTGCTCAGTAAGTCGTGTTGTTGTGACCTGTGGTTTTGATGGTGTCACATTGTGTCGAAGAATAGCAGGTTCAATAAGAGTCATAATGACATCCTGATCTTTGCTTTGATCTTTTTCTGTAGAGTTGGCAGTGTTGAAGGTTATGTGCCCATTGACCAGGGCAGTTTCTTGTTTATATTATCATTGGAGTGAACAGTAGATATAAGATTAAATCTGTTTGTATCATGCCAGGTGACTGTCAGCATGCCTTATCTTCTGTCGCACAAAACACAGGATGATTTGTCTTTTTCAATTTGAGTTGTTTTTTCTTCAGTGCTGCAGGAAAATGCTTCCTATTTTCAGCTACTGTTCCAAATGCACCAATCTGAATTTCAGGTCTTGAAATAAAGCTGAAGGTTGAATAAAAACTACCACAGAAGAGAATATGTCCCTTGTTGCGTATGAAATTTGAATTAAAACTAAGGTGACTTTTCACTGAAAAAAGAGTCCAGATAATCTCAGCTCTGAGAGTTTCTTCCTTGGTCACAAATGATGTCACATCTAGTAGTGTTAGACGATTTTGACGTGTCCGAGGGAGTAGTGTTAGATGGTTTTGATATTTCTGAGGGAAAAACTGCTCCTTGGGGTTGTGTTCTTTTCTGTTTAAAAAAAAAAAAATGGAACACACAAATAACTTATGAGTAGGCCTAAGCTATCTATATTTACCAAGTCAAAATTCTAAACGCATACATAATATAGTCAAACAATATTTAACTAGAACAAAAGGTAGGCCTAATATATAGTAAGTGGGAGGGTAATACTTATGATAAGTAAAAATCTATTAAATATCTAACTGGAAACAGCAGGCCTTTACCCCACACCCCCCCCCCACCCCCCCCCCCCCCCCCCCCGCATCTTTACTATGTTTGTTGGGTTTTGTTTCATTTGTTTGTTTAGATTATTTTTTAAATTTAATTTTTTTTAAATAACATAGGCCTAGGCCTATGCACAAAATTGGTGATTTTCATTTATCCTAATTACAGTGATTTGACAGATGTGATGCCACTTTCGTGTATCGGCGGTTATTCATGTTATCTGGAATTGAAAACATGTAGGCCTATCCTAATTAGCTTATAACCCTTCAGAGGTAGAACGGGATAAGTCTTTTCATCATAAATATAGACCTAATAAAAAAGCATTCAAAATATATTTATTTCCAAAAAATGTGGTGAAATGAATAGTGGGACATGGGTCTGATAACAGGGTATGCTATAGCATATGGAATCGCCATCAATTTCTATTCCTGACCATCTTAAACTGTGTCAAATATATTCCCGTATGCAGATGTAAACCAAGAAATTTCGTTCAAACGCTTGCCTATACTCTATAGGCCTAGGCTAATTTTGGCCATGGTTAAAAATAAAACTGTAAATAGGCCTACATTGTAAACAGACGCAAGTACAGTAGGCCTATCTATAAACTGGACTTATTTAAATAGGTTTTATGAGATAAATGAATTTATTACTTACCTCAGTTGAAATGAACGATTTAATACAACTTAAATGAAGTTCTTCGTGTTTTCCCAGTAGCTTTCGAGTAACAACAGACACGCAGCGTTAAACATAAATCTGCGTTTACGTCATTAACGCAAAGCGCCGAAAACGAAACCGCCGAAAACTTCTGGAAATGGATTTAGTGCGCAAATGGAAGTAAACATTCTACGGTAACTGAAGTTTAACGAAAAATACCATCAATAACAGAAAAATGGACGCAAAGTATCGAACTTTCGATAATGGACACAAAGTATCGAACTTTCGATTTTGTATTTTTTTCCAGGTCCGAAGCGGAAAATTCAAGGCTTTTAGCCATTTTTCCAGGCTTTTCAAGGCCTGGAATTTTTTTTTTCTTTTTCCAGGTTTTTCAAGGTTTTTCCAGGTCGCTACGAACCCTGTAAAACGAGGGAAAATTTTATTTATAAAAAAAAAGACCACATGTGTTTACTGCTACTGTATATGTTTTTTTTTTTCAGCTATCCCCTACTAAGAATCTAGATCTTCTGCTACTGAAAGTGTATTTGAATGGGTTGTGTTCTGCCAAGGTTACCAAACCATTCTAATTTCTGTCCCTCTATGTAGTTGATGCCCGGTGTTGTTCCCACTGACTTTTTGATTCATCATCATCAATACCTTTCAGCTCCTCATGGAGCACAGGTCCTCAACAAAAACACATCAAGCCTTCTTGTCCTGTGCCATCCATTCAAAGTCTTTCTGTCTTCATTTTCCTTTTCATATCTGTCTCCAGTTCTCTTCTCTCTGTGCTTTTCACTCTCCCTCAACCTCTCTTACCTTGGGGATTCAAGAGCAGGGACTGCCTTGTTATGATATCAGTTTACTCTATCAGTGTGTGTCCTATCTGACACCAGTGTCTCCTTTTAGTCTCTTGTTCCACTGGCACCTGCCTGGTTCTTGTCACCAAGCAATACTTATAAAGTGTTAGTATAAACATTCTATTTATGAGCTACTGTTTTATTCTGACAAAAATGTAGGAATGCCTAAGGCCTTGTGGCCACAATGTAGGTTTTTTTCTT
The DNA here is from genome assembly GCA_024509875.1 of Oreohelix idahoensis. Lineage (NCBI taxonomy): Eukaryota > Metazoa > Mollusca > Gastropoda > Stylommatophora > Oreohelicidae > Oreohelix > Oreohelix idahoensis. The sequence goes on along the minus strand of JAMPIV010022325.1, from coordinate 515,938 downwards.
GTCTTTTCTCCTAGTAAGACGTATTAACTTTTTAATTTTTTTCCTACACTCTACTGTTTTACCCCCATCTTACTGCAGTCCTCCTCATATACTCAGGAATGCTTAAACAGTGGTGCCAGTTGGTAATCAGATCAAGAACCCCTCTCTACCTATTGTCCTACACTCTGTAAAAAAACTTCCCAAATCCTTGAATTCTCATACCTTTTTTTTTTTTTGTTTTATTGTCTGCTTTTTTCCTGTCTTCCAAGATGGAAAGATGTAACAAAATAACAATTTCTGTAACATTTCACAAAGTAAAGATGAAAATTAAAGACTGTCAACTTTCAACAAAAGAAATTTTTTAACCAGAAATACCTTAAGCCTGTTTGTCATGTCCTGACAGCATTCATTCATGGCTTGGACATCAGAGTAAACACTGTCAAGTTGCTAAAGTGAGGAGACAACATAAATTATCAACCAAAGTTTACATCAAGCTACAGATCAATTCTGAAACCTAAGACTGCAAGTCAGAGGACAAATACAATAAGAAATATTTGCTAAGAAAAGTAAAGCTTTGGTAATTAAATGTTCATTATGTTTTCACAAACGAAGTTTGTCATTGACAAAGTCTTTCTTTGTATACACATTCCAGAAGTAGAACTTGCACTTTACATTTATCATCTTGGCTCACATGACAATGATAAGTATGTTATGTTCCTCTGTATTCTTTCGTTACAAACTGAATCCTGTCATTATCACTAAATTGCAAATAAATGTATACTTCAAAGAACAAATGTGCATTAATAATAAGGATTTCAAAATTAGATTAAATCTGTAATAATACTTTGAAAAAATTACATCTGTAATAATGCTTTGATATAATTAATCTGTAATAATGCTTTGATAAAATTAATCCGTAATGATGCTTTGATAAAATTAAATCTGTAATGATGCTTTGATAAAATTACATCTGTCAAGATGCTTTGATAAAATTACATCTGTAAAAATGCTTATATAAAATTCCATCTGTAAAAATGCTTTGATAAAATTACATAGGTAAAAATGCTTTGATAAAATTAAATCTGTAATGATGCTTTGATAAAATTAAATCTGTAATGATGCTTTGATAAAATTGCATCTGTAAAAATGCTTTGATAAAATTGCATCTGTAAAAATGCTTTGATAAAATTACATCTGTAAAAATGCTTTGATACAATTACATCTGTAAAAATGCTTTGATAAAATTACATCTGTAAAAATGCTTTGCTAAAATTACATCTGTAAAAATGCTTTGATAAAATTACATCTGTAATAATGCTTTGATAAAATTAAATATGTAATGATGCTTTGATAAAATTACATCTGTAATAATGCTTTGATAAAATTAAATATGTAATGATGCTTTGATAAAATTAATAATAATAATAATAAATTCTTTAAGCACCAAACACGGCGCATAAGGCAGAAACCAGTGCTCTCCAGGTTGTTCGTTGTGATGCCACTCCTCTTAACTCTTGCACATTGTTTAATCCCAACATTCTTCCTTCTCTTATTATTGTTCTTCTGAGTGTTTCTTTTGGTCTTCCTTTTTTCCTCTTACCCTCAGGAACCCAAGTGAGTGCCTGCAATGGTATTCTGTTGTTTTGCATTCGTAGGACATGACCGATATATGACCATCGTCTTTTCCTTATATAGTTGGAGACATATTTCTGCCTAGAGTCTTCTCTTATTTGTCGATTAGTCTTGAATTCTTTCCAACTGATGTTCATGAGTTTTCTAAGACATTTGTTCTCAAATGTATTCAGCTTGTTCTCCAATGATTTTGTTATTTTCCAACTCTCACAGCCGTATGTTAACACTGAGATAACATTTGAATTAAACAGACGAAGCTTGGTATGTATATTCAATGATCGTAATTTCCAAATGTTAGATAATCTATTGAAGGCGCTAGCTGCCAAAGCTATTCTAGTATGAATTTCTCTTGTTGTGTCACCATCCTGAGTCATTTTACTGCCTAAATAATTGAAACTTTCAACTTTCTGTAGTTTTTCCCCGTTCAGGATGATATTAAAGGTCTCGTTAGAAAAGTACATAACTTTAGTTTTAGAGGCATTTATTTGGAGACCTATTTTAACCGAAAGATGACACAAATTATTTACTGCTTCTTGGGATTGTCTGGGTGTTGAACTTAAGAATGCTAAATCATCTGCGAAATCCAGGTCCCCCAGGAATTTTCCATTTGTCCATTTTATACCTAATTGTTCATTGTGGGTATAATTTCTGTAAAAATGCTTTGATAAAATTACATCTGTAATAATGCTTTGATAAAATTAAATATGTAATGATGCTCTGATAAAATTACATCTGTTATAATGCTTTGATAAAATTAAATATGTAATGATGCTTTGATAGAATACCTCTTTCACAGCTTGAAAGGCTCCTAAAAACTCCTCATTGATTGCTAGGCTCCTTTTTTCAATGTCACTGCGTAAGTTACGCCGGCTTCGTAAATTGTTTTCAGTAAAGAAACAGGAGAGGGCTTTCAGGGCTTCAAGTAATTCCTGTAATAAAATGATAATTTTTTACATACTTTAGACCAGACGTAGACAACCCCAGAGCTGTAGGGTTCTACTTTAAAAACACTCAGCTCTCTACAGATCTACCTTGATAAAATCGCATGTCTGTTTTAAGATTTCTATTAACAAACAGACAATTCAACTAAGAAATAATGGACTACATATCCGGGGTATGTTTTCCTTTATCTGGTGATAAAAATATGATCACGAGGATAGCTGGATGACAGATTTTATTTTCCAACCATGAATGAGAAAGTCATTATGTGAATTTGAAGGTAAAAGAAAACAGCTGAATGATAGTTAGTAGTTGCTATTACATATGTGTTCTCATAATTCTTTACTTTACTACTGTCAGCTGGTTTAATGCAAAGTTAAAGCGAAATATTACTAAGCCTTGTAGATTCCAGAGGTATCTCTCTTATTTCTGCTCTTTCCAAAAATATTTAAGTAACCTGACATGGCTATTCAAATCCGTTTGTAACTGTTGAGAAATTATCTTGGGCCCCAGATGTTGGGATGCACTTTTGTTGAGGAGCTCGTTCTCGCTCAGTATTATTATTAAAGTAGATTATTCTCAACAGTTCGCGTTGTTATTGTATGCGTTATTAATTATTGAGCATTTGTATGAATTTGCATATTGTTGCTTCTTTAAAATCATCCTGTACAGTTCTCTCGTAAAGATCTGTATGTAATTTTTCAAGTGTCTAGGGTTAATTTCAAGATAACGTTTCGTCTGCAAAAAAACTGTCAATGAGCAACAGAAGCTTAATTCCGAACATAATTCAGTTGAACTTAGAAATTCCTCATAACTCTGATAATGACGACTGATCAAGTTTATCAACGCATATTTTCATGTAGACACTTGACATGCACTTCAATTCAATAGGCCTACCATATTCATTCGTAGGCGATCCCAGCCTATACTGTGTGCTAACATACACTTATTCTTTTATAATAAAATGTCTCGTACGCTCTAGTACACAATGTCAGCCATAGTTCAGTGCTAAACACAAACACTTTTTACCATCTGCTATCCTACAGTTCTGGGTCATCTAGACCCTAACTTCAGTGCCATACTGCACGCTTTGAATATATATATATATCATTTGGCTATATTTCTAATCATTTCATCAGTTCGCTATACATGCCATATTATGAATAAACTGTTACCTTTCTCTTGAACACTTAGTCTCATGAAAAATACTCACACACATAATCTAAGTGGTAAATTCTACAACTCAGTAACGCAGACTCTCAGAAAAAACACATCTATTAGCGGTTATACCACATGTACCATAAGTGGCCAAAGCCACACAGTCGAACACCTCCATATGCTGCAAATGTGTAAAGCAGACTCTCCTAGAGAACACTCACGCGTCATTAACTCTGACCCTACCCCTTATCCACCTTTCTGATACAAAATAAATCCGATTTTAGAAAGAAAAAAAACCGCAAGATAACATTGTTTGTTAACAAATAACGAACAATAAACTTCCTACTTATCCATTTTAAGCCCGTAAACCGAATTCTTACTTAAAATGAGACATCTGTGTTAATTAGGGCTAAAGGCGGCACACGGCCCATAGTGCTTCATTTCAACCCCCTTGTCCTTGGAGCCGCGCTAGCGTAGTGGTTACAACACCGCTCTGGTGACCGGGTGATACAGGATCAAACCCGGACGACGGCATTTGAGGATTTTTCGTCGACCGGGATTTGGACTGGATTAACTCGAGACCTGGCGAGAACATTTGAAGGAGTGTCGTCGACCAGGGACTGGCGGCTCCTGAGCCGACCCAGCTGCAATGGGTACCTCCGAAATCGGCGAGTATTTGCCTGAATGGCAAGGGACACCTGTCTCTGTACAAGAAATAAAGGGATACTCACGTAAAATCAATGTCAGGTTAGACATAAAATAATAACCTGAGATTTCGTCTCGAGTATTAGCGGGCGTACGCAAAAAAAAAAAAAAAAAAAACCCCTTGTCCTATTGAACACACATCCCACTGTGCTTCACTGCAACCGACTGTGCTTGCACAAGCCCATCTAATTTCACTCATTCATAGAATCTATCAGTTTTCTGGTAACCCTAACTCTAAATGGTACGAAACTACAAATATTAGGCCTATACACATATTCACTGCTGAGCGTTCAGCCACGAGTATAAGGAAATTACCGGTTTTCTTTACAATAACGGTAAAGTAATGGTAGTTCCGTAGCAAATACTGCCGTAGGGGAGTGAAGTGGTAGAGACTTCACCATACTATGCCCAGCTACTTTTTAGGTGGAGTGACCAATGCCCTTCCGCACTACAGCTTCCCTAACTCAACAGCAGTTAGGTACCCATTTACATCTGGGTCTACTGGAGTGTGACGCTACCAGGTGTAGAAACCCAGAACCCGGTAACAGCCGCGAGAGGTTAGCTCTAATGCCAGTCCGGATGCTCTTATTTAGAATAGGCCCAGCCTACAAATAGGCCTAGGTCCACATAATGCAAGTGTTCCATCAATGCTTACTATAATGATGCTTAACATGTTAGTAAACACATAGGCCTACATATACGAGGGAAGGTAAAAAAGTAATGCCTCCTATTTTTTATGTATATAAATACTGCATCGTTGTGCAATTTGTAAATTTAGCAGGATTCCTCAAACACTCTTCTGCACTGTATAACATTACCAACCTGTTTCAGTAACAGGTGGCACCACTGTAACAGTTTAAAAATGGCTGCCAAAGACGTTCGGTTAAAACAACGTTATGTCATAGAATTCTTCAATGCTGAAGGCGAGACCCCAATTCGCATCCACGAACGTTTGAAGAATGTTTATGGAGATTCAACAGTGGATGTTAGCACTGTCCGACGTTTGGTACATCGTTGTGACGAAGCTGAAGTAGGTCAATCCTCAATGGCTGACGCAAAGCGGACTGGCCGTCCGTCTACCGCAGTGACTCCACACAACATTCATCGAGTTGATGGCATCATTCGTGGTGACCGTCGGGTAACACTGGATGAACTTTCTTCCATGTTGTCGATTAGTAAAGGCAGTGTCCAGAACATTATTAAAGATCTGGGTTATTCAAAAGTTTGTGCACGGTGGGTACCCAGAATGTTGACAGACAGACATAAAGAAACAAGGAAAACCATAGCCAACAACCTCCTGCACCGTTACGAAACTGAAGGAGAATAGTTTTTATCGAATATTGTGACAGGTGATGAGGCTTGGGTTCATTGTTTTGAACCAGAATCCAAGAGGCAGTCAATGGAATGGCATCACACAACATCGCCGACAAGAAAGAAGTTCAAAAGTTCACCATCTGTAGGGAAAGTTATGGCCTCCGTGTTTTGGGATGAGAAGGGTGTGATTCTTCTCGACTTCTTGGAACAGGGAAACACGGTGAATGAAGACCGTTACATTGAAACTTTGAAGAAGCTTAGAGGTCGTCTTCGGCGACTTTACCCATTAAAAGATCAGAGAACTGCACTACTGTTGCACGATAATGCCACGCCACATACCGCTAAACGCACCATTGATGCAATTGCAGAATTTGGCTGGACATTATTACCACATCCCCCTTATAGTCCCGATATTGCACCTTCTGACTTCCATCTGTTTGGACCACTGAAAGAAGATCTTCGCGGACATCACTTTGAGGACACCGAGACCCTTAAACGCGCCGTACGCCAGTGGTTTAGGAAATAGGATACAAATTTTTACCGTGCGAGGATACATGCCCTTGTGAGAAGATGGACAAAAACTGTAACTAATAGACTACATTGAGAAATAAATTTTTGAAATTCAGACTTGGGGCTACATTTCAATGTGATTTTTATCTGTTTTCTTGCCTATTGAATGAAATTAAAAATTACGAGGCATTACTTTTTGACCGTCCCTCGTATAAATGCATTTCAAACCTTATCATTGTCAAGCCGAGTCTCTAAAATCTTGTTTAGTTTTCTGGACAAGGGATTACTTGAAGCCGACACTGCAGTCGTGTCACTTAGCTCTTTATCTGCCATTTTTGTTGTCTTCAGTGTGACCACTTTGGAACTTTATTTTAAAGTCAAGGTAAAACAATAACAAAAAAAAACAGTATCGGAAAGAACGTCGCTGATCGTTCCGCACAGAATATTCCCTTGGAGTTATTTCCCTTTAGCAGTGTTTCGTGATTTAGCAATGTTTCGTGGACGTGTAATGTAGTGCGTATGCATGGAGGCATATCTGGAGCCATCCTTATATGACCACCAGCTATGCACAATGCTATAGTATATCGATGTGGGAGTGAACCACTGTCTGTGAGGCTAATTACACCCTCATTGACTCTTGAAATCATCCACACACTTCCAGGGATTCCCCCGTGGTGAAACTTGTTGAGAACCCAGCATTGCACACTAAGGTTGGCAAAGTCACTTGAGCTCCGAACGTAATTCTTTGACCTGGTTGACTGCATTCGGGAGGATCTCACTGTGGACCCAGTGGCAGGCAGGGGGAGCTGAGAAATGGCTCTGTGCAGAATGTGACAATTCTTTGGGAGAGCCCAGAACCAGAGCACAGTATTTTAGCTCTGCATATTTGGAGAGCCCCCTTGGATTGCAAACAGTATGCTACTCGGTTTGTACTCCTAGCTTGGGATCAGATGGGGCGATACTTTAAATGCAAGCCGAGCTGGAGAAACTGGAGCTCACGACTTCAACAACACGTTTCGGAATGGCAGAACAGCCACAGGATAAGCTTAGATCTACATTGTAGATAATACCAAGGAGTCTTCAGCTTAGTATTGGCTGCTAAAGAGCGAAAAACTCAACAGTCCTAGTTAAGTAATAACAATAACACATCGTAGTCTGTCGATTGTAATTATGAACTTTCGCACTATTTGAGGTGCAACATGCAGAGACAATTATACAAAATTTAGAAAAAAAAAGAGCGATAGACTGCTAAATCGATGTACGAAAGTCGGTCCGTCATACTAGCAGTCTATTCGTTGTCCATCAGTCAGTCAATCATAAGGAGTACGGTACATCAGTCAGTCACTCGGTCCGTCAGTCAATGCATGAATCAGTCCGTTAGTAAGTTAGACATTTAATGTTTTGTCAGCAACACTGTCGACTCCATGAGAGAACCATGGTGGCAGTGTGGCCTTCTCCGACCCAGTTGAGGGAGAAACTTTATGGTGATGAGAGAGACCTGAGACGGATTGCCAGTCTGTGAGTCGGTCCGTCAGTGGGGGGCCAAAAAAATAATTATGCGAAATAAAAGTCAGTTAAACAATAAAGCAAAAGCCTCAAGAGGCCGTTCAAAAATTACGTGACGCAATTTTTGACATTTTCAGACAAACCCCCCCCCCCCCCCCCCTTCCCCCCGTAACATGTGCTTGAACCCGCTGTCCCGCTATAGTGGTTTGTCCATGTATTTCTAATCCCCGCAGTCCCGATCGGTTGACTTAAAAGGATTTTCACAGGTATCTGATTTCCCACAAACCATTAATAAAGCTGCGCGACCGTAGAGCAGTGTTTAGTGCCTAGCTGGAGGAACTAGATGGTAATGTCTGAATAGATAAATAGTCATTTGCTTCAGTAGTAGTTTGTTCTTTCTTGAAATGAAAATTAGGGGAGCCGCGCTGGTGTGGCGATCGGGTGATCCAGGTTCAAGCCCGGGCGAGGACATTTGAAAAAAGTATCGTCGACCGAGACTTGGACCGGATTAATTCGAGCCCTGTCGAAGATGTAATATGAATACATTAAAGTACGAACCACACATTGTAATATAATGCGAATCTTGACATGTACGATATTCTGTAAATAAACATGGCTACAAACTGAACACGCTTTTACTGAGTGCCTTCTGAAACATGTGTGTGCTTGTGTAGATGACGAGGTAATGCTTATATACATACATCATAACATTACATGGTGGCAGCGGTCGATACCGGACTGACGCAAAACAGCTACACGATAACACGTGAGTACAGTATTCGGCTAATTTTCGTCATCGAGGTCAGCCATGGCGGCGAAACAATATCGCAACGCACCGCAAATGAGATTCGCCGGTCAAGATGATAAGAGTGAAGCTTTCTTGTTATGGCGCCAACGCATAGATCTATATTCCAAGACCACTGGTCTGGAAGGACAAACCCTAACTCCATATATCCTAGAAGCATTGGACGATGAAGGTTTGAAAATTTACAACAGTTTTGCTACCGCCATGCCTGTGGAGTCGGCGACAGACCCCGCAGCCATATTGGACGAATTTGAAAAACGTCTGATAATAAAGCACACGAACTTTAGAGCGGCAAGATTAGAACTTCACCACCTGCGACAGAAACCTGGTGAAAGTCTAGATGATTTTTTCACTCGCATCAAGGAGAAAACAAGTGTATGCAAATTTAACAAAGAAGAAGAAAAAGAGCGAATTATCGAACAGATCCTTCTCAGCACACCAATGCCAGAGTTCCAGAAATGGATACTGAGCCAGAGTGATACACTAACTTTACAACAACTTCTGGATGAAGGCAGGAAACACGAGGCACAAGCACTAAACATTAAACAAATTCAGCAAGGTACAGTAACAGCCCAGGTGGATGCAGTAAAAAGCTATAAACCCAAACAAAACAAAGCAACTGGTTCGAAGCAACAAGAAAAACACAACACAAGCAGAGGTGCTATGTGTAAATGTTGTGGCCTAAACCACATACAAAACCACTGTCCAGCTAAAGACTCTACATGTCATTACTGCAGAAAGAGGGGCCACTGGATAAAATTATGTTTCAAGAGGAAACAAGACAGTGCTCAACACAACCTTCACAGCAGAGAGTCATCAAAAACAAACACACTTTATGATGACTGAGGACCTTGACTCCAGTGAAGAAAGTGATCCTTCCACATTTGATACTGTGAAGATACTAACTTTCAGTAATGAACCAAAGAGAACGCAGGCTTTCTGCAAGGTACAATTCCGAATACCAGGAATTAAAAGGCACAAAGAAAGATATATTCGGTTCAAGATAGACACAGGTGCCCAAGGTAACACTCTACCCTTAAGAATATTCAGACAGATCATGCCTGACAAGGTGGATGAGCAAGGATTTCCCACAAGGGATGTAAAACGTAGGAGTGGCAGGACAAAGCTAAGAGCTTACAATGGAACAAGTATAGACTGTTTTGGAGCAGTAACACTTGAATGTTCATACAGAGGCTCTGAATGGACATTGTCAACATTTTACTTGGTAGATGTTGAAGGACCTGCAATTTTGGGTTTACCAATGTGCGAAAAGCTGAGTGTGGTAACTATTAACAACATTAAAGAGGATATAGGTCTTGCAGATGCTCTCATCAGACTACCAAACCCCAACAAGACAGCAGATCTTACCCCAAACATCAAAGTTGATTTTGTCAAGTTTAGCGGTAATCGGCTTGAACACATCAGAGAAGACACAATGAGAGATCCTATCCTTAACTCTCTCAAAGAACTGATATACCATGGATGGCCAAGCTCTATCAGGGAAGTTCCAACACACATCCGTCCATACTACTCTATGAGGGACGAGTTAAGCATCGAAGATGGTCTGATCCTTAAAGGAGATCGCATTGTTGTACCAGAAACACAACGCGATATCATCCTTAAACAACTCCATAATAGTCACCTTGGTATTGTGAAGACACAACTGAGAGCAAAGAAAGATGTTTACTGGCCACAGATAAACAAGGACATAGAAACACTATGTAAAAACTGTTCAATTTGCCAAGAACATGCAAATAGGCAGTGCAGAGAACCTCTCATACCATCAGACATACCATTGAGCCCTTGGAGCATTATAGGAACTGATATTTTCTCAATCGACAATAATGACTATCTTATTATTGCTGATTAAAGTTAGTTGCTTATCCTTTACAGGACGTGGCAATCAACCCCAGCTTTTATTGGCTGTTTTGTGATTTTTCTAGGCAATATTTTTACGTTCAGTAGTTTGCCATTGCTTTCTGAACGGTACGGCGCTTATACCATTGTTAAAAATCCACACAAAGCGATCTGCTACCAAATCGCCTGCAGCAGGTTTCGAACCTGGTATATCTGGATTATGAAACCGCGTTCATATCCATTAGGCCACAGACGCCGACTATTGCTGATTACTACAGCAAATTTCCCATCATTGAGAAACTTCCACAACCCTCACCATCAGCTGTTATTGCAGACATTACAAAGAAGTATTGCAGCATGTTTGGCATCCCAGATGAAATTAGATCAGACAACGGTCCACATTTCTCAGGTCAAGCATACAGAAACTTCACTAAGGACTGGAAGATCAAACACACAACATCATCACCTAGATACCCTAAATCTAATGGTTTCATTGAGAGACAGATACAAACTATCAAGTCAATCATGAAGAAAACAAGAACAGAGGATGTACACCTAGCACTCTTGAGATGGAGAACAACACCGGTAGACAGTAAGATCGACAGTCCAGCAGAACTTATGTTTGATAGAAGAATTAAAGACCTTCTACCATCTAAGGTCCACTTCCGTCCACAACATAGAGACAGCACATATGATCAACTTCAGCATCGTCAGCAAGTTCAGAAATCCAACTATGACAAATGTGCTAAAGACCTACCACCATTACATCCTGGTCAGCATGTGACTACCTACAACCACGACAATGACACATGGTCAAAAGCAACAATCATTTCCAGAAACCCTGAACCCAGGAGCTATACCTTAAGACCAGACAGCAGCAACAACCTCCTGAGGCGAAACAGAGTGGACATTAGAGAAATCCCACAGAATACAACAGAGAAGAGAATTCCCACGCTTACAACAGGCAATGCAGTAACTCCAGACCTTGGTACCCCACAAAACCAACAAGCGCCAAGGCCGAAATCACAACCAACTCAAGCTAAACCAGGGACTTCCGCAGAACCACCAGCACTTTACACCACTCGTTCTGGCCGTACAGTGACACCTCCCAGCCGATACAGACAGTGACATATATACTCACACTGAGCATTACACATACTTATCCTTTCTCACATGAAACATTTCGTTGGAAATGTTTGCACACATTTTTTTTTCTTCAAAAAAAGGGGGGATGTAATATGAATACATTAAAGTACGAACCACACATTGTAATATAATGCGAATCTTGACATGTACGATATTCTGTAAATAAACATGGCTACAAACTGAACACGCTTTTACTGAGTGCCTTCTGAAACATGTGTGTGCTTGTGTAGATGACGAGGTAATGCTTATATACATACATCATAACATTACATGGTGGCAGCGGTCGATACCGGACTGACGCAAAACAGCTACACGATAACACGTGAGTACAGTATTCGGCTAATTTTCGTCATCGAGGTCAGCCATGGCGGCGAAACAATATCGCAACGCACCGCAAATGAGATTCGCCGGTCAAGATGATAAGAGTGAAGCTTTCTTGTTATGGCGCCAACGCATAGATCTATATTCCAAGACCACTGGTCTGGAAGGACAAACCCTAACTCCATATATCCTAGAAGCATTGGACGATGAAGGTTTGAAAATTTACAACAGTTTTGCTACCGCCATGCCTGTGGAGTCGGCGACAGACCCCGCAGCCATATTGGACGAATTTGAAAAACGTCTGATAATAAAGCACACGAACTTTAGAGCGGCAAGATTAGAACTTCACCACCTGCGACAGAAACCTGGTGAAAGTCTAGATGATTTTTTCACTCGCATCAATGAGAAAACAAGTGTATGCAAATTTAACAAAGAAGAAGAAAAAAAGAGCGAATTATCGAACAGATCCTTCTCAGCACACCAATGCCAGAGTTCCAGAAATGGATACTGAGCCAGAGTGATACACTAACTTTACAACAACTTCTGGATGAAGGCAGGAAACACGAGGCACAAGCACTAAACATTAAACAAATTCAGCAAGGTACAGTAACAGCCCAGGTGGATGCAGTAAAAAGCTATAAACCCAAACAAAACAAAGCAACTGGTTCGAAGCAACAAGAAAAACACAACACAAGCAGAGGTGCTATGTGTAAATGTTGTGGCCTAAACCACATACAAAACCACTGTCCAGCTAAAGACTCTACATGTCATTACTGCAGAAAGAGGGGCCACTGGATAAAATTATGTTTCAAGAGGAAACAAGACAGTGCTCAACACAACCTTCACAGCAGAGAGTCATCAAAACAAACACACTTTATGATGACTGAGGACCTTGACTCCAGTGAAGAAAGTGATCCTTCCACATTTGATACTGTGAAGATACTAACTTTCAGTAATGAACCAAAGAGAACGCAGGCTTTCTGCAAGGTACAATTCCGAATACCAGGAATTAAAAGGCACAAAGAAAGATATCTTCGGTTCAAGATAGACACAGGTGCCCAAGGTAACACTCTACCCTTAAGAATATTCAGACAGATCATGCCTGACAAGGTGGATAAGCAAGGATTTCCCACAAGGGATGTAAAAAAGTAGGAGTGGCAGGACAAAGCTAAGAGCTTACAATGGAACAAGTATAGACTGTTTTGGAGCAGTAACACTTGAATGTTCATACAGAGGCTCTGAATGGACATTGTCAACATTTTACTTGGTAGATGTTGAAGGACCTGCAATTTTGGGTTTACCAATGTGCGAAAAGCTGAGTGTGGTAACTATTAACAACATTAAAGAGGATATAGGTCTTGCAGATGCTCTCATCAGACTACCAAACCCCAACAAGACAGCAGATCTTACCCCAAACATCAAAGTTGATTTTGTCAAGTTTAGCGGTAATCGGCTTGAACACATCAGAGAAGACACAATGAGAGATCCTATCCTTAACTCTCTCAAAGAACTGATATACCATGGATGGCCAAGCTCTATCAGGGAAGTTCCAACACACATCCGTCCATACTACTCTATGAGGGACGAGTTAAGCATCGAAGATGGTCTGATCCTTAAAGGAGATCGCATTGTTGTACCAGAAACACAACGCGATATCATCCTTAAACAACTCCATAATAGTCACCTTGGTATTGTGAAGACACAACTGAGAGCAAAGAGCCGAACTATTGCTGATTACTACAGCAAATTTCCCATCATTGAGAAACTTCCACAACCCTCACCATCAGCTGTTATTGCAGACATTACAAAGAAGTATTGCAGCATGTTTGGCATCCCAGATGAAATTAGATCAGACAACGGTCCACATTTCTCAGGTCAAGCATACAGAAACTTCACTAAGGACTGGAAGATCAAACACACAACATCATCACCTAGATACCCTAAATCTAATGGTTTCATTGAGAGACAGATACAAACTATCAAGTCAATCATGAAGAAAACAAGAACAGAGGATGTACACCTAGCACTCTTGAGATGGAGAACAACACCGGTAGACAGTAAGATCGACAGTCCAGCAGAACTTATGTTTGATAGAAGAATTAAAGATCTTCTACCATCTAAGGTCCACTTCCGTCCACAACATAGAGACAGCACATATGATCAACTTCAGCATCGTCAGCAAGTTCAGAAATCCAACTATGACAAATGTGCTAAAGACCTACCACCATTACATCCTGGTCAGCATGTGACTACCTACAACCACGACAATGACACATGGTCAAAAGCAACAATCATTTCCAGAAACCCTGAACCCAGGAGCTATACCTTAAGACCAGACAGCAGCAACAACCTCCTGAGGCGAAACAGAGTGGACATTAGAGAAATCCCACAGAATACAACAGAGAAGAGAATTCCCACGCTTACAACAGGCAATGCAGTAACTCCAGACCTTGGTACCCCACAAAACCAACAAGCGCCAAGGCCGAAATCACAACCAACTCAAGCTAAACCAGGGACTTCCGCAGAACCACCAGCACTTTACACCACTCGTTCTGGCCGTACAGTGACACCTCCCAGCCGATACAGACAGTGACATATATACTCACACTGAGCATTACACATACTTATCCTTTCTCACATGAAACATTTCGTTGGAAATGTTTGCACACATTTTTTTTTCTTCAAAAAAAGGGGGGATGTAATATGAATACATTAAAGTACGAACCACACATTGTAATATAATGCGAATCTTGACATGTACGATATTCTGTAAATAAACATGGCTACAAACTGAACACGCTTTTACTGAGTGCCTTCTGAAACATGTGTGTGCTTGTGTAGATGACAAGGTAATGCTTATATACATACATCATAACATTACAGAAGACATCTGAAAGAGTGTTGTCGACCAGGGACTAGAATAACCTGAGCCGACCCAGCTCTAATGGGTACCCTCCGAACACGGCGAGTATCTGCCTGAATGGCGAGTGGACACCTGTCATTGTACAAGGATAAAAGGGATACTCACGTAAAAATCAGCCTCAGGTTAGATATACTAATCGGAGATTCTCGCCTCGAGTTATAGCGGGCGTTCGTTAAAAAATAAAAAAAAGGGAAAATTAGTGGAACGTGCTCCGTGTGCTAGTGGGGTGGTAAAAAGGTAGTCCCATGGCAGATAGTGCCGTAGAGAAGTGAAGTGTTATATACTACTAACTAGTCCATCGAAAGATGGGGTGACTAGTTCCTTTCCCCGCTGCCTTTTCCTTTCCCTAACTCAAGAACAAAGTCATGTACGCATTTACAGCTGGGTAGACAGAGCGTGTCAATACCGTGAATTTTATTACTTGTCAAATGTTGTATAGCGCAAGGTATGGGAGTTCTGGAGTGAAATGACAGCCTTTAGTATGGTATTGTAACTTGTCAGATGTTGCTTTGCGTTAGGGAGAGAAGTCTGGAGTAAAACTAACGCCTTTACTATAATATTGTAACTCGTGAATTGCTGTGTAGCTCTCTAGACAAAAGTTATGAGTAAGATAGCCGTATTTAATATATTTTTGTAATATGAATGTTTATCCTGGGAAGCCAGTGCACTAACCACTATGCTACCGCGGCTCCCTATGAATATTAAACTAGGGCTATTTTATATTGTCAATATAGTTCCCTGGGATCTTCAATGAGACAAAGAAGGAATATTTGTATTTCTCCCTTTCATGACGTAAGAGACGAGTAATAAGAGGTTTATGCATGCAGCAGACAACCTTATCATGTCAAATAATGTACTACAAAAACTATCACCTCACAAGAGCACATTCATGTTTTAATGTTAGCTTCCAGTAAGAGGACCTGCTGCAACTGTGGCTCTATGCTCCCTAGGGAATGAAAATGGAAATTGTGATAATACTGATAACTTTATATCAGATTCCAGTTTCCTATGAGCTCATAATCTCCTAAATGCAGAATGGTAAGGCTGTCTTTATATCTCGATAGATTTTCCCTAGATTTTTATTACGCTATTGTATGACCAGCAATTGTAGCGCTACTAGTAAAATTATCATCATCATTTTCCCATCCGTTCCTTGTGAAGCATAGAGCCACCACTGCATCCGGCCCCATTACGGGAAGCCTACGTCAAACATTTACATGTTCTTGCAGCAGTGATATATGTAGCAGTTTGTTTTACATGAAGGGGTTGCCAACCTCATACACAACCTCATATTAGTCGCCTAATATGACATACATGAGGAAGCAATAATCGCATTCTTTCGTTGTTTCATCAGAGACCCACAAGAACAATGCGTTGCAATTTCCAAAATAATGACTAGTAAATATTCTAATATTTCTAACGCCGATATTTGTTATTCTCATGTGGAACAAAATTTGAGACCAATATGTGAACACTGACCATTCAGAATTCATGTTTACATTGAGCTCGTAATCTCACAAAAGCAGAACGGGGAGATGTTATATAAATTACTTGGTAACGTCTGGGAAAAGGAAGAGATACCAGCAGAATGGTATGGAAGGATATTTGGTTAAGTTGTCTAAGAAGGGAAATCTACAAGAGTGCAAAATTATAGAGGAATAATGTTACTATCAGTGCCAAGAAAATTATTAAACAGGATTATCCTCGAGAGATTAAAAGAGTCCATAGACAAGAAACTGAGAGATGAACAAGCAGGTTTTCGACTAAACAGATCCTGTACAGACCAGACAGCCACTTTGAGAATAATAGTTGAACAAAGTCTGGAATGGAATTCAGCACTATACATTGGATTTGTGGACTACGAAAAGGCATTTGACAGTGTAGACAGAGAATCACTTTGGAAATTGATGAAGCATTATGGAGTTCCCCTGAAGATCATTAATTTAATAAAGAAAACACATGAAGACATGGCATGCAGAGTTCTTCATGAAGGACAGCTTACAGAACCGTTTGGGATAAGAACGGGAGTGCGACAGGGATGCCTCTTGTCTCAATTTCTTTTCTTACTAGCAGTAGACTAAGTTATGAGAACATCGACAACACACAACAGAAATGGAATCCAGTGGACTCTGACTAAGCAGTTGGATGATCTGGATTTTGCTGATGACTTGGCTCTTCTGTCCCACAACCGTAATCAGATGCAAGACAAATTGAAAACACTCGATGAGAGGGCACAGCAATTGGGTCTGAAAATACACAGAGAAAAGACAAAAATAATGAGAATAAAAGCAGTTAATGATAACAGGGTGGAACTTGAAGAAACACGTTTACAAGATGTAGAATCATACACATATTTTGGCAGCAATATAGACAAAGTTGGAGGGACAGACAGTGATATCAAAATAAGAATACAAAAAGCAAGAGGAGCTTTCATTGCATTGGGAAATATATGGAGATCAAGAGAAATTGGATCCAATACGAAAATAAGAATCTTCAACTCTATTATATGGCTCTGAAACATGGAGAACAACAAAGACAACAACCAAAGAGCTACAGACTTTCATAAATGGGTGCTTGCGTAGAATAGAAAGATTAAAATGGTATGACAAGGTTACCAACATGGAACTGATGACAAGAACTAGACAAGTGCCAGTGGAACAAGAGATGAAAAGAAGACGATGGCGATGGATAGGACACACACTGAGGAAACCTGTTGATAGCATTACAAGGCAGTCCTTGTTCTGGAATCCCCAGGGCAAGAGAGGCAGAGGTAGACCAAGAAGCAAATTGAGAACTGGAAACAGAGGTGAAAATGATTAGGAGAACGTGGAAAGAACTTGAGATGATGGCACGTGACAGGAGGACTTGGCATGTGTTTGTTGAAGGCCTATGCTTCTTTGGGAGTGGAGGGTTATGAATGACATTTGAATTGATTTTGATTTTTGTGTTGGACGTGACTGCCTTTAATCTCGATACATTTCTTTGATCTAATCAGACTGCTGTTGTGATGATGATAACAGCTCAATAAATTTAGTCTGCATTTTGTTTTCTAAGGTGTGTATTATATTATTTAAAAATGAAATATATAATTAAAAACAATTTAAACCAGTTACAGGTTATAGCAACTATCCGATATTTCAGCTGAGATAATAATATTAACTAGTAAATATACCCGTCAAAATAATGGCGGGGAAAGAACTAATGCTAACGTATAAACTCTTCAGCATCTACAGCACATGTAGTAAAGCTGGTGGACAACATTGTTCGCTGTATGATTTATGTACTACCCGATAGGGTTTCACGAATAAAAGTGGGACCCCTGTCATCGAGGGAGTTTTTCTGTAACTGCGGAACGTGCGTGAGAAAGTATTCCAGGGAGAGTGACAACAACATAACACACACATATTCAAGAATTATTCTTCTTAAACACACATCGTCTTTCGCACTGTCACATTATTATAACCCTTCAGAGGTTGAACGTGATAATTTTCTTAATAAATAACTTTAAAAAAAAAATTTCGCCGAAAACCGAAACAAAAGTAAAAAAAAAATGTTTTGCTGTGTGTGCGCGTGCGCTCGCGTGTGATTGTTTGGTGTGTGAATTCGTTTCCTCAGATTTTTCAGCACTACTTTAGATGGCCATAGAGAAGTTTTCATTAACTGATGGAATCATTCAACACTTACACTACATTCCATAAGAATCTGTCAGTTGGCTACTTTCCTGATCTGGAACGGTGTGAACTGAATGCACAGGCCCTGGACCGGCCTTATGACGAGGCGAACGCCCTGGGCGCTAAAAGCAAGGTGGCGCGCGAGCGAGAACAAAAATGTATCTTTAAAAAAGTTATGGTTTTAATTTAAGTTAAGACATTTTCTATCGTGTAAACTCAACAAAGGTTGAAATTTAAAATTTATTTGTGGCGTGCTGACGATTTCCCTCCCTCCCCCACCCCCCACCCCCCCCTCTCTCTCTCTCTCTCTCTCTCTAAAAACCTAAAAAACATCTTTACAGCGGTGATATTGCCTTATCTACTGAAGGAATCAGCAAGCTGGCAACAAACATCACGTACCCAGAACGCACCTTTAAAGGAGTCGGCCACACACCAGGATCTCAAAATCCAACAAGTCATCTATCAACAGTGAATACCTGCTTCTCAGATATTAATTATGACCTTGACTTTCCACCATTACTTACTGCTTCTAACAACACCCACTCAACATCAACATCATCTCATAATCAGAAACATCAAATCACACCTGTTCTTATAAATCGCGAAGTGCAGGAAACAGCTTGTGATGTCTCCCTACAGCAACAACCACCTCTGTTTTCTGCACTTACTCAACAGGAACGATGTGATATACTCTATCCTCAAAAGTGTACAAATGAAGCAACTCAACAAACTCAGTCTTCATGTCCTGATGCATCCTCACTCCAACCATCAATGTCACAGACACAAGAAACCTACCCCCCCCCCCCCCCCCCCCCGGTTCACCGCATTTGTACCATCTTCCTATGTATCAACATATATACCCAACCTTTCCTAATTTCCCCCTACAACAAAGACTCTTGGACTATTTAACTTCTGCCGGGAGATCATACTGGTCAGCATACTACCATCCCACAACAAGAACACATGAATATCTCGCAACCACATTCCACCCCATGCATCATCCTTCACGTCCTAATCTATCGAATTTGTACTTTCAACAGCCCTGTTATCAATATTAAGAACTAACATTTTTACTTTCACTTACTTGGTAAAGTTAATCAGTCTAAATATTCGTGATTTTTTTTGTATTAATGTTGCTTTTGTTATTGATATTTTAAAACCCTCTCTCCAAAGTTAAATGCACACAAATCAGACACAGTGGCTAATTAAGGATGGTCTACGACTGGGTCATCTAAACATATACCATCTATTCGGCAAACTTCCTGAACTTACACGAATTCTGAATCCAAATTGTCATGTTTTTGGACTTTCGGAAAGTCGCTTAAATGACAAAATATCAGATGATGATATTACACTACAATGCTTTACAATTGTTCGACGAGACTCAAGTAGTAAGCTAGAAACAGGTATAATAGTATATATTTCCAGTTCCATTAGTTTTCGCCGCAGAAGCGATTTAGAGACAGCAGAGACCGAGTGCATTTGGTTAGAAATAAAAATACCCAGTCAAGGACAATTTCTAATCGGGTATCTTTATAGAAATCCCAGTGCAGGAACCATCTGGTATGAAAATTTCACCACTATGATGGATACAGTATTTACCACTGCCAAAGAAATTATTCTTATGGGCGACTTCAACATTGACATGCATAACACAAACCAAACGTGGGAAAATATCATACTATCTTACAACTTAAAACAAATAGTCAACCAGCCTACCAGGGTAACAACAATATCATCCACAACAATTGACCACATCTACGTCACCTGCACAGGAAACATTCTAGAATGTTCTGTTCCTATTGTAGCAATGAGTGACCACTATCCTATATGTTGCACGTGGTCAAAGAATAAAGCTCCAAGAAATAAACATTTAAGTATTAAATTTAGAAGTTTCAAAAATTTCAACCATGGACTATTTTTACATGATTTGCGAGCTGCACCTCTGGCCAATGTTTACCAGCTTTCTTATCCCAATGACGCCACAGCTCATTGGACACGTATCTTTCATTGTGCATGCACCAGCTAAAGAAGTTCGTGTGAAACGACAGATCAAATCTCCTTGGATCACACAAGCAGTGCTAGAAGCCGTGAGGCAGCGAGATCGAGCTCACAGAAATAAGGACTTTAACACATACAGAGCACAAATAAAACAAGTTACAATATTTAATACGTAGAGAAAAGAAAACATACTTTAAAAACTTAGTTCAGAACAAAACAAACAGTAAAGATACGTGGAAAGCAATCAACACTCTAGCAAACAAACGAAGTTCGCTAGACTCATTAAGCCGCAATACCTCATTTACGTGTACGGACTTTAGCAATTACTTTCAGGCAGAAATAACCAGTCTTAAATCTACGATACCAGATTCCCCTTGTGACCTAGGCCAACTGTCAGCATTCTGTGAGAACAAATGCACGAACAAAGTTCCATCCGACATTCCGTATATGACAGTTAATGAAGTGTATAACTATCTTCTAGGCCTTAAAGAGAATAACTCATCAGGACTTGATGGAATCAGTAATCGAATACTGCGCTATGCTGCGCCAGTTATTAGTTATTCACTAAAATACATATAAAATCTATGTATCGCAAAGAGTTACTTCCCGTTGCACTTTAAAGTCGCTAAGGTATATCCTCTTTTCAAACCAGGTTCCTCTGATACTCGTAACCTTGGTAACTATAGGCCAATCTCTCTAATATCATCGCTATCCAAACCACTGGAAAAACACATTCATAAAATAACACTACAACACCTAGTTAACAACGACTTGCTAATTGATAGTCAATCGTGGTTTAGGCCTAAACATTCATGTCACACTGCTCTAACTAAGATGATAGGCAACTGGCACCTAAATATTAACAATGATAACATGTGTGGGGCAGTCTTTGTAGACTTTAAAAAAGCATTTGATATGATAGATCACGCTATTTTAATTAGAAAACTAGAAACATCAAAAGTAAACTTTCAACTGATGACAATAATTACATCATTCCTATCAGACAGAAAACATGTAGTTTCTTACAATAACTCATATTCTAGCCCAGCAGAAATTAAATACTGGCGCTCCTCAGGGTTCTATACTTGGTCCTCTACTTTTTACCATATACATTAATGACCTTCCTCTTCACATCAAGCACTCATCCTGTGATCTGTTTGCTGAGGACTGTACTGTTTACAAGAGTGATAAAAGTTGTAAAACACTCAAACTATTGTTACAAAAGGATACTGATAATCTGATTAAGTGGAGTAACGGTAATCGCATGCTAATAAATATCATTAAAACGAAATGCATGTTAATATCAACTAGGAAAAAATTACAAAATTCAGAGAAAACAACACTTTAGATCTACATTGGTACCTCACTAATTGAAAACGTTAATAAACATAAAACTTACTTACTTACTTAGTCGTTCCACTTCTACCGTGAGGTGTAGAGGTTTGGAAGAGAGAGCGCCAGGCTATCCTATCGGCTGTCTTCCTCCTGGCCTGGTTCCATTCAAGTCCTCGGTCCTTCAAAGATTGTCTAATGTTGTTCTCCCAGCGGACTCTGGGTCGTCCTGGGGGTCTGGATCCCTGGCTCTTTGTTTCCCATGCTTGTCGTGGTAGCCGATCTTCTCCCATTCTGCAGACATGTCCAAACCATGATAGTTGGGACTGTTCTACTTGGGTCTGCAGGGGAACAGTCCCAACTACATAAACATAAATATAAAACTCAAGGTATAATTGTTGACCAGCATCTAAACTGGAACTCACATGTACATGCACTGACCAAGCAAACGGCACAGAAAGTTTACCAGTTAGCTAAAATCAAACATTTCCTAGATGAAGATGCACGAAAATTGTTCTATATATCTCACATACAAGCAAACCTTGACTATTGCTCCACAATCTGGGATGGTTGCTCAATGTCCAACACAAAGAGACTCCGTTCACTACAAAAGCGTGCAGTGCGTCGTCTCTGACAACTGCCTAACTCAGTGTGTAGATTTCTATAAAATCTCTGAATACTGCCCTTAAGAAAGCGCCTTCTGTTTAACAAAGCTAAATTTGTTCACAAAATCCTGTCACACAATGCTCCAGCATATCTGTGGCCAATGTTCAAGTACAATGAAAGACGCAGTCTACGCTTTAACAGATTGCAAGTGCCCAAGCCTAGGCTTGACGTATTCAAGAAAAGCTTAGCGTACTCTGCTGCTCATCTTTGGAATTGTCTTCCACATTACCTATGAAACAACCTCAGTCCCTATTCATACAATCATATACTTTTTTAATACTTTCTGAATTCTGATTACATGCCATCCTCCCGCCCCCCCCCCCCCCCCACCCCCCAACATGGCTTATCTTTTCTTAAAACATCAACTGTAGGTTCTAATGACGAAGTTTGTACTTTTCAACATATGTTATGTCATGCTTATAAGTAATTAATGTTAATATGAGTGTGCTATACTCGTATTTTACATTACGTTGAATTTCTTGAAATTGATATGTAACATGCATATGAGAATAAATGAATATAGTATGAAAGATTAGCGAAAGAAAAGGCAGAATGTTAGACGGGCCTGTGTGCCCAATTCTCAACCCTTTGAAAATAAAGCTCGTTCGTTCGTTCGTTCTCTCTCTTCTCTCTCTTTCCTTCTCTCTCTCTCTCTCTCTCTCTCTCTCTCTCTCTCTCTCTGTACAATTCTACATTTAGATAAGATTGGGGGCTTTTCTTTACGGAATCTGAGGGCAGAAGCTAAGGCTGTGGGGACAGAGGACACTTTCCATAATTTACTAGAAAACACTATATAGTGGAAAGCTTTCGCTTTCTCATCTTCTTATGCTTATTTCGAATAGGTCTCTGTCTTAACGAGCCATATTATGGAGACCTTCTTGATGAAATTCCATAGGCCATCCCCAGCGACAACTACTGTTTTAGTTGCACCAATATCAACTTACGACAGGAACAAATGTCAAAAGCTCAGTACTTTAGTAAGTTCGACCTTTCTAAAGGCTAATGGTAAGTTCCTCTGACTGAATCGGCAAGATCTCTGACAGCTTTTGTTACTCCAAAAGGTCTGTTCCAGTGGAACTATATGTATTTTGGGCTTGTCAATGCCCCGGAAATATTCGTTCATATGATGAGAAAGCTACTCGGCGACCGGCCTGATATAGTAACCTACCTGGGCGATATTTGCCTCTTTAGGTATTCGTGGGATCAACATGTTCGTTGATTGTCTTCGCTTTTGGCACGCCTTAGATTGCATAATTAAACAGCTAGACCAACAAAAGTTAAAATTGGATTCCACGAACTTGGTTTTCTTGGATATAGAGTAGGTAGGGGAATACTCAGACCAGAAGACACTACTGTAACGAAGATTATGAATCTTCACATTCCTACTACCAAAAAACAAGTTCTCAGTCTCTTGGGTTTGATTAATGTTTACCACAGATTCATCATTCCCCAGTTCTCGTCATTGTCTGCCGCTCTCTTGTCATTAGCGTGCAAAGGAATGCCTAATAGAATGGTGAAGACGGATGAGTGCGATGTAGCATTGATAAATGATAAAACGTATTTTCTCTAAACATCCAATTTTGATGCTGCCTAATGTACATCTCCCATTTGTCCTCAGGACGGATGCGTTTTCTGTGGGCACAGGAGGTTGCTTAATGCAAGAGCACGATAATACTCTGCACCCAGTTTTATACGCAAGTCGTAAATTATTACAAGCAGAGACCAGATATGCAACCATCGAAAGAAAATGCCTGGCCATCGTGTGGTATGTTGCTAAGCTATCAAAATACCTGATGAGAGCACATTTTTTTTCGCCACACAGACCATAAACCCTTAACATACCTGAATACGGCAAAATCTCCAAATAGTCGGTTAACAAGATGGTATTTACTACTGCAGCAGTATGGCTTTACAATGATTCCTCTTGAAGGAAAATTCAACGTGTTAGCTGATGCTTTATCCCGGATATGACTTGTAATAGTTGCACGGACTTTTTTTCGTATGACAATTTTGGACAATAGTATTGTTATAGTAACTTACATGTAACTAACTGTAATGCGCTCTCTAGTTGTTGCCAACATTTGCCTCCACTCTATGAGAAAACTGTGTTTTCTTCTGGAGAAGGGGTTAATTGTCACATGATGATGATGATTATGAGGATGATGGCGATTGTGACGCTGATGATGATGATAATGATGAGTGTGGGAGGAGTAATGAGATGTTGCTTGTGTGAACAGTAAGTTGTGTAGGCTTGTGTGTATGTTAAGTGCGGACAAATACCGGTCAGATTGGTTTTACGTGAGTTTGCCTCGTGCAGGTTTTGTGAAAAAACACGGGATAAGAGCTCAGAGTGCGGTGTGTTGTTCGTAGTTGAGGAAGGTAAGAAGTAGGTTGTTGCGTGCCGCGCCGAGCCGAGCCGAGAAGCTGGCTGGATGTTATTACTGAACCGTGCTATTCTGATCTGAAGAATGGATCATGAATTATTATCTTGGATATATGTATTTTCACATAATATTGACTTTTCATGACATTTTCGTAATACAGTGTTCAACCTGGGACTAAATTCCGGTGTTGCTTAGTTATTCAAGAATATATGGGACAGTTGTGGTGTACAAAGAAAGTAGGTGTCTTTGAGTATTATTGAATGGGACAGACAGCATGCATCTTGTAGCATGCGTCACTGGAAAGTTACCCAATTAGCTTTACTATAGTAAAATTATGCTTTTCTACCAGTTTGTTAGGTTTGCAGTTATCTTTTAGTGTTATTTCAATGTGTAAATTATCTGAATTTGTATACTCAATAACTTTCCATTTTGCATTAGTAAGATTTGGTGTTACAATGGTTATATCAATAGCTGTGTCTTGCTGATTAGCACAAGGGTTAATTCTTGTTACTGATCCATCATTCAGTAAAATTAGGTAATTGTTTTCAATGAGGTCTAATTGTATTTTTCCTGATTTGTCTATTAAATTGCCTCCCTACGCTCTATGTTGAGCATTGGTCTCTCACAATGATAGTTCTGATGTTTATTCCTTTATTCACGTCTATGAAATCTCTGTAGTTTATTTTTCCACTTGAACAGTACAGGTTAACTTTCTTTTTCTAACTCAGTAAGACACTATTATAGTTATTCCTGGATTAACTACCAGCATGAGCAAGTCATCATCAGCCTTTGCAGAGAGTGTAGAACTTGGGGCAATGGAAAAGCAGAATTGGAAATTAATCAACTGGTGCATGATCATGCCGGGGATAATGATGCCATTGTGTATACAGATGGGTCTGTGATCCATGGTGAGAAATCAGGTAGGGGTTTCTCTGCTAGGGTACATGGCAGAATCGTCGCCGAACATAGCGGGGGCTTACAAGATAACAACTTCCAGCATGAGAATGGAAGCCGAGGCAATTACTGCAGCTTTAAATTGGCTAACTGAAACTTCATTAACAAAGGCAGTCATTGTGTCAGGGTCTCAGTCCATGTTTCAAAAGGTTCAAAGTAGTTGGTTGCGGCATGTATGGAAAACATTCAAAGAAACTTCGAATCTACAAGAGCTGGTGTGGATCTACTGTCCTGGTCATTGTGACGGTATTGCCTCCCCTGCTTTGCAGTAGTGGTTCATCAGTGGCCAAAACACAAGAGTATCTAATATGGGCTTCAAAGGTATCTACCTTCGCACAAGATTACTCTTCGCATAGATGTAGATAGAAGGCTGATGACACTTCTATTACAAAGAGAGTCTGTACACGAAATTCAGAATAAGAGAGAACAATACTGCTTTGGCTGAATTTGTTAACTCTGTAATTCTGCCGACGCTTTTGTGAAGGATTTCAGCACTTATTACTTTCAGCTCGTTTAAGCCCCCACCCCTGATTTACTCAGTGGAATTCTATTATTCTTGTATAGCTCTGTTTAGAATGTGTGTAGTAACTGACTGATACAAACATGCAGTAACATTAAAATGATTAAATCGAAGTTAAATTTGTAACATTACAAATAACAAAATTTAATAATCACTTTAGTTGTAACAGTTTGAAAATAATTTGAATAGTTATGGATCAAGAAAAGTTATCATCACAGCCTTTAGGGAATGTGGGATGTTACAAGAAGTTCAAATGGCAGCATATATTTGAACTTAGCTGCCAATGACGGTTCTGCTCCTTCTTACGGGTTGGTTCTTTTCACTCTACTTACGATCGTCTCTGATCCAGGTTGTCGAGAATAGCTCGTTTCCCAGAAATGTCAAGGAGAGTCTACCACGTGCGTCCTTCGTCTTAAAGCTTAGGCCACGGTTCCCTTCTTGTTCCAGAGATAGTACTTTCTGCTGGTACCACCAATAACTACGGTAAAAGAATAAAACGAAACGCTCTTCTGAGTATGGCGTTTTCCACCCCATAGTAATGGGTTCCTATCTTCCCATACCACCATCCCAATTACTCAGACTTTACCCTCGATGATAATTAAATTTAATCCCTCGTGATAAAACTTCCTTTACATTTAAATAGAATAGCTTTAGCTTTACATGACATTTAAATGAAAAGGTTAGTAATACGTATAGAGTCTGTTTACATACACATCTCCACTGATAGAAAACTGTTCACAATATAAATTGAATATGTTTTCATTTATGTTTTACACTGATTCAAAAGTTTGAAACTTCCATTACTTTAAAATGAATATTTTCACATAGACATTTACACTAGTTTAAGCTTGAAAACTTACATTAATTTTAAAGTGACTATGTTTATAGGGACATGTACACTGCTTTGAAAATGTAAGTATTATACTTAGAATGTACATCATATCTTTCATCTTTTTCTCCCTGCTTCATAGGGAACCTGGAACTACTTTATGCTTTTAGTTCTCTTTACGAAACTATCAATAAAGCAATCACCAACCCGTGCAGTGGTGGTTCATGAATCATCATTCTGTGATAGGGTGGGCGAGATGATGATGATGCTGTTGTGATGTGTGATCACTTTCTTGCACACTCGCAACTGACCCGATCAACAATAAAACTCTGATTCTAAGGCAGGGGCTGTATTTATTCATACAACCCAGTCAGTGACCAAGCGCATAAAGTAAACATTAAACAAATATAACAAAGCAAACAAAGCAAACAAAACACCCAGCCAGTGCTCGATTGCTAATCTGAAGACGCAAACAAAGCAACGACTAGTTAAAATCATAATAGTTAAATAATGAGAAACACCATGCTCTCACCTGTCAAACTGTCCTTCTTCCACGCTACGTGAAACATTCAACTATCATGCACACACACACACACATGCATGTCGTCTAGCGAAACTAGTATGGTGTTGTGCATGAGGCTGGCAATCTCACCGTGTAACATAGATTGCTACCGAAACCACTACTGCAAGAGCATCTGAATGCTTCATGCAGAGGCAAACCACACTGGTGGCCCCATGCTCTATCAGAAGCTAGAAGATACATATTTTGTTCCCAGGTGGACCCACGTGCTCTCATAAATATCCGACACTTAACAATAACTAAATAATAATGAAATATGGATAAAATAGAATTAAACAATATGTACACCCAAAACTCTCATTAATGAGAGTAAGCTACCACCTCGCAACTGATCCATTTAAATATTCGTCACTGCACTCTGAAGCATGTCGTATATGCCGACTGATGAGATTGGGAACTCATCATATAAAACACATTGTTACAGAAACAACCACTGCAATAGCATAAAAATGCTTCTTGTGGGCTTGTGATGGACACCAGCCGGATTGGTGTCTCCATGCTCCGCAAGGAGCAAACATAGAAACACCTCTGTCTCAAAGTGCCTTACGCACAAAGGAGTGGCATTGCGCTCACCAGAAATCTAGATGACTATCCTCACCCACTCAAAGTAACCCACCAAAGATATACAGTAGACTCAAAGTAACCCACTAAAGATATACACTTGTACAGTAGTATTATGATCAATTATTGTACAATACACTAACTTACCCTTACATCAAATAATCAAATATAATTACTCTTGACTTAACAAAACTAGAACTAAATACATCACCTAAAGGAAATTTAACACGAAAACTATCTCTTCCATTAGTGAAGAAAATTACATTAACCTGCCTTCGCCCCCGTGTCAATTCACACAATATAAAATAGCGTAACATTATAGGCCTGTAGAACATGGTAACTAAGAGTGTTAATGCAGACTCACTGGCGCAACCTTTATGCACAGTCATCAACACGTGGACCCCTCGATTGCCATCTTGCCAACAAGTTAATATTATCTAAATTTCATTCCCTGATATCTCTGTCCAGTTCCATGTACGAAATAGTTTCCTACTATTTTGCTTTTCTTGCCCGGTCTAATGAATGAAATAATTGCTACTAAACTCTTACAACTGTGATATGGACCTAACACTAGTAAAATCTATCCACACATATTTTTACTCATTTATCATTTCAGAACTAAATATAATGTCCAAAAAAAAAATCTCCTTAGGAAACTCATTTATCTATCTATTTTCTCAAACACAAGAACTGTGCCACGCTGAATACTAATAATAAAACTAGATCACTAAAGCTAATCTAAATTAACTCACGTGTTCAAGGCATCTACAGATCGACTCTGGTTTCTTTGGGGCGACTGACTGAGAGAGGGCTCTGCTGGCCAGTCACTTCTTTATATAAGCCGCGAGGGCTAATTACTCAACTTATTGTGCGCCGCGTAGTAATTGGGCCACTTAAATAATACACGCGATGGAATGCTCTAGAAAGAGCGAAAACACAAATATAACACACAACTAACAAATATCACACAACTATTTCTAGGCTTTATTGTGGCCTAGTAATAAATCTTCTTCTTGAAGATACTACTTACTTAGTCATTCCACTTCTACCGTGAGGTGTAGAGGTTTGGAAGAGAGAGCGCCAGACTATCCTATCGGCTGTCTTCCTCCTGGCCTGGTTCCATTCTAATCCTCGGTCCTTCAAAGATTGTCTAATGTTGTCCTCCCAGCGGACTCTGGGTCGTCCTGGGGGTCTGGATCCCTGGTTCTTTGTTTCCTATGCTTGTCGTGGTAGCCGATCTTCTCCCATTCTGCAGACATGGCCAAACCATCTTAGTTGGGACTGTTCTACTTGGGTCTGCAGGGGGTGGCATTTTAGGCCTTGACGTATCGTCTGGTTGCGGACCATGTCTCTTCTTGTTACTTCAACCACCTTCCTCAGATACCTCATTTCTGCGGTTTGGATCTGGCTTTTGTGGGTTGTAGTCATTGCCCATGACTCGCATCCATATGTCAAGACTGGGACATAGGTGGAGCGGTATACAGCCGTCTTCGTTTTCTTACCAACCTCTCTCTTGCTGAGGAATCCTCGATTTATGGCCTGAAAAAGTCTCCCAGCTGCTGCTTTTCGAGTGGCTAACTCTTCTTTGATGCCCCCCTTTCGGTCTATAATAGCTCCGAGATATTTAAAGTGGTCGACCTGCTCCAGGACCTGTTCTCCCAGCTTAATCTGACGTCTTCTTTCTTCTCGTGATATCACCATGGATTTTGTTTTAGAGCTACTTATGACCATCCCTCTCTTCTCCAGCTCTTCCTTCCAGACCTGCAGGTTGGATTGGAGATGTGCCTCTGATTTAGCAATCAGGGCAACATCATCAGCAAATGCCAGCTCTGAAATACATACCTGTCTCATCTACCAGTACCCCACTGAATACTTTCTTGTGCTCTCCTTACATGACTTGATAACATCGTCCATGTGGAGTATGAAAAGACATGGTGACAGGATAGCACCTTGTCTTACACCAGTGGTGAACTCTTCTGACTTATGGTTTGCTGTCCTCACATAATTCCTGCAAGACTTGTAGAAGCTCTGTATAGCATGAATCAGATGTTATGGAATGTTCTTCCTTGTCAAACAGTCCCAAAGTTTGCTCCAGGGGACCCTGTCAAACGCCTTTCCAGATCTATGAAACAAAGCTTCTTGAAGATAATGTGGTAAAAAGGCAGTGAACCACTGAGACAATGGCGATAACAAGATGGCACGGTTACAATTCTATGTGCTGAGGTTGCCAGCCTGAAATGACTTTGACATCCAATAGCGAGTTTCACATATTAAACTTCACATGGTAATATATACATATCTATATGTTAGTTCACATGTTAGTAATAAAACATAGAATGAAAAATGCACTATTTACGCCAATCTTGGTCCCGCAGACGTTTTTGCTCAGAGGACTTTTTAAAAAATGCACTGGCAGCTGCCTTCTTTCACGTGTACTGGGAGTCGTTAATTTTAACTTCAATTCCCTCTGACTCCGTGTCTTTCTTCAGTTTCCTAGTCCCAGTGTTTCTTATTAAAGTGTAGAGATTTCCTGTACTTTGTAAGTCTTATTTGGTTCTCCAATAAAAGGACCAGTTAAAAAAGGGAATTATGAATCTAGTTTTTACTCTGGCGAGGTCCGATGTTGTCTTGGCTAGCGTGAAATTCACAGTGAAATAAAACTGCGAAATGGTCAGACTATATTCCTATCTTCCCACGTATTGTTGTTATGAATCTAATCAGAAAGATCCAATCATTTCAAATCATGCAGATAGGGTGTGATGATTGCAAAAATATTCCACGTGAAATAAGGTACGTAAAGCAAAAGTTCACGTATCACCATGTATGGACATCTGGGGCCTTGCATACACTCTTGCAAACACATCTGTTGACTCATATTGTCTCAAATGTAATAAATCCATGATTACTTTTAAATAAGTGACCGGAAGCGATTATATCATATTTGGCTGTCAAGAATGTGTCACCCAGACAGTAATCTCGTTATTTGTCGTATCAGTACGCAAAACTCCGTGTCTGTCCATTTGGGTTACCAAATCAGCGGTTCAATCTAAACACGCCGGTGACTATCTTATCTCAGTTGCTCACCGCAAGCTAGGATGACCGGGTAACAAACAGGTGACATCATGGAGAGGAGTGTCAACAAATGTTTGCACCTACAAAATATTTTGCCACACCAGAAAAATAACGAAGAAAAAAAGAAAAATGCGATAATTGAGAGCACATAATAAAAATCAGTACCACAAATGTACCGATACTGCCGGAGAGAAACAAAGATCGATGGGGGCCGACCCGTTTTGTCACTGTTTTGCAGGGTGTGGCGTATAAACATTAATGACACATAAGGAAGGGAAACCCGAGGGTGTGGCGTATGCCTTTCGTATGCCACATGTGAGTGGTAATGGAAATGATTGTAGTGCTCGTTGTTGTTGTTTTGAAAAGGTGATGGGTGGAGAGCGGGCACTTAACAGCTGACCATTATTGCCTCTTCTCGTTCCATCTTGGTCTACCCTGTTCAACCTGAAATTTGGTTATAATTGGGGTATTTAGTGTCATTTTATTTACTAATTTTGTATTAAATTTAAATAACTATTATCTTTTGCAATTGCTGGTTTTAATTTATATTAGTATTTGTCATTTTGTTTTCAGTTTTGTATTGTATGTAGATAACTATTGTCCTTTGCACTTGGTTTTAATTTGTATTAGTGTTTGTTGCTTTTTTTTAAAATCTCGTTGTCTTTCTTTGTCCTATGAGTAGTTAATTGTTTGCAAATTTTTCTGTTTTGTTGTTGTTGTTTTTTATTAATGATTTGTTAGTTTTTGTTGCTTATTTTATATTTGGTTGAATGTCTTTTCTGAAGTATTATTTTTGTTATTATTACCAATATTGCCACTGTTATTAACCGTATATATTTTCCTTTGTTTTATTTATGTGACAGTGCGAAGACGATGTGTGAAGAAGAATAAGAATTAGTGTGTAATGTTGTCGTCACTCTCTCTGGCCTACTTTCACACACGTTCCGCAGGCACAGAAAAACTCTCTTGATGACAGGAGTCCCACTTTTATTAATGAAAGCCTGTCAGGTAGCATATGAATCATACAGAAAACAATGTTGTCCACAAGTTTACTTTTGTAGGTAATTCCTATGCAACACCATATAACCAAGCTATTTAGGTATTCTCTACGTAACACCATATAACCCAGAACAGACTGCTGGAATCTCTGAAATAAAATGAAACAAAATAAACTAGCATCTTTCTAATGGACAAACATCATCTACGTAATAATATATACATAAGTGTGAAAACTTGCAAGTATTTGCGCTTATATGTCCATGTGTGTGTGGTGTTACACATGTGTGAAAATATGATAGTAGATGTGTCCATGTGTGATTGTGTGTGGTGTTTGTATGTATGTGTAATCAACAATAAACATATCCCAGTCAACAATAATGTCTTCATACTCCTGCTAATTACTAACTACATCATCACGCGAGAGAAAACGTAAATGAAACACTTCTATCTATGATGAAATATTATACGCAACTCACTGGTCTAAATGACCACATTTGATAAGTATCTTAGAGGCCTAGCTGCTCTAAAGAACAAGTATATATATATATATATATATATATATATATATATATATATATATATATATATATATATATATATATATATATATATATATATATATATATATATATATATATATATATATATATATATATATATATATATATATATATATATATATATATATATATATACTCCATTCTTACAGCTCTATACCAAACGTAATAGGCAATAGGCTACTCACGGAGCTAGAGGGTACGCTAATCTTTCTCTCATAAAAATCACTGATGTAAAATTAACCACACTTACGGCTCACAAGAATGCAATATAACTTTTACTTAACACTACACAAATAATAATAATGGCAATACGTACACACTTGTATACAGCGCAATGCGGCACTAGAATTCCTCTAATAAAATTACTTAGTACTTTATACATTTAACACACAGTCTCACGGTTGAAAATAGTGATGAGATTTACGTGAAATTACACTTAAAAACACGTAAATCGCCAATCAGCTTCTATCAAACTATAGGTAGACAAACGCTAAAAAGCATTAACTTCTAAACCTGAAACGTCTAATATTACTTTATGTTAAGTATTATAAAATGTTCTCATAGGTAAGCATACCTCAATTGTCACGTCGCTATTTCGCAGTGACGAAAAGTCAGCCGGGCAACACTGAGTTTTTTGGCATAATTACATCGTATAAAATTATATCCAGAGGACAGCATCCAGAGCGTTAACTGATGCAGCGGATGAAGTTGCTTCCACAGGCGGACCACAGATCTGTGTTTTAGTAATGACCCACTGCAGGAGCTGGGCCCGGTAGTGCATTTTAAATGTTTTGATGATGCCTTGGTCAAGAAGCTGGGTTTTTGAGGTAGTGTTTGGAGGCAGAAATTTCAGTGTCACGTTTGTGAGATGTTCCACTTGTGGGTGGCACAGTTGTCTACTGTCAGTAAAATAGACCGTTTCTTCTTCTTCATTTCTCGGTCGATGCCCCTTACCCACTCCTCAAATAGGGCGCCAGTCATCCATGCGGATTTGTTTGATCTCCAAGTGACGGGGAGGTCTTCGGGTTTAAGGTTCTTGAATGCGTGTGGCTTTGCCGATTTACCAATCACCAAGGGTTTAGTTTCTCTCCGGTTGAGCTAGCGCAAAGCATAACTGTGAAACATTCTTTGGAAAATTTTCCGCTCTTACATTTGTCACCCTTCGTGGCGAGGCTCCTGTCAGGCATCGCCTTGAAAAAGAGTCCGCACTCGTCAGCATTAAAGATGTCGTCGTCTTTGAAGCCTCTGGCGAAGTAAGAAAACTTTTTGATGAACTCTTCCACAGCTTCTACTGGAACTTCATTGGATTCACCACATAACACTTTCTGGGAGATCGCGTGTCGCAGTTTAAATTTCTCGAGCCAACCACTTGATGCTTGGAAATCTTCTACCACCCCGAATTCCCTTGCGAATGTTTTAGCAACTTCTTGAATCATCGGCCCGGAGATTCGGGCGTTAATTGACCTCATTTGTTTGAACCAGTTTAATGTGGCTTCATTGACTTCATCTAGGGGAGTTTTCCTCCTTTTCCGCTGTAGATCTCCGCTTTCCTTACCACATCTCTCCAAGTACTCATGTTTACGTTTTTGGATGTTGCTAACTGTGGTCTTGCTAACCCCAAAATGTTCTGCCGTCTTTCTTTGGCTGCTGCTTTCCAGAAAATGTAGAAGATCAACCTTTTCCTTCATTGTCAGCTCCTTGAGTTCTTTCCTTTGGGCCATCAAAAAGGTTATGATAATTTTGTCAACGATAAAGTGTATAAAACATAGTCTGAGAGAGAACTTACAGTTTAGTAGTTGAATTACTATCAACCTGCAGGGCAGTCATAGCAAGAATGAAGATGTATTTTTATTTTTTTAATGTAAAACTTTTGGTTCGTTTGGCGAGGCGCGTTCCGTTCAACCTAGTCGGTTATATTAGGGTGCGTGTCCAAATATAAAAGACCCTTAGGTCTAAAGATATATAATGAAAATTTTGCTTAGAAGTTGGTCTTTTTATACTGGATGTT
This sequence comes from Oreohelix idahoensis, assembly GCA_024509875.1. Taxonomy (NCBI): domain Eukaryota; kingdom Metazoa; phylum Mollusca; class Gastropoda; order Stylommatophora; family Oreohelicidae; genus Oreohelix; species Oreohelix idahoensis. Next base: position 481,006 of record JAMPIV010022325.1, on the reverse strand, counting down.
TGCGAAAAAAAAATCAAAGAGGTTAGGTTAATTTTCTTTGTCGGCAAGCGTCATTCGAAAAGCGGTCAGAAAGCCTATGCCGAAAAAATTCAAAAACACTGATATTCTTTTTAAAATTAGTCAAGTAATAGAGGGTAAATTACTATTGTGTGTCATAGTCCAAGTAGTCAAGATACAACTTACAGAGGTGGTCAACTTATAGAGGTCGTCTTCCATTGAGTACATGTGGTGCGTGTCCGGTCTATGAAAATGTGGTCAACTTCGGGAAGTGGTCAATGTAGGGAGGTGGTCAACTATGGAGGTTCTACTGTATATATATATATATATATATATATATATATATATATATATATATATATATATATATATATATATATATATATATATATATATATATATATATATATATATATATATATATATATTTATATATCGTTTAAGTGTTGCTTGGGCTTCCCCTGGGGCATCTATACTTAAAACCTTATCACCTGTCACGTCTATATTGTGATTTCTAAAGTATGTTTTTAAATTTAGCCTCTGTTGATCGTATTTTCTACAGTGGATCAGGTAGTGGTCTATGTCATTTTCTTCCTAACATTCTTGGCAGTGTGGTTCCTCTATCATAAAGTACGCTGCACCGAGACGAAGAAGCCACAGCTTTTTGTTCGAGGGTACTTTAGTTCTTCTCTGACCTGGCACGTCCTTGTTGGTTCTTTCGGCAGTTTGAACGCGTGTCTGCCTTTTCTACTGTTCTTCCATGTTGTCTTCCATTCCTTGTTTATAGTTAGCTTCACTTGGCTCTTGATCTCCGACCTTCCTGCTCTTATATTGTTTTTACTTATTCTTCCATACTTGGCATTCTGGTCTGCCAACTCGTTACCAGCTATACCTATGTGTGCTGGAACCCACACTAGCCCCACACTACATCCTCTGTTCCCTAGTGATGTATTAATTGCAAGAATGTATTCCTTTATGTCTGGTCGGCTACATTTACGTGGGTGTTCTAGTGCTTGTAGTGATGATAGTGAGTCTGTAAATATCGTAGCGGCTTCTGGTGGGTTATCTTCGATTATTTCTAAACTTTTTAGAATTGCTACCATCTCTGCGGTAAAGATCGAAGCCCCTTCAGTTACACTGTAGCTCTTCTTAATTCCCCCCTGTGGTATTACTACTCCTGCACCTAGTTGCCCACTATCACCCTTGGATCCATCAGCGTAGACGGCCAGACTTTGTTTTGTAAGTTGATTTATGAACTTTCGACTTATCGTTTTGGCTTCCTTATCTTCTATATTTTGTTTGATCTTTTCAGTAAGTGAGTATTCTATGATTGGTGTTTTTAGTTCCCAAGGTGGTATTGTGCTTCTATATTTATTACTATTTTTAATTGTGCTTGACAGTTCTTTGAACTGTGTTAGATCTTCTATAGTTCTCCACCATATTGGATATCTTTCTTTATTTACTTAGTATACTTTATATACACTTGGTTGGTTTTTGACAAATGTTTTATGTGCTGGGTGGGTCACTTCTTGTGCTACTTTACTCCAATAATTTAATCTTAGTTCGTTCCGTCTTAGACCAAGGGGCGGTATGCCAAGAGCTACCTCTAGTGCTTCTACTGGTGTTGATATAAATGCACCTGTAATGGTTCTCATGGCTGCATTTTGAATTCTGTCTAGTTTTGCTTTGTTAGAAGCTGCAGCTGAGTCATAGACTATGCTGGCATAATCTAGTTTCCCCCTGATGAAAGACTTGTAGAAGATAAGCATTATTTTATTGCTGGCCCCCCACCCATTAACTTTTACTACCCTTAGTATATTTAGGGGTCAACTACAGCTTTCTACTAAATTGTCTATATGTTTATTCCAATTTAGTAGTTTATCTAAAGTTATGCACAGAGTGTGACACCCTTTTTATAGTCGCCATGCATAGTCCGCATGTGACGTCGATTTGTTTGAATTAGCGACATGAGCATTGTTTACCTGTCTTTTGTAAGGACCGGCTTTGTTCGAAAGATGTTCCTAATGGGAACCTTGATGGAAGTGTTTTAAGTGCCTTGTAAGGGAATCGTATGTGTATTTATTACCCAGATATCTTTGGAAAGAAGATGTGTCATACCATTGATAAATTATCAATGCATCCTTGTAACGGAATTAAAACGTGTGAGTGTTTTCACAAGATGCCTTTGGAATATCGTCTGTACTGTTGTCCCGTTTTGATGCCAGTTTCAGCGTTGATCATTTATTAGCCTCGTATGGTCCGGCACTCTTAGACAACAAGCTATTCTCATACATACATACAACATTTGACCCTGCCACACAGGGGTATGTGGTAATGGGAGAGCTGACAGACTAGCATCAAGAGCACCCATAGCAGGGACACTGGATATGGATAAGGGAGAGATACTGAGAACAATTGAGGATCGCCTGTTAGAGAATGACACTGCAATAGACGAATCATCAAGGTTAAGACTGTTGGAATTTGGCATCAAACGTCAGGCTAGCAGAGATGGACGTATGAGAGGATGCATCCATTGTGCATACAACTAGCGAGCAACAGGAGCAGTTAGCATTCATACTCTTCGACATATACTGAGGGAGGCTGAGCACCTATGGGTTTGCCCGGAGTGCAATGATGTAGATTCTGTTCAACGAGAACATTAACTTCAGCATTTATTGCTTCATCTAGTGGGGTAAAATAAACAGTTCTCAACAACCAAAGATATTTCTTATGTGAAAAATATAGCCTTTTGCCGGTCAAAAGATGTAAATGTTTTTGTCTTCTATTTCTTTTCGTCTGGGTCAGTTACGCCGTCAAATAATGTCATATGTTGCTTTTTTTTTTCACTACGGTATTATTTTATTTCGTAACAGATATATTCTTAGTTATAACACATAAGGAAGGGAAACCCGAGGCCTGTAAACAGTAAATTAATATGAAAAAAATATAAAGGTATGTTATCAGGTTCTCGTAAGAAATTTAGGTAAGGCAGTTACGCCGTCAAAAATAGTTTTGTGTTCCTTTTAGAACACTAAAGTTAAGTTGTATCCCGCAGGTTCTTTCCCCGTAAAATTAATACAATTTACTTTTACAACAGACTAGCTGAAATACTTTATCTTTAAATTAATATTAATATTTTAACATAATATTTTATAATTTTTGCAAATTTAGGATTTTACGCACTTTAAAATACAAATTGACTGTTTTTGTTTAAAAAAAAACTTTTAATAAAAATGTTTTTGGCTATGACATTTTTTACATTTACGTTGTAGTTTTGCTGTTAATGTTGTCTCCCTTCAAAAAAAAAAGTGGTCATGACTTGGATTGTTTCCCTGTAATTTATAAAACGAATTTTAAAAATTTTCGCGAAAACTATCAACAGACACAAAGAATGGAGAATATCGTCGGACCAAAGTAAAAAAGCAAGACTCTCAAATAAAAGTCCTGAGGAAAAAAAACTAAACAATAAAAGTCAAATACAAGATGAACTAAAAATACCAATTAATAAAAAATCGCACTAAAAGACTCAAAGGCAGTTCAACAGACAATATAAATGGCAGTAACATTCAGCATGAAGTAGCTAAAGATACTCAAGAGGAGAATGAAGAGTTATTAGTATAGTTTTCATGCGGACAATTTCCAATACAGGAAATATTCTCAAGGCATGGAAAACCGCAGTAATTATTCCTATACTAAAACCAGAAAAAGATGCCCATGATGCCAGTTCATGATACAGAACAATTTCTTTAACTTTCCATCTAGGTAAAATATTAGAAACCATAGTAAATAAAAGATTAAAGTTTTATTTGGAAAAGAATAATTTATATAGTCAAACTCAGTCAGGATGTAGGAAGAACAGATGCTCTATGGATCAGATAATTAAACTGAAACATGAAGTAAAATCAGGATTTCAAAAGAAATAAAAAAAATTGTGGTAGTTAAAAAAAAAGATTGTACCCTTTTCAAAAAAATTTATTCTCGGCACTATGATGTGGTAAGAGGATGCTTTATATCACAAACGCAAGATAATCTCTGCAAGTTTTTAAGCATACCTTACAAAGACTCAAAAAGAATGTATCTATTTCTTTCTTTTTTTTTTTCATTTACTTGACCAGTGTGTTGAGAGACATGTAACAATTACCGGTTGCAACTTAACTGCGAAAGTTTCACTTGAAATACCCGCTGCGTGCATGCGCACTTTTTTGAGTCTTTGTAAGGTATACTTAGAGCCCCTTTATCATATAAGAGTTACGCCAACTATTTCAGAATCGAAAACGAGGCTGAACGACGTAGACGCCATTTTCGGCTGGACAATACCAGGGCTAGTAGCGAGAGTAAGCATCGAGTAAGATTTTTTTTTTTTTTTAAATTAATGAAGATAAATATCCCGTTCAACCTCTGATGGGTTATAATTAGGATATATATTGTTTTCAGTTCGGGACCCAAAGATGCAGCAATAGAGAATGCAGTCAGTGACCCATAGCTTGACTGCTCGCATCAGAGTCAGTGAACCAGAGCTGACTAAGACCCTACTCCACCTCCACGTGGTGGTCCTGGAAACAGTATGCATCACTGCAGTCTGGCTGAGAGAGTAGGGATCGCAGAGGGAAGGCAAAACCCGGTCCCAAAAACTGCCGTGCTGAAGTCGGATGTGTCGACCGAAAGGTGCAGATATCACAGCTCCGGCGTAAACAGACACAACGCAACCAACGTCTTTTTCAGGACGAACGAGGAAGGAAGAAGAAGAAGTTTTCAGTTCCAAATAATATGAACAACTGCCGATATGAGAAAGTGGCATCACATTTGTCAAATCATTGTAAATAGGGACAATCACAATTATGCTTATACGTTAAATAAATTAAAAAAATAAATAAAAATAGAAGAAACTCTGAACAAGAATAATATTAAAATGGAGGGGTGTAAAGGCCTGGTGGTTCCAGTTATATAACTGACTTTAACAGATATTTAATTGACTTTCGCCATTAAAAGTCATATGTATTGTAAGAACAGCATCAGACCTTCACATTCCCAGCCACTATATATTAACATTAGTTCGTGTTAAATATTGTTTGACTATATTATGCAGTTCCCTAGGTCTGTCTATTCTTAACACCTCTTCTATATTTATAAGATTATATTTATATATATTTATATTTATAAATATATTTACAAGAAGAAGAAGAAGAATATATATATATATAGCCTATATATTTATACGAGTATATATATAATAATAATAATAATAATAATAATAATAATAATAATAGCTGATCACCCGTTTGCCAGTCACTTCGATTACGGAAACAACAGCAGATGGATTGATTTGCCGTTGCCCTAAAGACGCCAATAGGCGTGATGGGAAACAATGGCAAAGAAAACCTATCTGCTGTTGCCCTAAGACGCCACTAGGCGTAATGGCCACTGACTGCTTTGACGGTCGGTGGCTAAGGACGGAAGAAGAAGAAGATATATATATATATGTTTTGCTAAGTGTTGCAATTCTAACTCAATATTTGTTGCTAAATAGTGGAATTCTAACGGAATATAAAATTCAACGGAGTATGTGTTAAAAATTCACGCTACTGATTCTATTCAATAAACCGGAAAGTAAACTAGTTTTCTTCTTTTTGTTTTGTTAGTTGAAATGCAAAAAATAGTACAAATATGTGCTACTGTATTTGCATCTAATTTTATTTCAAATTATTAGTTAACCTAAACGAAAATGCATACTGGCTCTGAAACTCGCGATTGGGTCCATTTTCCTGCAATACAGGTACAGCCGAAAATGGCGGCCAAATTTTAGTTGGCGTAACTCTTATATGATAAAGGGGCTCTAGGTATACTTAAAAACCTGCAGAGATTATCATACTTTTGTGAAAGAAAGCATCCTCGTACCACGTACCACGTCATGGGGCCTAGAATAATTTTTTTGAAAAGGGTACAATCTTTTATGGACACCCTGTATTTTAAGATATATCTAGATCTTATGATGAATGCTGGAGAGAAGGTGCTCTCTTTAAAATGGGTGACAGCCTTGTTGTGCTTGCTGCACTGCTTTTGTAACCTCTTATCACTCACAGCTTCTCGTATTTCCTTAATTACTTTGTCTTTGCGTTCCCTGTTTGATGCCTTGGATCACCAGCGGATGTCGCCACGGCCAAATAACCATCTATTCGTCTGTGTGGATCCGATTACCTCCCTCAGTTTGAGGGACTGCTTACACCAGAAAATGATGATACGTGCAGGATAAAATAAACAAATAAATTGGCATGTCATATACAACACAATGTTTATTTATTTCAGAAGATGCATTGTTTCTATATTACAGCAAATATATTAAAAGATAAGCAAGAGATGAAGCATTCTTACGTGAAGCGCTTTATAAGGAAAATTTCACCTGCAAGATAAAATGCTCAAATGTCGAATCAAACAAGTCACTTGTTGAGCAATATGAACGTACATTTTTTATTATTATATTCCATGATGTGCGACAGATGTTCGTAACTAGCAGCACGACTGTATATTTAATCCCAAGGCAAAGTCACAAGGTTAAGTCAAGAATCCATTAGAACATTAACAAAAAGTGTGAGCCTAGTGCATATATTAAACTTGATGAAAACAGATGTAGCGATGGAAGAATTGAATTGGTATACAGAAGAACGAATAAATTATTAGTGCGAGAGAATAAATTAGTAGTGCGATACTTATCATTTCCATACCCACTTCGATACCCCGCGAAATGCCCGGTAAAGGAAAATGTAAAGGGAAATAAAATCCCCATAATCTGTGCGTAACGTTCAGAGACGTTCATTCCGATATTACCTTTGGAAATATCAGTGTATTCTTCCCCCCCCCTCCACACACACACACACACACACACTCATACACTGCTGTGCATTTTTTTTTAATCATCAATACCGACGCCATAAACATTTAAGGGAACATAAACATAAACAGATGTTGTATTCTTTATTTCTGAGTTGTATCTCTGATTCATGCTATACAGAGCTTCTACAAGTCTTGCAGAAATTATGCGAGGACAGCAAACCATAAGTCAGAAGAGTTCAGGACCACCACTGGTGTAAGACAATGTGATATCCTATCACCTTACCTCTTCATACTCCTTATGGACGATGTCATCAAGGCATGTAAGGAGAGAACAAGAAAGTATTCAGTGGGGTATTGGAAGATGAGACAGGTCTATATTTCGGAGCTGGCATTTGCTGATGATGTTGCCCTGATTGCTAAATCAGAGGCACATCTCCAATCCAACCTGCAAGTCTGGAAGGAAGAGCTGGAGAAGAGAGGGATGGTCATAAGCAGCTCTAAAACAAAATCCATGGTGATATCACGAGAAGAAAGAAAACATCAGATTAAGTTGGGAGAACAGGTCCTGGAGCAGGTCGACCACTTTAAATATCTCGGAGCTATTATAGACCGAAAGGGGGCATCAAAGAAGAGTTGGCCACTCGAAAAGCAGCGGCTGGGAGACTTTTTCAGGCCATAAATCGTGGATTCCTCAGCAAGAAAGAGGTTGGTAAGAAAACGAAGATGGCTGTATACCGCTCCACCTATGTCCCAGTCTTGACATATGGATGCGAGTCGTGGGCAATGACTACAACCCACAAAAGCCAGATCCAAACCTTAGAAATGAGGTATCTGAGGAAAGTGGTTGAAGTAACAAGAAGAGACATGGTCCGCAACCAGACGATCCGTCAAGGCCTGAAATCCCATCCGCCGCAGACCCAAATAGAACAGTCCCAACTAAGATGGTTTGGCCATGTCTGCAGAATGGGAGAAGATCGGCTACCACGACAAGCATGGGAAACAAAGAGCCAGGGATCCAGACCTCCAGGACGACCCAGAGTCCGCTGGGAGGACAACATTAGACAATCTTTGAAGGACCGAGGACTAGAATGGAACCAGGCCAGGAAGAAGACAGCTGATAGAATGGTCTGGCGCTCTCTCTTCCAAACCTCTACACCTCACGGTAGAAGGGGAACGACTAAGTAAGTAAGTAAGTATCTTCCAACACAAATTATTAGTGTCCCCAATTATTAAGTCACAGGACTTGTTTCAGAACAGCCCCATGCACTTTGATGCTGCATTCAGGAGAATCTTATTGTCTGGTGACAAATGTCTTAAAACGCAATTTAGGCTAAAATCGTTATTTTTAATGTTATTTTTTTTTTAGGAGCCGAAATTAAAGTACTTTTCCATAAAAAAAATTTTTTTTTAAAGGGAACATTTACCTCAAAACTGAATAGAGCAATTGAATGCATTGGTGGAAAAAGTGACTTCTGGCCACCCTGCAACTGTTTGTCAGTGCTGTTGTGAAGAAGATTATAATGCTTAGGGGACTCTGTGTGTGCAAGCAGGTGTATATGCATGCTTCCTTAAACAGCATTAGATTTAGACCATCAATGTGATATATGCTTTCTTTCTCATGTCCTGGGGATAGCACTATTTATTTTGTTATACATTTCTTCTTTTCCATTCCCTTTCATCATATTTCTGACGGTAAAGGAAAATGTTGTGCGATCTCACGTCCACTCCGTCAGTATCATTTTTTTCTTCAATTTTCTCTTTCTCCCATTCAATTCGCTTATTATTTGGCAATTTTTTGCCCTTTCATTCATTATTTTGCTCTATGCTGAATCTAGTAGGGAGAAGTCTCTAACACTCCACTCCCCTACGGACGTATCTGCTTTACACGCAGAATTGTTAACGTTCCGCAAGGTACATGCGATAATACCAGGTAATTATACCAGTCATACGCTAATCTATTCTCTCAGTCTGACCACCCTTTGAAACGCGGCGGTCCAACATTTGACCCCAGTGAAAAGCTGCTGACCGTGTTGACACAAGCTTGTATTGTGCGTGCGATGAAAGAAGACCACATTGTCTGACCAGACATTTGTCTGGCAGATGCACGCAGATAAAGGCGATAATTGGATAATCGTCTCATCTGAGCCATCTTTGCATCTTTATCACAGATAATCGGTCGGGGTAGACATCTTGGCGGAAGACATTACGCCAGGAAAACATGAACACAAGATTGTGAAGAGGCACACAGATGTCATCGGAAGTATTATGCAGTATTATATAGAGGTCACGCGTGGAATTTTAAATTTAATTTTAAACACGCGGGGGATATTTTGAATTAAAACTTCCCAACTCAAACAGGGCTAGAAAGATTTGATTGAAGTGAGATGCCGGAATATACAATGAATTCTATTGGAATATTCGATGGAAACACAATCTGTGATTTGAACTGAGAGTGAGAGATATAATCTAGTGAACTCAGAGGCACAGAACAGAGAGCTTCGCAACTTCAACGGAGCAACTCCCAGAAAGCCAGAAAGAGAAGGATCAGACCTAGAATTCCTATATTAAAAAGTGACAGATCGACACTATTAGGGCAACTTTGAAACCTTAAGAGTAAACCCGCGTAAACACGGACTGTAAATCTTCAGGGACCAGTACTTTATAAATACAAGACTGGAAACCTAGGAATTGGATCGTCAGTCACAAGAGAAATAATATCCCAGACCAAGTGTATCGCAGAACGCCCGTCGAAGAGGAATTACTAGTTTCCCAGGCCATGTGTGTCACAGAACACCGCCACAAAAGGAATTTCTCAGACGAAATTGATTCGAGAGCATATTGTAGAGTGTCAAGGATATGCTAAGTCTGGCCACTACTGTAGAATAAACGTGTTGTTGTGTATTGGCCACTGTTGAATGAACCTGTCATGTAGACCTTGAGTGGGAGTGTCAAGTAACGCGAATGGTGTAGTAGTTCGGTGTAACAGACCTCTTGGTAATAACTCTCACACACTCTCATGTAATGCAATGACGACTTGAACTGCCTCTGACATTTCAATAGTTTAATGAAGGCACGCAAACTGGACAGCACGGATACAGTCATGGACACATGTTGACATACATTCATTGGTTATTTGAATCGTGGATGATACATTCATGTAGTAGTGAAATATCATTCAACCCAAGGTGGTATTCACTGTTCTGGTAAATAATCGCCGTATCCTCTACTGACTGAACGCGTCAATGAGGATCGGTAAACATACAAAAGTCATTGGCCGAACCTTCATTTCATAGCTAAGTTCTTAAGCTGAAATATGTCCAATGTTTGTATAACACTCATAAACCACGATAGTGGGTTTTCACCTCATAACAAGATCTCGATACCACTGCCCGATAGTAGGATACATAATCTGTTCTCTTGACAGTGATCAAAAATATGATGACAGGAATATAACATGGCCGCCTTCCTGAGTTGTCGCTCACTCACTCGTAGGAAGGTAGATATAAGCCAAAGTTAATTTATAATGTGCATATAAATAATTTCATAAAGTTTTCCATACAGCTATACAGTAATCAAGTTAATTCACGTAGACATAACTGCTGTAGGAAAGCCTGTCATCTTCGTCGATACAAAACACAACCCTAGCGATACGAAGCACAATGTTCCATCTAGGTCTAATCGACTCGAGATCATCAAAATTAGGGTCTGGCATAACTGGAGTCCGAATCACACATATGAGGAGGATCTCTGACAAATAGACTCTTGCAGAGACACAAACTTCTCCTAGAAAAACATCTATGAATCACTGTTAAACCTTAAACAGTGCCAGCCCTGGAAAAAGCACTCAGCCATCTTGGCGACATTATCGGAACTCTTCACAACCCAGAAGGACTACGAAAACCTGCGCTAGATTCCGGCAGAAAGAATATAGTCCGACCTGAACATATAAAGGTATACAATATACGACTGAATCTTCTTTCACTAGACAAGTAGTACACATGAATTCAGGCCATAAACATAACAAGCAAAATTAATCTATTTTCTGGCCCGAACAAATAAGAACGGACATGAATACAATATCCATGCGCCGAGTCAATATCAAGAAAGATCACTCAAATAATCAAAAGTGTAAATCAATCATGAATTATCTAGCTTTACCAGAGAAAGCATTTTCATACACAAATGAATGCAAATATATATTTTCCATATTAAATAGCCATATCGTATTTTTGTAATATGTGCGTCAAAATATGCACGCAACACATATGCACCGAAATTGCTCGTGTCCATCTGAAACCTGTGCAGGGAGATTGCGTATTCCCAAAATTTTGGTACGTTGTTACAAGCTATCAGATTGTATGACGTACCGAAGTTACTACGCCACTCGTGTGAGAGAAGTACATTCATCACCAGAACAACGTGACGAAAACCTAGGCGGCAGGACTCACTCATACAAGCTAAGTGCTTGACGATAGGAAACTCTTTACATAGCGATACAACAGGAGGCAATCTGATCATCAGAAGCGGTCCCCCCTTCGGACAAGTGTTTCGGCCCAGTATACTCCTTCACACTCTAAGGGGGGCAGGCCCAAGTGTCTCAGCTTCCTGTTGTCTTGTATCGAAAATGAACCACTTTCACATTGGTAGCAACTTTAAAATCCACAACTCCGCCAGCCGTGGAGGCAATTGTGAAAGTAACAAAGAAAAGGCAAATTACTCCGTTCGTTCCGTCGCACACAACTAGGGACAGACACGGAGACACCTTCGCGAAGCCGACGAGGCTAGCCACTGCGCGCTAGCAACTGAAATTATGTGCCTAACACCTCTTATAATATACAGCGCATGCTGCTCGTCAGTCACAACTCTTTCATCAGTACAATGAAAAACTCAACGTACTGTGGACTTAGAAAAATTCCTGGTTTTTTCTGTACCGCGGAGTTTACTGTCACGCTTTCCATAGCCCATTGCGGTTGTTCCACAGCCAGCACGATGCCTTTTCGGCAGTTTCACTAAGCCTCTTCAGTGCCCTTGTTCTCGACTGTCCCCTCAGGCCTAACAGTTTCAATAAATCATACACTGATGCAACCACGAGCCCTTTTCAACAGCCATGACCCTTGCAGGGAACCCATCGTGTCTCAGATCCGCGGCCAGATCATTATACTTGGCCGCTTTGAACGAATGTTGCTTGTCCAATCTGGATTCAAATGGCACGGTCAGTTCAATTAGCATAACTTGAAGCGATGCTGAAGAATGGAGCACTATATCCGGCCGTCTCCGCGATTTTCTGATACTCTCTGGATATGCCCCTCGTCCAGATAAGGCCTACCACCATCTCCAAGTCGTTTGCACAGTCAAAAAGAGATGGTAAACTGCTACCTGGTTTACTCGGTTTGGGGTGTGCTGACTTTCCTGCCCTCAGAAAGTATGTATTTGTGGTGCTCAGCCTGGCTTTGCTATTCGCCTTCATCCTTGTCAGGTCTATTGTTGCAGCAAGCTCATTTAGCACTTTGTCGTGGCACCAAGTGTATCGCCCTTGCCCTAATGACAACTTACACGCTGAGAGTACGTGTTCAAGTGTCTGCCTCCCCTGGCACAAGGGGCACTGCTCATCATCCGACTTTCCCCATCTCACAAGGTTTGTGGCCGACGGCAGCAGGTCATACATTGATCTAACAACGAAGCTGAGTCTAAGAGGTGCCATATGCCATATATTATTCCATGTCAAGGACCTCTGCAGTGCTCCTTCCCATGTAGTCCATTGCCCTTGTTGGGCCTGTTGCACTGCTTTTTGCAACCTCTTATCATTCTCAGCTCCTCGTATCTCATGAACTGCCATGTCTCTGCGCTCCCTGCTTGATGCCTTGGACCACCAGCGGATGTCTCCATGATCAAATCTTCGTCTATTCGTTTGTGTGTATCCGATTACACCCCCCCCCCTCAGCTACATCTGACAGACCTGGTGGTACCCCTAGCCATTTCCTCATGAACTTGTTGACCTTCTGCTCTATAGCTTCCACTGTACTTGTGCTTATTTCATATATAAGCAGTGGCCACATCAACTTAGGAATCAACATGAACTGGAGGAACCACAGTTTGAAATTTTTCAGGAGTCTGCTTTGGTCTATGATCTGTAGCCCTCTGCCTGCCATTTCTATTGTCTGTTGCACGGCCTTTGAGTCTTTTAATGAGGCATCGTACACCCTGCCAATACTTTTAACAGGTTCCTCAATGACAGTAGGGATTCTCTGGTTGGAAACCATGAAGATGACCTCTGCTATCTTCCCTTTCTTGACTATAGGCTTCTCGACTTCTTGAGTTTGAAGCTCATTCTGCACCAGCTGACTAGTTCATCCAGGCGTGCTAACATCCTCCGGGCCTGATGTTCATCTGATATCAGAATTGTTGTGTCATCCATGAATGCTTTGAGCGGTGGCATGTGACACATTCCACCGAGCTCTCGACCTATAGCCATTCCTTCAGCCGCATTGAGGATTGTCGCGAGAGGTTTGGATGTTATGTAATAAGGATATCCTGGACCCATAGGTGTATCAGAGGATACCAGGATAGTGCCAGATAAGAGACTGGTCTTATAAGTAATACCCCTTTCTCTGAAAAGAGTAAGGGTGTATAGACATCAAAGTGGGGTCAAGCTATGTAAGTTCCCAGAGAAAAAGATGATGATGAGGTACTCTGAGTCCCTAACTGCTACCTCTCAAGATCCCACAAAGATTAACGATTACTGTTTGGTTTGACTTGTTGACTAGGGGTAATTTTAATAATGTAATATAGTAATAAATTTCAAAACAGAACTTAAACTTTAATAAAGGTATCAAGCAAGTCTGAATGAAAGTTATTTACAATTTAATTGTCCTGCACCGTAATATGTTTTCGGGCAGGAATGATCTAAAGAAATGAAAAGATATTTACAAATCAAAATGAATAAACTGGAAATCCTTTTCCATAATTGATACTGTTCCAAGGAATAAACTAAAATACACTTTCTGTTCTTCTTGCTGTTAACTTCACTATACTGTTCGGTAGTTTTTTTAATCAGATACTCGATGTCCTATCTAGTTGTCATCATTGAGAGTCTTTATTTGTTGTACAGTTTAATAGTGGTAATAAGCTGGATGGGTTGTTTCGTGGACTTTAATGGCCACTCATCTTGCTATGCTGCTGATCTTTCTTCACAAGACAGGTCTCCACAACTTGCCGCTTCTGGTTAAGAATTAGGGAGTACAGCTCAAATTTTATGCAGAGCTTTCGTCGCCAACAGTCTTCTTCCAGAATAGATGCAGCTTCAATGGTACGGTCGAGACAGAACCTGGAACAAAGGATAACCCTTTCCCTATAGGTATCTGCATCAATCCACATACACATATACAACACCACAACTTACGCTTATTCAGATTATTGTGCTAACAGGTTGCACAGGACATATACTGTCTTTTCCTACAGCCAGTTTCATGGGAATATTCTTTTTCCATGCTTATTCTATGATAGAGTCATTAGCCCATGATTTGCTTCCATACAATGATTTGGTTAAGTACATAATCAAAAGTGACAACTTGATTACTTCATGCCAACAATTCATGTACTCTTATCTTACGTACATGATCAATGTGTAACTCCAGGAGAAAATACTCAATCAAACACACTAACAGACTAACAATGCTCACTTGTGCCATAATTAGCAAATATCTTATACTGTTTCCATTTTCTGGCCTGTCGTATTTAAAACTACACACTTTTACAACTGGGCCAATATGGCAGCAGCTGTCCTGTGGTTTCACTTCCTACACATCACCGAACGCATGTCTGGTATACTCAGGCATTTGATTAATAATATACACAAATATATATATATATATATATATATATATATATATATATATATATATATATATATATGGTCAGCAATGACTCGGGGACGTAGAATGTCCGGCTCCCAGACCCTCTGCTCTTGAGGTGTCTGTATCCCCTATACAGTCAGTAATGACTTAAAGGGAAGATGAATTGGAGGGCAAGTTCCGTATCCTACTAGTGACTAGGCTGTTGCTACTGGTGTCAGACTGTATCGGCTAGACCGTTCCTCTGACGTCCAGGCCGGGTCATGCTGCATGGGCAACAGCTTGATCTAACATTGCCCAACCTCGTGCCACCGAAAGTTATTTCGGGAGGTACGCTCCTTTGGTCAGAAATGACTGATAAGGAAGATCACATCACATATATATATATATATATATATATATATATATATATATATATATATATATATATATATATATATATATATCTATATATATATATATATATATATATATATATATATATATATATATATATATATATATATATATATATATATATATATATATATATATATATATATATATATATATATATATATATATATATATATATATATATATATATATATATCTTACCATCAGGCAATCGTGATGACGGCCAAAAGCCTGACTGTGTTACCACGGAAAACCATGTCATCGGTCTTAGAAAATAATCAAAATAGGAACATGGAACGTCAGAAGCTTATACCAAGGAAAACAGTACATAGTGAAGAACGAGATGGAAAGGCTAAACATCGATATCCTGGGCATCTCAGAGCACAGATGGTCGGGCCAGGGACACTTTTCGATTCCATCAGGAGGAACATTCATATACTCAGGCAAAGAGAGAGGAGGTCAGAGCGGCGTCGGCTTCTACCTGTCTAAAAGGACAGCTGCCTCCCTATTAGGATATAATCCCATAAATGACCGCATTGTCACAATCAGACTGAAAGGAAAAAGAAATGAACATTTATACAAACATATGCGCCAACAGCAGCTGCTGAAGAACAGGAAATTGAAGATTTTTACAATGAACTCCAAAATGCATTAGAGAAAGCAAATAGAGTGAAAGGAAGTTTATGGATTGGGCCACTTGACAACATTCTGCCTAGAAAACAACCTAGTCATCACGAATACTCTTTTTATGCAACACCCTAGAAGACTATATACATGGACGTCACCGGACTGAAAAAGCAAGAACCAAATAGATCATATCTTAATACAACCAAGGTGGCGATCTTGTATCTCATCCATCCAGACGTTCCCAGGAGCAGACTGTGACTCCGACCATGAACTTCTTGCTGCAAACTTCAAGATCAAATCGAAAAAAGTCGTTCCAAGAAACAAAGTAATACGTTATGACACAAGCGCCATACCAGAAGAGTACAGTGTCGATATTCAGAACAAATACATTCTTATATACAGGAGGAAATGACACCAGATAATAATCATCAGAGATGTATATATACAAATGCACAGAGGTTAATTCCTAAAAGAAGTATAAAGAGACGAGAATACATCTCAGACGAAACACTGAAGTTGGTGGCAGAGAGAAGAAAAATGAAGTCCAAAAAAGATACAGAAAATCAGGAGTTGTACAAGGAATACACAAAGCAGATTAAAAAACGAGTCAGACAAGACAAACAACAATACATAAACGACACCTGCAGGAAATAGAGGAAATGCGCGAACAGGGATTGAGTAAGAATATGTTTTCCATTGAAAAACAGCAACTTTAAATCATCACCCCGAGCAATAAACGACAAGAAAGGCGACACTCTAACAGAACGTAAAGATATTCTGAACAGATGGAAGGAGTACTGTCAAGAAATGTATACGGAAATAAACAAAGCGGCAGATAACAACGTCATGAATGAAGCGGAACGTGAACCAGAACCTACCATAGAGGAATGCAATCAAACACTTAAAAAGTGGAAAATCTCCTGGTTGTGATGAAATAACAGCTGAAATGATACAGGCAGGAGGAGAAGGCAGCGCTCGTATATACCATGCATTATGCTGCAAGATCTGGCAAAGCGGAATTTGGCCCAAGGAATGGAAACGATCAATTTACATACCCTTGCCAAAAAAGGGCAACCTGAAACTGTGCACAAACTACAGAACTATAGCTCTTATAAGCCATGCCAGCAAAATACTTTTACAAATCATAATGAAAAGGATGCAACAAAAGCTAGAAACAGAAATAAATGAAGTACAGGCGGGTTTTCGACCAGGTAGAGGCACTAGAGATCATATATTCAACATGAGGATCATCATAGAAAAGTGTAGAGAATTCAACGTTGACCTACATACTTGTTTCATCACCAAAGCTTTCGATTGTGTACAACATCAGCAGTTATGGGCTATTATGAAAAATATGGATTTCCAAACCACCTCCGGCACTGCTGTACCAAGAACAACAGGCAACCGTAAGAATCATCAGAATGGTTTGAAGTACGATTTGACTCATTTAACACGATACCCAGAATCAATACCTAAACACCAAGAAGACCAAAGTATTGACAACAGACAAAGTAAAGACCAAACCAGAAATTGAAATTGATAACGAAGAACTGGAAAGTGTCAATGAATTCGAATACTTAGGATCAATCATTAACAGCTCTGGCGACTGTGCAGTAGAAATTAAAAGAAGACTTGCAATTGCTTCACATAAGCTAATACAGATGAAAAACCTATGGCAAGGCACAAGCAAAGAAACAAAGTTACAACTGATCAGAGCATGTATATTCCCAGTAGCAACATACGGCTGCGAGACTTGGACACTCAATAAAACAGTTGCAAAAAAGATTACATCATTCGAAATGAAATGCTACAGAAGGATGTTGAGAATACCCTGGACAGAAAAAAAGACCAACAGAGAAGTACTGCACTCACTAAACGTACAGGAACATTGGCTCCTAAATACCATCGCAATAAGGAAGCTGAAATTTTTCGGTCATATAAAAAGACATAATAGTCTGGAAAAAACAGTGATGGAAGGCATGGTCCCTGGAAAAAGGGGAAGGGGTCGACCTAGACGACGGTGGACCCAGGACATCACAGAGAGTCTGAACTTGTCTTTGGCTGATGCAGGTCGACTTGCCCAGAATCGTGATGCGTTCAGAGCAGCTGTAATGGAGACAACGTTCTGGAAAGAATATGTCACATGATGATGACCATCAGGCAAACAAGACACAAGCTGACAGACCGTCAAACGGCACTTCTAGATCCGCTGGCAGTTCAGAACGGCAAAAGCCTTAGCATGCACAGTCTCTAGATTCAAGCCGCTTGGTACTGTTTTTTAAAAATTGTGGCAAAACTTCCTATGCCTCCGGTCTAGTCATAGCGATACGACTGGCCAATCAGAGCACAGTCCAAAATATTTTGAGATTTTACTTTAAATGTTTATACAGCCTGTCTGTACAAAGTGACTAAACTTATGTATTTTATATTACAGTTATTATTGAACCGATTTTAATTATTTAAAGTGATAATTAACCGGCCAATTAATCTCTACCGTTCTATATGTTTATTCTTGCGCTATTTCCTTGCATGTCAATATAATTAATTTTTAAGTAATTAAATCGGGGTTTACCCTGATGTAACAATATCATTAAAATCAATTTTTCTCTTTAAATACCTTATTTTTATGAGGCTGGCGTTGTACCTATTTATAAAGTAATATATCAGATGTTATAATAACTATATATTTATTTTTATTTATCGCTATTATTCGAGAAATAAAATAACCCCTTCCCGTCAAAAACACAGATTAGGCCCTTTCTGCTTAATCCAAAAAGTTTCTTCATGGACACTAGAAAAGGAGCGTTTGATTGGGTAATATACAAGGGGCTTGACATAAGTCTTGGGCCTGACCATGAAGCAGTCACAGGAGGAAGATGAAAATTAGCACATTTAAAGTTCATTATATTTGCACTGAATGTGTGAAGTACGCGTTTGTTTCTTCAATGGGTTTTCCCGCTACTATGCACGGCGCAATGTACCCTATTGACCGGATCTGCTGCTCCAAAGATTTGACAAAACAATGGAAAAGAAGGAGGCCAGAGCTGTTATAAAATTTCTGATGTTTCAGGGAAAAACACCTACAGAAATACACAGGGAGATGGAACCAGTGTTTCGTGATTCTTGTCCTTCATATACTTCGGTAAAAAAACTGGTGTCAACAGTTTAAGTGCGGCCGCTCAATTGTTGCTGATCTGCCAAGATCTGGTAGACCAGCCTCAGAGTGCAACGATGAAAATTCAACAAGAGTGAAGAAAATCATTGACCAGGATCGAAAAATGACAATTGTGGAGATAGCTAGTAAAGTACAACTGAATGAAAGAACAGATTATAGAATTTTACACAACAGACTGAACATGAGAAAAGCAAGTGTGTGCACGCTGGGTTCCGCGACTTTTGACACGTGAACAGAAGCAAACGAGGGTAAATTGCTGTCAACAGTTGCTCAAAAAGTGTCAGTCAAAAAACTTTTTGGAGACCATGGTGACAGTAGATGAGACTTGGGTACACCATTATGACCCCGAATCCAAAATTGACAGCATGCGATGGAAAACCCCGGGCTCCCCAACACCTGTCAAGCCGAGAGCGCAGAAATCTGCAGGAAAAGTGATGCTGACTGTTTTTTGGGACGCCAAAGGTGTCCTGTTGAAAGATTATCTGCCTCGTCGCAACACAGTTAATGGACAGTACTTTGCAGATCTTCTCACCAACCTAAGAAAGGTTGTGACCAAGAAACGAGGGATAACGCGCACTCAAAATCTTCCTTTGCTTCAAAACAACGCGCCCTCTCACAAAGCACGGCTTGTGCAGCTAGCAGCCAACGATTTGAATATTGAAATTCTTCCACACCCACCTTATTTTCCAGATTTGGCTCCATCAGACTTTTTTCTATTCCCAAATCTTAAAAAACAGCTAAAAGGAAATCATTTCGACAGCGATGAAGAAGTCATACTGGCATGTGATGACTGGTTTAGTTTGAAAAATAGGGTGTTTTACTCCCAAGGTCTTTTCCAGGTCAAGCAGAGATGGCAGAAGTGTGTCAATTCAGACGGTGGCTATATTGAAGAGGAATAAACCCTATACAAAATTTCAGCTCTATGTGACATGTCCTTCATGGTCAGGCCCAAGACTTATGTCAAGCCCCTTGTATTTTGGACTATTTTTCAAGATTTAGCGCGGAAATTATGACTGTGTTGTTAATACAGATTCAAATCACGACAAGGATTACCCGCATGGCCATCACGAATAGTATCGGAGAGATGGTACATCCCATCGCAATTCCAACTTCAAGGCCAATCCACTTCGTTGTGTACTCTCTGGTTTCGAAATCTGACAGAAAACCCTGCGAAATACAGCTTCAGCATTGCTGCAATCTCTTGTGGAACATGATACATTTCTAGGACCTGCCACAACATCTGGTGTGGAACGGATCCATAAGCATTTGCTAGATCCAACCAGATTACACGGAGGTTTGTTCTGTCAGACTTTGCCTTTTGGATTGCTTCCCAGATCATTGTGGATTGCTCTAGACATACTGGTGTACTGGGATACCTCCTTTCTGAATGTCAATGTACCCATTTGTCAGGAGGTATGTAGTGAGCCTTTTCGCCATCACTGAGAAGAATATCTTCCCTTCCACATTAAGTAGTGAGATTGGCTTAAACTGACTGATGTCTGTGGAATTTTGTTCCTTCGGGATGTAGACTCCGTTCGCCTTTCTCCATTCCTTGCTTACAAGCTGGGTTTTCCATGCATTCTTCAGTAAACGCAGAAGTCGTTTGAGCACTTCAGGGCATCTCTTATACACAACATATGGAACACCATTAGGACCTGGAGCTGATTTGCACCGAGCTTTCTGGACAATGCTTTCTACCTCTTGCACCATTGGGGGCTTGGTGTTAAATTCAGCTCCCGGCTTACTCAGCGATTTAATATGCTGCTGAGCGACTCATCTTTGCGACCATCTGAAAATGTCATTCTAAGGTGTTCTTCTAGGTCTTCTTTCCTGATGTTTAGCGTACCCGATCGTGGCTGCTCAAACAGTTCTTTGGCAAACTTGAAGGGCTCCCTGAAGAATCTTTCCCTATCCCTTCGAGTCTTACTTCTCTTCCTGCACAACCTTTCTGCTGTACAAAGGGCAATATGTTGGCCGTTCAGGTGCTCCCAAACCTGTCGTAACCCTTCCTTCTCTGTGGCAACTGCATTCTTGAACAGTTTTCGGGCATGCTTCTTCTGTTTCCTGATTTCTTCTATTTTAATTTGTCTTCTACTTTTTCGCGGTGGGTTACTTTCCCTTGCCTCCCTGGCT